>JAYDZK010000274.1:20574608-20596280 GCA_034509185.1 Euphonia xanthogaster
AGGAAATCAGGTTTGATAAGCAAGGCTTTCCTCTCATGAAGCTGTGCTGGCTGTGACCAGTGACTGCACTGTCTTTCAGGTGTTTTTCAACACCTCCAAGAATAATCTTCTCCCAAACTTTACCAGTCACTGAAGTGACACCAACAGGCCTGTAGTTTCCAGGGTCCTATCTCTTGCCCTTGAAAACTGGGACAATGCTTGCCAGCTTCCAATCAGCTGGGTCCTCTCCAGACTCCCAAGATCGCTCAAAAAATCAGTGAGAGGGGTTTTGCAATAACATCAGTTAGCTCCTTGAGGATTCTTGGATTAATCACATCAGGCCCCATAGATCTGTAAGGATCCAGCTGGAGCATCATATCCCACACAATTCCAGGGTTTACTCTGAGTTAGTTGATTATTCTCACAGTCATGGTCCTCCAGCTCAGGACACTGAGACACCCACCTTGGCCCATCATCTGTGTTGAAGACAGAGGC
This sequence comes from Euphonia xanthogaster, assembly GCA_034509185.1. Taxonomy (NCBI): domain Eukaryota; kingdom Metazoa; phylum Chordata; class Aves; order Passeriformes; family Fringillidae; genus Euphonia; species Euphonia xanthogaster. Next base: position 20,575,083 of record JAYDZK010000274.1, read on the forward strand.
AAAGAATGCATTAAACTCCTCTGCCTTGTCCATGTCCCTGTTTGTGAGGTGACCATCCTCATCTTGCAATGGGCTGATGTTATTCCCACACTGTATTTTGCCATTAATATATTTGAAAAAACTCTTTTTTATTGTCCCCCGCAGTTCTGGCCAGCTTTAATTCTGACTGAGCTTTCGCCACAGGAATTTTGAGCAATACCTACAGATTGACTGATGTGCTGAAAATGTGTTCCATGCCTGAGAAGCCTCTTGCAACTCATAAGACCATTTTAAACTGCTTCCAGTCACTGGTGTGTTTTCACAAGATGTATTACATCCATTCCTTAAATTAAACAAACAAAAATACTTATGGTAAGAGATTTCCATTTCATGATTGTATAAACTACACATAAAATGCCAAATCCACTCTCAGTGACTAAAGAAATAGCAGTTTCAGATCCAAAATCTGTCTCTCGGCAAAAACCCGAGGGCTTCCTAAAACAAGCTACATTGGGTGACAGAGGAGTTTCAGGTGCTGCATAGAGATGCTTTTGTTCCCACTTTTGTGAAACAGCCGAGGGAGAACAGAGCTTATGCTGGCTGCAGGCAAGTCTAGTTACTGTTCAGGAATCCCAGTGGCTTTTCTGACAGTACGAGGGGGCTCCTTTGGCAAAACTTCATCAGTAAACATGGATGATACTAATACAGTTATAAACTGCTATAAACAGGACTATAAACACAAATGAAGATACTGTTATATCATCATGAAGTTCATGAAGATGAGAGATCAGTGACAAACCTCGGTGTGGTTCGTCACCATGCAGATCTGGACACTTACTTTAAGAGCATTGTGAAATCTAATTTCTGCTGCAGCTATGAAGATACCCATATGCCCTTTCTTTATATTTTTCTTAAAAAGTTTCTTCAAACTTCATTGCAGAAATTTTCCTCCTCTTCCACATGATCCCTGCAGAAATTAGAGAAATTAGGAGGAAAAAATTCAGCAAGGAGTATACTTACAAGTATGATTCAATGCTCATTGAACAGATTATAAGAATCAGAAAGCATCCTATGAGAATTCTATGAGTATATTTCCATTTTTTTCATGTACATCAAAATATACCTTTAATTGCTTATATAAAGATGTGCAGATCTGAGCTTTTAGAGACAGGAAATAGAACCAAAATGTCACAGGCTACGTCAGCTTTCTTGTACATCTATGCAATCTCTGCTGTAATTATTTTCTATTGGGATTCTAAAGAACTGGATAAAGCCTGTCAACTTTTTGTCTAAAGTTTAAGTGTTTTGCTTTCACTGAATTTCATCAGAAGGTAATTTTGTTGCGAAGGAAAAAAAAAAAATCCAAGCATCTGCATGTTCATTTTAAAGGGGAAGTTTACAATAATTTGAATTTCAATGAAATAAGATGAGAAAGTGTTCAGATTTCAAGTATTTTTAAATTTATCATGAACATTTCAGAGCCTCCAGAACTTGTGTTTTGGTTCACAAGAGCATCTGCTTTTTAAAAATCTCCCAGTTTCCTGCTACTATTACTGCGCTGTCAAGTTCCTTTTTATAGTATCTCCTTTTTTAAATCCTGATTCAGGGAGAAGTTATCTTCCATACTCATGAGTGTCTAATTTCTACACAAGGAATAGATATTACAATCTTGATCAGTAAAGAGAGAATTATAAAATTTCCATGGCCTACATTTTGGCTGGAAGGATTGGCAAAATAGAACAAATTCTCTGAATGGTACAGTAAATCTCAGAATGAACTAAATCACTAAATTCCCATGAAATCTGCTTGCAATCAGGCTAAAAATATTGAGGAAAAACCGCTTGTGTCATGGTTTCTTCAATAATTCTAATTTTGGTTTTGTTTGAAAGCCAGAAGTGCCTAATCTGAAAATGTATGGAATGTTCCAAAAGCCATGGCAGCATTTTGAGAAGATCAGCAAAAACCAGCTGCAGATTTATTTTGATTTCAGTTCAGCTTTCTCCTAAGTCATTTGACTAATTTCAGAATGTGTGGAAATATGTGTCCTTACTTTCTGATTACTTTAGAAACAGTTATTACTTTAAAAACAGAGAACATACAAAATTTAATCTCTTATATCCCAGCAATTGCAGGGTTAAAAATGAAGACACTACTCCAAGCATCTTAATATTTCTTTGAAGGAGAAAGGATTTTTAATTTCTATCATTGAAACGTGAAAATTAACCTAAAAAATTGCTCTTTTTGTTATCATGTAACAGGTATGTAAGTATATACTTGTAAAATAGTGAGATTACTAAAAACACTGCATAGCAGAAGGAAAAAAAAGGCCCTTGGAACTAAGCTCCTCTGAAAATACAGCATGTGTCCAATGGGAAGAGAGAAATTAGTAAGTATAATCCAGAAAACAGGCAAAGAAAATTACTGTGGTCCTTAGACTGCCTATAAAACAATTGAAAATTCCTAGCTAATTACATAAAACTTATTTCAAACCCCAGTTGAAATATAACATATCTCTTTAGAGAAATAAATATATTAAACTATACTAATTAAGGTATCTTGCATTTATTAATTTAATAAATAATAAAATGTAAGCAAATTAATAATTCTAAAAATAATAATTAAATTAAGAAGAAGTTGGAGATTTTTCCTACTTACTATCTTTGATTCTCAAACGTCTCTTTTGTAGCAGGTAATTTCCTCATCAAACATTGACAGAACAACAGAAAAATTGGGATAAAAGCTAGAGCAGGTGGCAAGCCTTTTCAGTAAATTTGCAGAAAATTCACTGAACAATAAATAAAGAACTGCAATTTTATTCTAAAACATTTTACTCTAAAACCTGCATTCTCTCCAGATTTTATTCTGTTAAAATAACAGAATAATCTGCTAATTAATTATAGGGGGTTTTGGTTTTTTGGGTTTTTTTTGTTTATGGGGTTTTTTGGTTTGGGGTTATTTTTGGGTTTGGGTTTTTTTGTTGTTTTAGTTTGGGTTTTTTTTGTTTGTTTGTTTGATTGATTGTGAGGGGTTTTTTTGGTGGCGGTGGTTTGGTTTGGGAGTCTTTTTGCTTGGAAAGTAAATTAGAAATGGTATTAGGAAATACACATAGAATCCTGGTTTACAGTTCTGCTTATTGCCTCTTTAATGCAAGACTAACATTTTGTGTGAATAGTAATAGTAACATTTTGTGTAAACAGTAATAGTTGAGGAAGCTATTAAGAACTGAATGATGGAAACTAATTTAATAAAGCTATGAAAAATTAAATATAGAAAACAAAATAATGGAAAAATCTAGATACCTTTAGAATTAATAGAAAACATCACAAAAGAAATATAACTTTATATAATTGTATAGATAGATAAGAATATAATATCTGTCTTATTTCGGTAACTAATTATTAGAATAAACTTTATCTTTGCTCAGTTTGTAAGAGTGGTTCTGAGACGCTGTCAAGAATGGTGACTGAAACAGCTGCTGAAAGACCCATACCTTGTGCTACTGGAAATCAGATAACCAGATAACCAGAAAATACCTCTTAAGAAAGCATGAAATATTTGCATTATCCATTTCCAAAACAACACAGTACACTGGAATAGCAATCATTAAATGTGAAGAAATACTCTGATGTAGCATTGTGAGACAGCACTGCAGCCTTGCAAGTAGCACTTGATGCCAGGAATTGATGCTTCTTAGACATTACCTACCCTCTGCAGCTCTTAAGCTTCAACAACTGCCCAAGAAGCCAGTGGTACAAAGCTCTAAGGAAACCATTCTGGCAGAATACATAAAAACAGCTGTCCTGAAGCACTGGACACACATCTGTCATAGTTTCTCCACATATTGAGATGAGAATTTTTTTTTTTCTCTGATCTGGTTGTACTTTCAGTTACCATCACTTAGGAAAAAAACCCCATGCTATAGGAGGCATTTCTGGAACTATTGCAAACTCCCTGTTGAATGTGAGACAGTCTGGTTTGTCCATGTCCAAAATAAGTCTTCTTTTTATCACAGAACCATAAAATGGCCTGGATTGATCATCTAGCTCCAACCCTTGCCATGGGCAGGGATACCCTATGTAAATGTAGTCATAATTATTTCCATGATACTGTGGGAAATGGTAGTGAAGCTACCACTTCTGCAGATGTCAAGTCTGCAAAAGGCAAATAGCAGGTGCCCAGCAGACAAATTCAAGAAATATAACAAAAAAATTTATAGTGTGATTTTATATCATTTTCCCAATAACATGTTTGCTGAATTTGAATATGTATTACCAGCAGCAGTCTCTGTTTATGGCAGTTTGTGGTTTAATACCCCATAAAAGCTAACTCACTTGTTCTATTTTGAACTCACTACACTCATGCTGACAGCCCAAATTACAGTATTTTATTATATTGCATCTTTACTGTGTACTTTATTTATCTCTGCTGTACCTTATAGTATTTGGCATCTATTCAAAACCTTTACCTGTGTTCTCCTGCTGTTCTTGGGGGGGTTTGTAGCCTCCTTTGCTTTGTACTCAGAGCACTATCTTACTTTCACACACTGCAAAGTTCATTAGTTTGGAAAGCTTATGCAATCTCTCAATGACACCAAATCCCATTTGTCCATCTGATTTGCTACACAGCTGCAAAGATGGCCTGTGTATTAAATCACCAATTGTGACCACCTGTAAAACACTGCTTGTAAATATGCTCTTCAAGGCATAAAGCCAGCTTAATGTAGCAGTTAATTTTTTTAATGAAATGTCATAAGACATTTTGTGTATGTTACCTATAAGCAATTCACAATTCAACTGCTTTGCGTACTGGCCATTTAGTGTTTGTTAAAATTCGTGTCTTGATTTTTTATGTCTCTTCATAGGTTCTGTTAACAGAGCACCCATAAAAATTGGAACTTTTCATGGGGCATCTAAGTTTAACCCCTGCTGCAACAGCCACATTGACTTCATTTTTTTCTCAATTTCTTTGAAAGAAGATGATTTTCTTAGATCTAAAAAGTTCTAAGAATGCCTTCATTTGGCAATACAATTCACTGTGTAGCTCTACATAGTAAGTACTTTGTCTTAGACTAACTTTGGTTTTCCTCTAGTCAGCAATTATGGCCCAGTGTCACCGTAAGCATAAAATAACATTCTTCTATTCAACAGTTGCATGGGTATGAACAGTCGGTAAGCTTTGTTTAGTGACATTTAACTTTATAATTTTTCCATATCCATTGCTAAACTTTGCCCTCTTCCTAATGTTTCAAAAATTGTTTTCATGAACAATTTTTTATTTATTTCCTTGTCTCTGTGGAAGACCATTTCTAAATTTTAGCTTTTGAAGAGAGAGCTTTTCTCCATTTTTATTTGGGTGAGATTTCATTAGGGTCTTAAGCACCTGCATCATGTAGAACTAAAAGGAATATAGGTAGTAATGGCCCTCCCTTTCTTTTGAAACTTTCTAACAGGTTTGAAATCTTAATGAATTAGAGAATCTACAACATTAAGATCAGAGTAAGTCCTATGTTTGACTGTAATACTTTTTACGGAACTAGTAAGTTATTTTGCTGAACATAACTGCTAGACAAAAAACCCACGCTGTGATTAGTTTCTCCCTGCACTAATTATTTTGATCAGCATCACCCTCTTCAACAGATAGAGTACATGCTTCCCATGTTTCTTAGGCAGCCATCAACTGTCTGCTTTCTTCCTCAACCAATGTACAGTCTGTTTTTCTCCCATATTTTCCTTTTTCCTGCACAGTTCTCCCTTTCTTCCATGTAAACATACTATTACATGTCGTATGTTTGTATGCTTATAGAAACCCCTTCTCCTTACTCTTGATTTTATGATGCTTCTATTTTTGTTTGTTGTACTTGTTGGGAAGCATTTGTACAGTGCTGAAAGTAAACCTCTTGTATCTCAGCAGGAAGCTGTTCCTCACAGCAATTCTGCCTGATGGCTTTCTTTCCATTTTCCCTCAGCTTCTGAAGAAATTCTATTTCCTGAAACCTTACGAATTCTCCTTTACAGTCTTACATAACTCAATGTATTCAACCATCTCTTTTTCATCCATCTTCTCTTTTCCATCATGTTTTACATTTTGTTAGATATTTGGTTCATTTACTCATATATTATCTACTCTGATACATTTTATTTTCCACCACTACTTTGATTGCTATTATCTGAGAAATTTACAGAGTTTACATGCCATCATGGCACACAACTCCCACTGATTTAGTAACTCCCATTGACTTTAATGTGAGTTTTGTGGCTAACTCCCTGGCAACTCAGAAAATACAGAGTCTAGTGGATATAATCTGAGTTTAGAATCACTTATTTAGGAAAATAAGCTTTTAAAGCTTTTTCTTGTCTTGTGCTCTTGCATTATTACAACTTTTAATAGCCGAGGGACCAAAGAAGACATTTTCCCATAAATTAGAGTATTTGAGGTCTACATGTCAAGATTCAGAACAAATCAGGAAAGATTAGTCATTTCCCCCTGAGTCACAGTCAAATTTTGCCCTTGCTTTTATAATTACAGTCTATGGTGGTCCTCTCTCGCCTATGGCAGATGAAAATCCAACTTGAATAATGAATGAGACTATGATCAAAAATACGCAAATCTTGTTCTTCATTTCAGTATTTGGACATATCAACCTCAATTTCCTAAATCCTCTCTACTAACTCAAGTTATTAATGATGGTAATACAATTATCTTAATCTACCAGACTGCTTATTGTTCATTCAGCAGAACCCCCTATTTTGCAAGAATGTCAAACTGTTTCTGTAATATTTCATATATGACTTCCTTTTGCTTTCACAGTCTTTCTCTCTCTTAAGTAGTAGCCAGGGTGTCTACAGCTACAAGACAAGGAAGCTTTGTCTGAAAAGTAACATATTCTTATAGACCATCTGATATGACCAAGGAAAACAGGTGAGCTTTTAGATTCACAACCCCTTCATCTATATCTTAATCTTGTGTTCTTTTCGACACGACAAAAATCTGCTGTTACTCTTTGGTCATCTAAAAAATACATCCCTTTTTTCCTCTTTCTTCATGTAACTCTAAAGGCAGGTTCTCCAGACCTGGGTATTTGTCTACCCATTTTTCATTCCTGACATCAAACCAATTCTCACATAGCTACAATCTCTAGTACAATTGATGACAGCAGGTTTTCACTGTTTGCTATATTTGCTTTTAAAGTAAATCCAGCAGTTTAAAAAACATAAACCTGAACATTAGAAATACTTACTGTAAATCAGAACATTAAGTCGTTATTTAACACCAAACTGCGATTATCCTTTATGTAATTTCAAGGGAAAAAAAATGGAAGTATTTTATATCATATATATATACACATATATATAGGCAACCAACTGCTGCTGTGGTCTGGAACACTGCCAGTGATCAAGGAGCTGGCAAAGTCCTGAGCCACCTTCTCAGACCGGCAAGGAAGCTGGCCATGGAGAAGATATTTCAGATTCCTAAATGACCAGAGTCCTTTGAGGCGAAAAACTTTTTGCATCCTGTGTTTCAGAGAGGTAGTTCCCGCAGTATCACTTACTGTGAGCAAACACCAGGACTGCATTCACTGTCTGCTGTTGCCTCTTTGTAAAATAAGCTGTGATTGGAGTCACGGTCACTGGACATCCCTACATACAAAGTGACTTGCAGCCACAATAACTAGTATGATCTGCATCTGGTATGCAACTAGTATGATCTGCACCTGGTATTCAAAGTATTGCAAGCTTTTTCTTTTCCCACTTTTTTTTTTTTTTTAACTGAGGAGACATTATTCCATGTGCAATAAAGTTTCATATAAATGTGGATAGTGTTTATCCAGCAATAAACGTCTTAGACATTGAAAAAAATAATATTTGCCAAAATTCTTCATTTCCCAAGATTTGCTCTTTAATTACATGAAGCTGCAAATGAACTAGATTTAATAAATTTTTTTTAAAAGCTGTGCAAGTACAAAATTTTAAAAGGGGAGGAAAAGGAAAAGAAATAAAGAAAAAAAAAAAAAAAAAAGAACAAAACCCCCAAACCTGTAGCTGTGGAAAACAGGCTAGCTGCAGCATGATTTATTTTCTACCTGCCACCCATTCACACTGTATCAAATTTTACCTCCAAGTCCTGAAAATTGCCCAAGGCAGATAAGTTTTCATTGGAGATTTGCCTGAAGCCATTTTCAGGATCAAGGTCTGCCTCATCAGGTGTCCTACCAACATGAATTACTCTAGTTCAAAGTATAATTCTAATACAAATTAATCACAGCACGTACTCAAATATTTATCAAAATGTTTCTCAACCTAGTAATTTCACACTATAGAATTTTGAGATATGAAACAGATTAAATATTTTACCCTAGAAGCAGCTTCCACTCCTTTTGACTCTTGAAATGCAGGATTTAATATTGTTACTAAGTGGTGACCATTCATCTGCCAAGTGAATCTCACATGATGAGAGAGCTTTCTGCATTACAAATGTATGGAAAGTTCTATCCCAGAATTCAATTACAAATATCAATACTTGCTATTCAGAGCAACAGCTTCAAAATAAAGCTCTTTAATTTCAGATTATAATTGAAAATGTAACCAAATTACTGTATATTCTATTGCTTTTGACACCACTGACAAATACAGGAACTAATCCTGTACCTGCTACTCACATTATCACTAATGCAAGTAATCCCATTCAAATTAAGAACGTGTAAACAAAAATTATTCATGTAAGTAAAAATTACAAGATAGAGTGAATAAATCCCCTGAAATTGAATGATACAATCCATTTATTTAGTTTCTTTCTCTAAGGTATGTGGTTTCACATGCCCAGTTGAAGCTAAAAGTACAACTAAGACTACAAAAGCTTAAATATCAGATACTACACAAGGTGCAGTCAGCAGAGCTGATACAGCTGTTGCTCTTAGGAACAAAGCAGCTCCCAGGATCTCTCTGCATTCCTCAGTTCATGTTCTCACACTGAACTCATAGTGCTCATAGTCTAGGAGGCTCCTGACTCAAGCAGAGGGCTCAGCCTTATGAGCTACTACATAAGCAGGCACAGCCTACTGCCATGACAGTCTCATTAGAGGAAGTGAGACAGAAACAAACACTGACAGGATTATATTTAGAATTATTTTCTGTATTTTCCTGCCTCAGTTTTAGATCCTCAGCCCATCACTACTCAGTCACAGCACAGATGACTTACCAAGAAATGGCATTATAACTAAAATAATAACATCAAAGGAGCATTTGAGTAAGAAAAAGCTTTTAAAGACAACACCATTCTCATTAAAAAGGGCTGAATAAAAATGCTGTAGATAAAATCAGTTTGATTTAGACTACAGTTGTTCAAGCTACCTGGTACCTTCAAATATTAAAATCTTATCATACACAAGTCCACAACCAGTACAAGACTATTCTAGCCATACTTCTGCCACATAGCTGAGCTGATGGAGACAGGAATACACTTCTCAGTGAATTTTTCACTGTTTCCAGCACCTTAAGCATCATTCTTCCTTCAATCTGCCTCTGTTGCAGCTGGACTTCTTGCCAGATGTTATTAACAGTCCAGTACATGAAATTGTCAGTCCTTCAAATAGCAAGGAAAAGGCAATTGCTTTGTAAGGTTAGAAGCAGAGTTTTGTGAAGGGACATCCTATTTTTATACTTTTTTTTTTTTTAAATAAGCAAGCTGTATCTAGATCGAGCATGTGTCTCCTGTGCAAGAGTAATAACCACATTTCACCAAAAATTGAATAAGTCTATTGTGTAAATGAAGGACTCCCTAAGCACACATTAACAAGAGAGACCATAGCAATCTGTCATCGCAACGATCCCTGAACAACAGGATCTGTAAGTAATTTGGATAGAACAGATTGTGACAGCTTCATAGGAATTACTGCAAGTTGCATAGGTAAAATCTACAGACTAAAAGGAATAGAAATAGGATGTAGGTTGTTCAGTCAATTCACATATGATCAAGCATTGAGAGTAGCCTTGCTAAAACAATTATTTTTCTCATGAGAATAAGAAGACAGGGATATTACTGGAGCACCTGAAAAGTCACATGAGAGCTAACCATAATGAGAAAATCAAATAAATATTGTGTTGCTAAAAGAAAATATAAATAAATCAAAAATATTTCTTTTTATGTTTCAGTTAAAACAGCACTGTATTTCTCACAATATATAGAAACATTATACATATATATCTATGTCTGTCTATCTATCTATCTCTCTCTCTCTGTCTCTATCTTAGCTTGACTGGCCTCCCAGTCCTACGACTGAAGCGTAAGAACAGAAAAACCTGGATCTATTTCTTACAAGAAGTTAAGGCCAAAATATTAATGTATGACCGAGTCTGGTACAGGTAGAAATAAGTGTGCTGGCATTATTTCAGTTATAAATCTTTTACCTATCCTCCTTCATTGTCCTTGTATATCATCTTATATTGAGATAGAAATTTGACAATTAGGGCAATGCTTGAAAACTGCACTATCCTTTTCTTTGAGGAACAACTCTGCTTTTCTCCATCTTATGGAACTCTCAAACAAGCCACACACAATGAAATGCTTTAAAGACAGTGAGAGCATATGGCAAAACACAGCCATCTCATCTCAATTTCTCTGAAAAAGAACTAAGAGGTCGCTGTCCGTGAATGATTAGAGTTTATCTGCTAGCCCATAGCTCTGAATAGTCAGAAAAGAGATATTTTAGAATAGTTCAGAAATGCTTGTCCACATTAGATTAACCTTTCCTGCCAATACTTTTACTACTGACATAAGTGTATCTTGTCAATAGGGAAGTGCTTACAATTTGACAATTTCTCATGAATAGAAAGAATCAACAGAAAGTTTAAAAAGACAAGCTGAAAGGAACAAAAGGTAGTATGTCAATGGCCTAGCAAAAGGCCAGGCTTTTGCTTACAATATGCCACCCAAAATTTAGCACCTTGATGTTAAATAAATACTTCATTTATATTCTCTCTCCTCTGTTCAGGGATTGCTCCATGTGTAATTAACAAAAGCAATTCAGGTTGATAAAGATAATTTCATCAGTACCTCATTGCACTTCACAAAAGCCACTAATGATCCTTCCTTCTATAAAGCTCAGTGGCAGTTTTGCCACAACATTCATGGGAGTTAGAGGTACCTCAATTCTCAGCACTATTGTGAGAGGTACGAAAATAGTTCACAACTGCAACACATTACTGGAAACTTAGGCCACAAGATGGTGTTCTGAATGCACATTAGAAGCCAAACCAGCAGATCCCAAAACACCTTAATAACGACTGATTCATCTAAATTGTAACACCTTTTTTCCATACTTTTCTGAAACTTTGATGTCTCTCAGTGCTATTATAGACTAACTTCAAACAACTTTTGTAAGTAAAGCACCCTAAAAATGAAAAAAGGCATATAACTTAGAAAAATGTGATCATAATAAAATAACACAATACATTGCACATAACAGCTGCCTCTACAGAAAGAGCTCTGTGGAAATGCCAGAGCATTTGTATTTACTAACCTGCTGTAATCCAGTGGGCTGTGTTCACTTTTCTGTGTTTGCCTTCCAACTCCAAAGAAAAACTTCCCTCATGAATAACCTTCCTCACGGAGCACTTTTGCTCTCTGACTCCCAAGTGCTGTTTTCTCCACCTGAGATGAGTAGATGGTATGAAAGTCTCTAGGGAACAGCAAAAGAGTTTGAGACATCAAAGCTGCTGCTATCCTCTTTTACCAATAAGATGTTTAATTTTGGCTACTTCAGCAACAGTGCTTTCAGTAACTATCAGTGGCTTCATTCATTCATGTGTCACTAACACTGAAAGACATTGCTGGGTTTTTTACCCAATAAATCGGTGTGCTAAAAAGTACAGATTGAGACAATCAAAACTAACTGCCCACTTTGAAAACAGTTTAGGCTAGCTCAAACTTCCATAAATCCTGCTTCTAAAAGAGCACTAGCATTGGCAACTTGTATCTTCTACCATATAAAAACTAGAGAACTCAGTCAGGAATTTGAGGGTATTTGAAATCACACATTTGTTCCCTATTTGCCCCCTTCAGAGTGCCATCACTGAGAATATTTCCCCCCGCCCCATGCCTGGGATTTCAGATGGAAAATTTCAGTAAATCTGTTGTTCTTCACTTCCTTTTCTTCCATTAAGCCATCAAAACTCATTTTCCTAATTCAGGCAACCCCCAACACATTCAAAACATGTAAATCTAATTGTAATAAATATAAAAAGGTGTGAATACTATAGAATGCAAACCTGACAGGGTAGTGACTTTATCCTGAAGAGAGGATTACTTGGCATGAGGTCCCAAACTCAGTGCAGACACAAAAGTGAGACTGAGTTAGGGTCAGACTCAAGAATTTAAGTCTTCCCTGCAACACATTCACTGAAAATCCCACTGCATTTAATTTCAAGATACAAGTTCCTCTGCTCTCTGCTTCAGGGCAGTCAAATGCAATTCAGCTTTGATCCAAAACCCTTATATTGTCACAGCATATATAAGCTGAGGAGAAAAAGGACAAAAACAGCTGTAGAACTTTTGGTCTGAAGCATTCTGTGCAGAACTCAGAACCTGTGGCTATTAAAATCAGTCTGCACAGGGACAGACAGCTTCATTCACGTGTTTATAGTTTAATGTTCTTTCCAGGTAACTTTGAAACCAATTCCACTGTACTAAAGCCACTTTTTTCAAACAGCCACAATATGATAAAGGGATAATTTTCGTTAATCAAATTTCAACTATTGCAGAACAAATCATTTTAAAAAGCAGAGTCCTTCTCCCCAATAACTGCTAATTATAGTCAGAACATTCTAGCTTTCCTTGTCTCAAGTGAACATACACATTGTTTTTCTGACAATTCATGCATCATAGACTACACTGTGTTCCTAAGTCCCCTACTTTTTGAAAAATGCAAGACATAAAATTGTATTTAATTGCTTATACAGCTTAAATATATTATCGCAGTACACAGAAACATTTCAGAAATTTTATTAAACAGAAAATACTTGCGCAGAAGGAAAGTTCCACTGGGTAACAGCTGCCACCTTTTCTAGGGCTCCAAGTAATTATTGTCTTTTAAATATAACAAATGTTCTTAGAACTTCTGAATGCATACACTTTGCTGGACATTTTCTGTTCCTCCTTCTAGGTCTATTTTGAAAATCTCTGCATAAGCTCACTTCAATTTCTAAAAATACATGTAATTATACTCACAAGTTTAAAATCTTGGCACTTCTCTATTTCTAAACATAAGATTCCAGTTAGTAATGTAACTGCATAATATCAGCCTATGATAGTGAAGATGCCCCTGTAAAAAAAAAAAAGTAAAAAATGTTTTGCTTAATGCAATTTTGTTCTGAAAATGCATGAAATACAGAAAAAACGTTAAGTTTTGACAGACAAACTGAGCAGAGATGCACATGCATTAGTGTAACAGGGCACATACTTAGTGGTATCAAGATGATCTGTGGCAGAGTAAGCTGAATGAAGGAAATAAATTTCTGGAGCAGAAAGTGAGACAGAATTAGCAGCTTTTGGGGGTTTAAAGAGACTCTCTTGTATGAACAAAATCCCATGGATTGGCATCAATCTGCAAGTATTTTCTATCATTCTGAAGATTTTTATCCTTCTTCTTTCTCCAAATAAATGAAAAATACCAAATAAATAACCCAAAACCCAAACCAACCGAACAAAAACCAAAGAAAGAAAAAAAAAGAAGCCTTTTCAAGAAAATAAAATTTTAAAAAACCCAAAAAAACCCAGAACAAATACTCAATATCAGATGTTCTGAGTTTTGTCTTTTATTCCTTACCAGAGCAAAAGTTAGCAAAGGTTTGAATTTTTAAGTGTTCTTTTTATGATGAGTGCACTATGAACAGTAAAAAAACATCATTCTACCCTCAGAGCTATCTTTTCCTCAACATTGTGCAAGATGTAGTAAATATTTACATCCTTATGCTTCACTCTACTCCCCTGTATAATGATATGCTGCCATACCTACACTGTCTTTATCTAACGTCTGATTCATTAATGATTGTAAGGAACACTGAGAAGCTCACTTAAAAGCATAATATCAGAAACAGCTTTTTCAAGGAGCATCATAAATGAAGTGTCATTATAATAAAATCCAACTTTTCTATAAGAAAGGGTACAATTACATTCATATGTATTTCCTGCACACTAGAAAGAATTATATTTAAAGTTTCTAATTAACAAAAATTCACTGATATCCATGTTTAAGTACAAAAGTGATCATTCAGTAATGATTCTATTTTTAACATCTCATATTTGTGAACTGGAAGCCAAGTACAAGAACAGGCTTAAGCTGATCCTTACCAGACACCAGGCCACTAAGGGTTACAATCTGCATCTCTGCTTTGTTCCTGCTCTCCTGTGCCAAGGTGCAACAGAGAGGCCTAGCTCCAGGTGATTCCATGTGCCATATGTGCTGCATTTCCTGCACACACTAGGAGTTGGAACAGTATTTCCAGGTTTACAGCAAGTCTGTTTTTCTTGCTTTTTGCCATTTTAAGCCTGCTGTCTCCTGTTATTTATACATTTTATTTAATGTGTGCTTTTTCTTTTTTGTCCCCAAATACCAAAGACAACTAAAAACATACAACAGACAGGCACAGCAGGGAAAATGGAAGTATGCACTCAAAGACACGCAGCCAAATTCAGCCCTTTGGAGAATCTGCTCACAGAAGCATGAAATTTTCACAGATGTCTGAGTAGTACAAGGATAGCATGACTGACATGTTCTGCTGTCTTTGCTATCCAGAATATTTTAGTGGATGGCTCTAGATGTGGGAGGAGCTTCCCTTTCACAGCATTTGAAAATACAAATCCACATAGCCATTTCCAAAAGAGGAAGACATACTAAAATTGCTGACCCACATGCCGAGCTTTAGCCTTTCCGAGTGCTCCTACTGGCTTTGAAGGGGCCATTCATATGGAAAGTTACATTATTTAGCATGGGCTCAGTTGTATGGCCAGATTTTAGGACACATGCCAGCTTTGCTGAGGCACCTCAAACTGATTAACAGCTCTGCAGTGGAGGGGCAACAACGAGCATGGGAGGCAGAGACACCGTGCGTCATGCTGCAGCTGTGCTCCAGGGAGCTCCAACAGCAGTGATGCTGGCATGGCAAGAAAAAGAACAGGGAGACAAGACCATTCAGGCAACAGTTTGGGGGCTATTATTGGAGCTGCCATGCAGCACATCTCGACTAGAACACCCTAATGCAAAGGGTAGTTCCTCATACATAGACTCCTCATGGAGCAAGCAAACCTCACCCAGGTTTGCAGAGGCAGTAAGACGGCAGTAATCACTGGCAGTAATTGTCCAACCCCTCAGCTGGCATTTGGAGTGATGATGGTTTAAACACTGCCAGGAACAACAGAACAATAAGATATATCCAATGCTACAGATTAATCAATTCTCAGATTAATGTGGAAATTAAGAGTCTACAAAAGCAACAGGCAATAGCAAACATTTTTCATTTGTTACAAGTACTATGATCCAGATTTTTCCCTCTCCAAACATCTCTATCTCTTTAAAAAAAAACCCACACAATATTTTAAAATAAATTCCATGCATAAATCTATTTTTAGCAGCCGAGTCTACAAAAACAGGGCTCAGGGTCAACAGTGTTAATCCAAAAACCACTATTGGTAGCAAAACAATTTACTTAATATCACAACCCGATTTCTATGTTCTGATCAGAAAGACTGTTTTCTGACAACATTCATATAATTAAGTAACAGTCAATCTTTCATTAAATACAAGGGCTGATTCTCATCTCACAAGAATTGATGGCAAATTTGCTGGCTGATTCTTGAAAACAATCACATTCTATTTATATGTAATATATATAATATGCTAAGTTTGGGATGTGGAGAGGGTCAGTGTATTTGTTGTTGTTTTGTGTTCTTTTTTCCCCACAGGAAAAAGATCTGGCAGCATACATCTGTTCCACAGTAAAAACGAGGTATTAATATTATCCAGTAATTCAGCTGCTTCCCAGCCTTTGGGCAAACTTTGGTGAAGAGAGCAGACTCCCTGTTTTCATACTTGTTAATCTGTCAGTTTTCTCTTTAGGAATTTACACGAGAATATGTTTGTTTTCATGCAAGTTAAAGTCTGGTGAGTTTCTTTCAAATAACTTACCAGAGTAATAACTGGCTGTAAAGCTACACTCTGCACTATGAGTGCTGGGTGTCTGCTTAGTAAAGGAAATATGGTAAACCAATATCATAATTGCACAAAATGGAATCCAGACACAAATCCAGACGATTACATTGAATGCTGATCACTGTGAATCTT
Source organism: Euphonia xanthogaster (assembly GCA_034509185.1). Classification (NCBI taxonomy): domain Eukaryota; kingdom Metazoa; phylum Chordata; class Aves; order Passeriformes; family Fringillidae; genus Euphonia; species Euphonia xanthogaster. The sequence continues at coordinate 20,591,395 of JAYDZK010000274.1, forward strand.
TCAAATAGTGTAATAAAAATTCACAGCAACACTAGAAAAATTATAAACTTATAAATAAACTAAAAAACAGTTGTTTTATGTACTGAACTTGGTTGCCTCCAAAGGATGAGAAAGAGTTTTCATTGTTATAGAAACCTACACGGATGTAGAAAATACACTTTCTGAAATGCCAGATGAAACCCAGAAAATGAATGTTTTCCATTTCTCCTGGGAGACTTTTTGGATTATCAAGGTAGAAACTCGGTAGGGAGCTTTTTAACATGTCAGTTTTATCAATTTTTTCTGCCTTTGGAATGAAATTGCTATCCTTGGCTGCCTTGATTTCAGGCACTCCTGACTCTCCTTTTTGCCAGGTACCAGTCATTCCTTCAGTGTATCAGCTCAGGTGAAAAGATGAAGACATGCTTACATTCACTACTCCCACACTTGCAGTTCAGAACAGGGGAAGGGAATGCAACACTTGTACTGCCAGGGAGCTGGAAAAGGGCCTTTAGATAAATGAAATGCAAGTCTTCATGTTATGGCCTAGGGGAGACTTAAATAGGGCTGACACCTTTCAGCTGCCCTCCGTGTGTAGTCTCAAACCAAGGCCTGAAGTCCCAACGTGTTGTCCCAGCAGCGCAGGGCTCGGTGCTGGCCCTGCAGCTCGCTGCATGAGAAGACAGCTGTTTCAAGATCCTAGTCAAGAGCTGGAAGGGACTCTGACACAGTGATAGATCCTGAAAGCCAAAGGTTCACTCTTTCAGTTGAATGGATGAAAATCCCTTCTTGAAACCAGGACTACAGGTAACACAAGGCATTTCTCTCTCTTAAAGAAAAAGCGAAGCTTGTGAAATGTATTCTGGTATACCCAGAGTTGACTGTCCAACAAGAAATTCTAACGCTGTTCAGAGATGATCTACATAGTTCAAAATATAATGTAATATGCTCCTCCTAAAAGAAGTTGTCAATATCTGGTAGATTTTATTACAACTGCTCACGATAAAAGACACTATTGAATTACTAGCATGAAAGTGATTATAGCATAAGGGAAGAAGGTGAAATGAGACCTCTCTGCCTTTTCAACAGTTAATGCACTTGTGCATGTAGAAATACAATGTTTTCTCATATGCATTTTTAATGATGCATTGCATTTTCTTAGATCTGTAGGATGTAATTTCCCTGTTGATGTCCTTGGATATGATATAATACCTAAAGCAATATATGACCAAAACATATAATTTAAATAAATCCAGACTTCCTAAGATATTGGTCAAGAAGAGATTTGTGATTTTGTGCCCAGCTTGACAGTCTATTAAATTGCACATGCCTAAGTGCTCAGCTTCTAAAATATACTATCTTTCCTAAGACATTTCATGTTGAACTTCTAAGATAAGACAACTATTTCTAAAATGCTGGATTAATATTTCTACAATGCTGTGTGTAATCTGGAACTTTACATTTTTTAACCAGACAACCAAACTTCAAAACATTCATTCTTCAGGTACCGTAATAAAGTAATTGTCAAAATAAGCAAACTCACACAGACCATAAAGACAGAAAATCAAATATTTTTAACAGACAGAGTCAGGTTTTCAATAAAATGCAGCACAAGTCAGAGTTTGTGACAAACAGGTATTTTTAGCGTGCATCTTAGAATCTACAAACTGTAGAGTTTTTATGGCCATTCAATATTTTATGCAATATCAAAGAAGCAACTGAAAATAATGTGAATTTTCCCTACCCTGACTAACAACTCTTGTACCAGGACAACCATGTCCACTGGGAAAGCTGCATTATTTGGAAAGAGGCCAGATCAGACAGATGGCAGAGAAAAGGGAATTAGTGAAATGTTCAGTGTTGAAAAGTTTCAGGAGCAATGTAACATGCTAACTGACAAAGAAATTGATCACTCTCTTCATCCTCGGATATTACTAAAACTAAACAAAGGTAAGCAAAACATATTTTTGAAATTAAATTAATATAAAATAAATATAAATGAATATAAATGAGTATAGATATACAAACAAATAAATATAATCATCTGTGGTTTTGAGAAAATTATCTGAAATATTCAGTGAAATAAAGTATCAAACAGTAAACTTCTCTCTATACACATAATCCAAAATATATTCCTGTGTTTTCCAAATAGTATGCAGTGTATTAAAAGAACCATGCCACTTAGCTACCTTGATTTTTAACATTAGTTTTTGGAACTAGGGTAATTTGATTCTTATCATTTTTATGAACTGCATGACCACCAGTAAGTTTCAAATTCATAACTTTGATTAAAAAATGACAGATTTAGTTCAGTCTGTTCAGTTTAATCAAGTTCAGGTGAAGGATGAATAGGCTACACCCTTCAAGCCACTGCTCTTTATTTGATGTAATGCTGCTCACAAAAACCCAAGACAGACATGATCTGCTTTAATGTTTCATGCATTGAGCTTAGGGATGCCCAGTGCAACCCCCAAAGTAAAGATTTAACCAGATCTAATTAAGCTATTAAACAAATATTCAAGCAAATTTGCTTCTGTTTCAAAGAGCACACAAGATGTTGATGTGGCACTATCATTCAGCCACTTTTACTCCCCACTTGAATAATTCTGGAAGGCTGATAATTTGGGAATGAAGCTCTAACTACTACAACTGCATCCATAGTGGTCATGGAGATAGGTGGCACTGAAGAGTGCAACAAACACCTGCTGAGACCCTGGTGAACTACAGTGAAACCAGGTATCATTTGCAGCAATCCTGGTAAACTACAGTGAAACTAGGTATCATTTGCAGACCTTCTGAGCAGTTCAAAGAAAATATTTTAGATTGTCACACTATTAGGGGTCCTGCAAACATCTTTGTGGTAAACATATGTCATGTATCTGTACATACTCTCTGTATCTGCTCCTATCCAGCTCAATGACGTGGACAATGTGGATCCCACTGTGCCAGTTATCATGCTATACAACTATTTTCATTTGTGCTGCCACAAATAAAGAATTAAATATTAAAGTGGTACCTCTGGTATGAAATCTAGCTTTTGTTGTCAAGATTATTTCCTTGCCCAGTGACATGAAAGTGATCAGTATGCCATTATGTGGATAAAACAATTAAAAAGTTTCTCAGAACTAACTCTGTCATCTTGGACAGCAAAATTACTGCTGCAAGGAGCCACCAGCACATTTGTTTTCATTATAATCAGATGCACCATCTTCATCAAAATGATAATTTGACAGGGATTTTTTGTTCAACTCATGACAATTTATCCATGTCAGTATTTATTATCTTACTGTCATGAAAGCTCCTATGCAGACTGCGACTTCATTATCCATACATGGGTTTAAAGCAGTAGTTTGCCTGATAAGGACTGCCAAGCAGTTTATCATTTTGTATTTGCCAAAATTATTTTCTAACAGGTCACTGGGTTTTTCTCTTAGAAAGCAATCTGTATGGAATGTTTTCTTAGAATATTAGATAGCCAATGCCTCTACTGGATTAGTACAGTTCATTGGAGTACAGTGCTGTTGTTTCAATTAAACACATCTTAGAATAAAAATTATGGCAAGTTGTAATGAAAACAACTATTAATTCTCAACCATATTTTTTATTTAACACCTCCGCAAATTCTCAGAAGTAATTCCTTTGTCCACTTATAAGAATACAAGCTGGGGAAAAGTGGATTTATTATTCGCAAAACACCAAGATTAATAAGTGCTGAGTCTTGGCAAAAATCTGAACATTCTACATACTACTCTGGAAAAGTATCAAAGGCACAACAAAATTTACCAACAAGGGTATAGCCATGTAACGATATACAGAAGACCACTTTAGTAATGAGTATTTAATTTATGAGAGAATTGGATTTCTGGCTGCAGTTTGTTCCTTCAAATGCTAAGATATTCTGTATTCTCTGTAGAACATTTTCCTAACTGCCACCAACCCTCAATATGCTCACCTTTGTATGATGCTGGTATGTACTTTCTAAACTTGCTTCCATCTCTTCTGTCTGAATTTTTTTCTGAGGTACATCATCTGAGTTGACCTCAAAAGTCAGCAGCACTCTTCATGATGCACTGGTCTTTCTTGACTGGGATTTAACATTTTCTTTCATTTCTAATATCTGCCTGCCTTTGCAGGGACTCTATGGAAAAATTCCTGTGATTATGCCCTCTGGTTTCCAGATTTCTGTCAGGTGGTTTGTTTTGTTTCCTTGTGCTCCTCTGTTTGCATCTGAAGTCTCTAATCTTACACCTACACTGCAACTTCTTTGGGACTGTCTTTGGTTACTGTTTACCCCAGCCCCAAATATTACCTCTCCTGACTTCAAAAATAAGTCAATCTAATGTACACATGCCAACAGAAAGTACTTCAGTTCCCTAATACCTGCATCTTTCAGTACATACATTCTCATCCTTTCTCTGACAGCTCTCTCTGGATCAATAGCTGAATATCATTGTGGCTAAAACAGAGCTGTTACTATCCTCACCCTTCTCTCTTTCCAAGTTAACCTTGCACAAGGTCTCCTGTCATAATACGGCCATCCTGCTGATTCCTCAAACAAGTAATTCAGGTGTCTTCAACTCAGACTTCTCTATAGGTCCTCTAATACCTACATACAATAATTACAAATTGCTTAGTGCACGAGGTGAAGTTTTTCCCAACCATCCATATATTGTAAACCAACGACGACTCTGACGCTGGCGAGGGAGAGAGAATGATGCATCTGACTGCATCATCAGCAGGCTAATGAATTACTTTATTATACTATACTATGTACATTTCATCTCAACTCAATCTGCCATGCACTCACTCTTGCTCACAACTGCACAGAATTGCACTCATCTCTGATTCTCTCGTGACTGTCCCGTGACAGTCCCACACACACACACTTCTTGGCCCTGATAGGCCAA
>JAYDZK010000274.1:20600864-20644065 GCA_034509185.1 Euphonia xanthogaster
CTCTTCCGATCTATATTCTTTGGGAAAGGAAACTTTTCTCCTTTCTATCAGGGAAGCCTAGGATTCTTGTACGGTTTCCTTCAAACTAAGAGTTTTGGTATCCTTCTGTATTTTCCTGATTTTTCATTCTCTTCTGTTTGGATGTAAAAGCCTCCATTTCAGCAATATTTTATTTCCATAAAGAGTACTGAGGCTATTATTTGCTTGCTGTACCTTTAATTGTGCTTTTATAGTTTCAGAAACAGTCCCATTCTGCAACAGTAATTAGCAGATCTCTAATCTGGTAGCTCACAGTTTTTGGGCTGCCTTTGTAGCCAGTACTCCTCTGCTCCTCTATGCAGCTTTATTTATTTAACAGATTTCCAGCCATAATGTTTGTAGCAGTCAAAGCCATCTCTTTTTTTGTGGGTGGGCACAACTTTCAAATTAATGGCCATTTTATACAGATGAATACTTAGAGAGCCAAGCTTGGCCCGAGATGGATTCTGATTCTTCAGAATGATACTTGGTTTTTCAGTAGAGCAAACCCCAAATTCTGAACCATGATATTCTCAAGTATGGTCACATGTTCATGTCATATTCTGATGTTCAATAGTCTTTTAAAATGGAAGGACAACTGCTCCAGAATTTGAAGTTCTGGGTGGTAACATCAGAAATTTTATCAAAAGGAGTCTAGTAAAAGTCAATAATGCACTGTAGAAAATTTTTTATGTGTAAGAACTAAAAATTGCTCAGAAAGGCTAAAACAATATCCTCTTTATACTTTCTACAACAGGGAGAGACAAAAGACAGGACTGTTGAGAGATAAAAGTTAGGGGAAGTAAATAGTAAGGAAGAGACTGAGAAATAAAATATTTAGAAAAAGAGATGACTGTCAGAAACAGTGTGCTTCTGATCCAAATGTGGCAGATGCTTCCATTAAAGCAGCTGTCTCAAATTAATAAACACCTTGAATGAAATTCTGCATCTCCTAAACATCCACGGGGATAAGATTCCACCATAATCCTTGAGATCAAATGAAGTAACTGTAACTGTATAGATATTTAAGACTGCCATTAGCATGCCTTCTGTAGTCCTTCTTGAAATGAAAAGAATGAGAGAGAATAGAACTAAAAAGTTTAACAGTTTCATGCAAGTATTTATGCTTACCTGGCTGAAGAGAATCAGGAAAGTTTGTACTCCTAGCTCAGGTACTTGTTTGTAGCCTGTCTTGGACCTTTCCATTTTTCTTCCTTAGCACATACAAAACTTCCATGCTTCAATAAATAAGGATCTAAGTTAACAAGTAATGATTAAACAACAAAGCCCCACATTACCTCACAATCCTCAAATACATTTTGAAATCTTGGGATTGTAAATTCATATTTCATTTGCCTGCTATGCACAAATAATCTGCACACACTAAATGGATTATCAAAAAGTATGCTGTCAAACAGAAACTAAATGAGAAAAGACTAGAAAACTTTTGGCCTCTGTAATTTTACAGTTATGCTACTTCAAGTGTTCCTCAGATTAAGCACAGGTTAAAATATACTCAAAGAGAACTGTCAGTTTAAATTGCAGGGATCACTAATACGTACTGAACACTGCACTTGAAAAACAAATCACATTTTGCATGCACACACCAGTCTTTAAACATTCAGATTGCAAACTGTTTATATTTGACATGCCAAGTCGGGGGGAGGGTTGGCGTTAATTTTTTAATAACTTAGATAACTATTAATTTTTTAAAAATTGTTGTTATCCTTCACAACTGATTACATGCTCAGGTTCTGAAATCTACAATCTTCTTAGAATGTTTGATGCTCAATTTTAAAACTAGTCTGTTTCTAAAGTATGAGAAAAGTCATGAACATTGAGTGAAAATTTAGAGCCTTATTCAAAATAATGAGTGTTTCACCTGACTTACATTTTGTGGTGTAACGCTGAACCAGGCTTTAATGTGGCAAACCCTTTATGACTTTTGTCATAAAACATATCAAAACAAAAAGATATAAATTGTGTTTAAGCAATAAATTATTTACAAATTTCTAAACTTAATTAGATATTTTCATAGAAGTGAGACTTTACTTGTATAGGCGTTACTGCATGAAATTATACAGATGGGATAATGCAGTCTTGAATAAATTTTGAAATCTATGCAATGACTGGACAAGAGAAATTCACAAATATCTTTTTTATACTTTTAAAGATCCCTTGAAGTGACATCAGGCCAGTTAATTCTGCCCCCTTTTTAACCATTCAGCATTCAAGAACAGGGTCCTCAGTTTGTTTTTTCACCCACTGTCTCACTCGTAAGCAGGACAGAACAAAGTTTTAACCATTTCTACCGCAAAGCTCTCTGCCTTCCAGAAACAGACAGGAAACATCTGTTGCTCTTGCTTGAAGAGGCAGGAGGAACAAAGAGGCTTCTAAGAAATTTGGAGAGCTGCAGGGAAGACAAGTGTTAAAGGAGGCTGAAAACGAAGGCAGTGAAGGGATTAACACTGGAAGGTGACAGCTCACCTCCCTTACTCTGCTCCTGACGTTTGAGCTGACCATGATTATTCCCACTCACTAGTGTTCAGTATTGTACGTGTACTGAACAGGAAAACTGTAAAATTTGCCACATCCTTCAATCCTCCTGCATTTGAAATATTTTTTATAGCTACTTCTACCTCTGAGGGTTGTTAAGACTTTCAGGGAAGCTGGAAAACACCCCTCACTCTGAATCTCTGATGAGCAAATACAAAATTTGGCACATAAAAAGCTAATTAGCACAACTGAAAATGGAACCATTTTAATTCTTCAGGTAAATACTGACTGGGGAGGTCAATTTTTTTTTAAAGGAAATGTAAGAAAAGACCCAAAATGACATTAAGAATTAATATAGTTTTAAAAGGTGTGTTATTTACAGAAAAAAAAAAAAAACTTGAATAGCTCCTTTGGAAGCTATTAAATAATTATGCGCTTAGGACACATTACATGTAGTAAAAACAGTTACAAATGTGCATGGAAAAATTATGATTAAATCCCATTACCTCAGATGGCAGCTTTGGCACAAATATCCCCCCACAGAGCTCTGGATGTAAGTCAGGAACACGAGGCTGTGACACCTATGGCTGCCTATGACACTGCCTCACATTTCAGTGGCATGGCAGCACACTGGCCAAACACCACTGAAAACAGAGGCCACTGATGCCACACGCCTCACCCCTGCCCATGCCTGCTACCTGCTTTCCTTTCCTTCTCAGCAGGACATGGGCAGCCCTTGGGATGCTCCCCAAAAGCCATAACGTTACTCAAGCTGTGCTCCCTGTGTACAGGCCTGCAGCAGCCATGGGGCTGCGGGGCCATGGGGTCTGTGAGGCCATGGGGTCTGAGAGGCCATGGGGTCTGAAGGGTCTGAGGGGTCTGTGAGGCCATGGGGTCTGTGGGGTCTGTGGGGCCATGGGGTCTGAGGGGTCTGTGGGGCCATGGGGTCTGAGGGGTCTGAGGGGCCATGGGGTCTGAGGGGTCTGAGGGGTCTGAGGGGCCATGGGGTCTGAGGGGTCTGAGGGGCCATGGGGTCTGAGGGGCCATGGGGTCTGAGGGGTCTGTGGGCCCCATGCCCACCACCAGCATCCTGTGGGGCCTGGAGCATCCCAGGGCGGCTGCCAGGGCCCTCACCAGAGCAGGGAAACAAGGCGTGTGGGGCTGGGTAACCAAGAAATGACCTTTTCCTCAGACAATAAATAAAACCAACATGCAAAAGAGCCACAGAACCGAGGACGCAAACAAGCCTGATGCTGCCACAGGCCAAATCCATTCTCCTGTACTTAGTTCCTAAAATAGACACAATATCCTTGTACCCCAAATGAAAGGATTCAGCCAAAATGTGGCTCAAGCAGCACAGTTCAAGCTTCAATACATATCTGGTTTTCTCCATCATAAATCACTTACAGTAGTGCACATTTCCAGGTACAAGTTTCATTAGTCCTCAAGAAATAGTGCATACTATGGCAGATCTCAGTTTAATATGTGGGCTTCTGCTGGGATTATGGTGTCCATGACCTAGCAGGAAAATTACAAGACAGAGAAGTGCACAGATGAGTAAAGACCCAAAAGGCAGTAAGAACTGCTATGAAAGCATCATGAATGTCAAAAAGCTTTATGCAGCTCTCAATTGATTTTTTTTTTGAGTCCCCTTTTCTTGCTTTATTGCATCTGGTCTGACTCATCAACAGCCCCCCACAAATGGCTGCAGCCACACTTGTCTGAAACCCATACTTCAGAAGGTTTCACTGGAACATCAAGGATTAGGATCCATAAACTATATTAATAAAAAAAACCTCGTACTGTTGTGTGTCTCCACAGTGTTCTGCAACCCTACTCCAAGTCACTTATCCAACCCATCTGTTCCTACCTTTTTCCCACCATCCTCACTTGGTCCTCATGTTCATAAGTTTCTACCAGCCCACAAGAGCACTCTTTTCTTACCTGATTGTTTGGTGTCTGGTAGAAGCTGTTTTTTACCAAGTCACATACCCCAGGTGCTCTTACGCTGCTCCCCCATGCAGCTCTTAAAAAGTGTGGCAGAGTGCTGCCATACAGCCTTGTGTCTGTTTCAAGCACACTTGAACATTACATGTTTCTTTATGCAAGGCTATAGCTGAGGTCCCAACAGGGAGGCAATGTTTACATTCTAAGGGATACAGCTGTGCCAGATTAGCTTGTGCTCAACACCTCCGAAACAGGCAAAGAGTACAATCAGAAATAGCAGGAGCTCAGGAAAGTAGAAGGTCCCAGTGCAGGTTGCAGCCAAGCTAACAATATAAGACATGGCTACTGCCCTTTCAGAGCCATCATTCTCACCACTAAACCCTCCATTAGTAGTACTAGAATCACAGTCTAGTACCTTATTCTAGACTGAAGAATGGCTGACAGAATTAAAGTCTCCAAAACCACAACAGCAGAAGCAGTGAGATCTTCTTTGTATTCTACTACTTTCTTGAGGTACTGATAAAGATTGATGCAATGGCCTAGACAGAGGACAGAAATCAAAAATCAATTTAAGCAGTAAATGTAGAACAGTCCCACCTAACATCATCATGATGCCTCCACCACAGGGTAATTACATGAACAGAATCCCATTGATTTTCCCTGCAAATCTGATGTCTTTTCTTCTGTTACATTCTCTGGTGTTTGTCTATCAAATCAAAACAAGTCCTGATGGAAGAAAAACATCCAGTTAGGAAGCAACTGTGATGAAGTAGCCATTTTTAGTGTTTGTGCATAAATATTAAATAAAATTCTGTGAATACTTTACATAGAGGAGTAGGTTCCAGAGAAACACAGAACTTAAGAATTTGCGTAGGTGGGTTACCCAGCATATGTGAAAGTCAGGGACTCCTTTAGATAATGTAAAATTTCAGTGATATTTTGTCCATGCCTGGTACCCAACTCAACCATCTCTCTGATGGTTCTTTTCTTGTCAGGGGCCACAAGACTCTTACCTGAAAGACCTTTACAGAGGAAGGTGTGTTGGATTATGTGATACCACTTATCAATTAATTTTTGCTGTTTGAAAATTATTTGCTATGGTGATCTGTCATCCTACAAATCCTTGTAAAGGTATTGTTCTTCAACAAATTTTGTGAAAAATGCAGCTATGTTACAAGGTATATACAGAAATAAATTTTGTTATGTCTGTAGGCAGGCCAGGAGTATGGTCAAGATTTGAACTTCTGGAGGCCGTCAGAAAAGCGGTGTTAAAGCAACAAATAGTTCTAAATCTTGCTTTGGAACCTTTTCCTGGTGGTGTCCATCTCATGTTGAGCTCAAAATCTGTGTAACTGAGTCTTCTGACAGAAGAGAAGGCATAGCTGGGGAAGGAAGGTTATTTCCTTGCAGTTAATTTCCATATCATTTTCTGCCAGCTCTGCAATAATAAGGCTTGAGAAGGGTACCAACTTGTCCAAATAGAGGCTTATACAGTGTCTAGATGCCAAAGTGAGCTCTGGAATTACAGACACTCTGTTTTGAGTCAGAAATGGCTTTCTTTTTCCTTAGTTCCAAGATGAAAGAAGGAATTAAATGTAAAATTGCTTGTAAAAAAATGCTTCATTTTGATACAATCTTTTAGAAACTAGAGCACAGAACAACCTGATGCCAACCACTAGTACTCTTGTGGTGGAAAATGGCTACTAGTCCTGACTAGCTAAGTCAGCCATGTCATCTTCTGCCCTTTTTTACAGTACATGCTCTACACACCTGGTGTTAATGGTAGTGGTAAAACTCTGGAGGAAAGACAGCCGGCTGCTCATTAGTTCTTCACTTCAAGAAGCCAAGAACCACTCTTGACACATGACTATTAGCTCCATTCCTTCATTCCCCAACACCCAGAACAACTTTGAGAGAACATATCAGAGCTTTCCTGAAGCCATTGGCAAGGCTTATCTTCCTGATTCCAGCTGCTCAAAATGCCTAAAACTAAGGCCTGATATTTCTTTTTCAGACAAGCCCAAAAAAGTGCTCTGCAGAGTCCCTTGCCAGAAGAAAATCTTCATAATCAGACCAGAAATCTGGCTCCTCAGAAGCCCTTCAGTGATCATGATACTGTCCTTAGCCATACTGCTCCTTGACCTGGTAATTAACAATGATTAAAAGCTCTTGTTTTCTGCAAGAATTAGTGTTAGTTTGCAACTTGCAAGGATCAAACCATTAGTTCATTCAGGAATGAACACAATACTGAGATTATAGCAAGTGTATGTACAGACCTTGTACTTACTGAAAGTTGAACCACTGAAACTGGTAACACAGGATGCTCTCAAACTCATGCTCTCTTGCAGACCCAGTTTTAAGGTCTTCTTATTTAGTGATTACAGAAGACTGTAAGAGATAAAAACCAACCAAGGATCTAAAGGCTACCATACCAAGAAACCATACAAGCAAGAAGCCTGACATGAAAATAAGTATGTAAAATCTAAGACTGTACCAGTAAGAAGCAAGAAGCACATCAAGCAACCATTGTCAGGAGCCCATGAAGAACTGGAAAGCATTCTACAAAATGCACACTTCTGTCTTGGTATCACATGAATGCCTAGAGGACCAGAGAAAAGGCCATGAGGTAGCAACAATCCTAGATACCCCAAAGATCTTGGGCTTGTGAATCTTTGCCCTGGAGGTGAGCAGGGAGTTTTCAGAACATACTATCCCACAACACAAACACTATGGCTGTGAACCATTAGGCCCTTTACCTGCAGGCTTTCCATGAGACTTCCAGAGTTCGTTTCTTCCAAAACATCTACCTTCTGAAGCTTAACAACAACATATCTTTTTATAAAATGTGCTACCTAAACACTAATTAATGTAACCACTTGATGTAGTGAATGTAAAAGCTCTGAGAAATAAAGCAATCTCATCTTCAGCAATGAGACATCAAAACCCTTGACACCAAAACAGCTTCATCCACAGATGAACATCAGTGAAAGTGTCATTCCATAAAACTTGTGAAAAGCAGTTTGAATAAGGAAATAGCCCTCTTCCCTCCCACATAAAATAATGCATTAATACAGCTACTTATGGCTAAGAGATGAGAAACAGAACCCCAGTATAAGAAACATTCTAATATGCTCTGTACACTACAACAGCTTTTGAAAACCAAGCCCATCCACCTGCCTAAAGGAAGTGGATTCAGAGCATGCTAATATATTGACAACATCCATGGAACACTGCAAGTCTAATCAGAACTGTCTTCCCTCAAGCTGCTGCTCTCATCCCAACCAATTTCATCCTTTCATTTTATTAAACAGACAATTAAACTAATGCTGAATTAACTCCCTTTTCTCTGTACCTGTCAATTCCTGTTGCTCTTGAATCTCTAAAGGATTTGCATTAATTTTTTTCCCACCTAACTGCAAATTCAGAAAATCTTTCCTACGTGACTTCCAGTTCTCATTTTTCTAGGCTGAACTGTGCCTGGTTTATCCTGAATTATCCTGGTCTGTCCTCTGTCATTTGATACTCCAAAACATTAGACCTCACAAATGAAAGCTTTACACTTTCATTAGAGCATTATATACAACCATTACTCTCTTTAGTCTCACAGTTCTCACTTGGTCACGGCTCCTTATTAATACTCCATGTACTGTGCATGTGTCAGAGGACTCAGCCTATAGGATGGGGCCTATGTATTCTTCATGCCCTGCTCAACATGGGAGCAAAGCATCCTCACGACACCAACACAGCACATTTGTGTCCACAAATTTGGCTTGTGAGTGTGGAGGTGGAAAATTACCATCTCTGCGTCCATAAGGAAAGAAAACACATTTCTGCTTCCCACCACCTACTGCAAAATAAACATATCAAGACACATTATGAAATCACACTTTGTTAGTTAACAAGAAGCACAGTAAACTCAAGTCAAAAGAAAAAAAAATAGTGTTTTATTAACTACCACACTGTTATAATACACTTTAAACGTACAATAAGGTAGCCTTTAAATTTGAGGTGGTTTTAAGAATAACAAATGAACAGATTTCCAAATGTTTGTAAATAGGTGAACTGCAGTAATTATTGTTGTACATTTTTTGAAAATGGTATAGCACTTACAGACTGGCTATATAACTTCATTTTGTACATTTTCTATAATTGAAAATATAAACAGTAATTAAAAAATAAAAAGAAAATTCAGCATAATAAAAAACATATGTTTATCAGTTAAATGTACTGGATACATACAATTTTTAAGGGAAGAAGCAAAAAAGGAAAGATGGCTGATATTTAAATGCAGATTGACTAACCAAAAACTAAACAACAAACAAACAAAAACCTCATAACCCCCCTAGTTCACTATGACTATATCCATATGTTTGGGAGTATGTCAATATGGAAGTGATTTTTCTTTTGTATTTGCATATGTTATATTTTACTGGTAATTTACATGATGGCTTTTAAGGCCCTGGCATACAGATGGTTTTTTTTGGAAAAAGATTTGATAAAAATCACTGCTGAGACGCAATACACCTTATTTTTGGTCCTCCAATGTTCAAAAGAAGGGATATACTTCACTATAACATCTGCCTTACCACCCAAATGCTTCAACCTATACATATTTATTTTCTTAACATTTTAAGCTTTTAAACATTGGTTATATTGCCCACCTTGGTTATTGAAAGAATATTAACAAGACATCATTTTGGCAAATTAAATCTTAAACATGGCTTTTCAATAGGATTTAAAAGGTGACTATCCCTAGAGTTCCATGTTAAAATGTAGTTTGCAAAATCTTACAAGAGTAATGCTTAAAATATTGTACATAGTTAACCTAATTAAAATAATTAGCTTCAAAATGACAAGTTGATGAGCTAAGTAAAGCCTACACTATGTAACATTTGCTTGGAAACTTGATTTGTCAGTTATGCATAATAAAAATTCCAGTCATCAAGAAAATTACAAAATTTCTTTTATCATAATGTGATTTCTTTTCACCCATCAACTTCTTTTATCTTACAATAGATAAATACCAACATGTTCTCATTTTTTTTACACTAAACCACACAGGATTGATGCATTTGGTTAGACTACCATTTCCATCGTTAAATTCTTTTTTTTTTTTTTTTAATATAACTTGGTAAAATTTCTTCTCTTCTAGATTCCAAAAGTACCTACAAAACCCATGCAATTTTACCATTTTAATATACTATGGAATATCATACAAAGTAAGGCATTTCAGTGTCATGTATAACCAAGTTACTGTCAATCCAAAAATTTTTGCACATCAATAAAAAGATATCTAAGAACTTAGGAACAATATTCTTCTCACTACTGTATAAAAATAACCACAATTAATAGGTATCTTGTGTAATATTTACTCCATTGTCTCGTTTCCCGAAACTGTGACAAGCTGTAAAGGTATTTCAGTGTTGGTAAGAATATCCTGATTGCTGGTGCCAGATGTATTAACAGTTCCTATTCCTGAAACAGAACCTTGTTGAATATTTGCAAGGATAAGTGTTGTTCCTCCTGCAGTAATCAAAGTATCATCAGATGTTGCTTCTACTGATGCCAGCACTGTACTGCTAGAGTGAATACCTTTTTTATTCTGATGTGTTTTAATGTGTTTAGCAAGATGGTCACTTCTCATAAAGCGTTTTGAACATTCTGGACAGACAAATTTCTTCTCACCTGTCAAAGAAAGAAAAAAAGTATTCAAGAACACTAAAAATTAAACTTAATGCTTTTTAGAGTCAGAATTCTAACAAGAATTATACTGAAGAAAAAAGCGATCGAACACACTCAACTTGTGTGTCACATTTCTTGACACCCATACAAATCCCATACAGTTGATATAAGAACTGATTTAATTTTCTGTGTGTCACCGAGTTTGGGGAGATCTTTCAGGCATGCTAGAGAATATAGCCATCTCATATCCTCAGGCTGCTGTTTCACTGCAATTATTACCAAAAAATAACTTCTAGGAGGAGAACAAAACCTACCAAATGATGGACAGAGAAGACTGTATGACCTATAGCAGAATCACACTTGAGACTGACATGCAAGATCATAGGGTAATTCAGGTTTGAAAGGACCTCTGAATGTCTGTGTTCTGATCTCTTTATAAGCAGTCACCTATGAGATCAGACCTGACTGTTGAGGAATTTATCCAGTTTTCTTGAGAACCTTTAAGGATGGAGACTGCAGGAACTCTATAGGCATCCTCTTCAAGTGTCTGGCTATTCCCACAATTAAAAAGCTTTTATTTGTAGCTGTTCTGAACCCTTCTTATTTCAACATACATCTGCTGTCTATTATCCTTCAACCAATACACCATCATCAGGGAAAGTAACTGCCTTCTTAAGGATGGCCTTTGCAGGGAGCTAGAGAATTACTAAACGCCCCCCTGCCATTACTGCTCTCTTTGTGCATCTGAATCCTACAGTCTTTCCTCATAAGGCAAATGTTCCAGCTTCCTGATCATCTTGGTCACTCATTAGTGAACTCAATCCTGTCATCAATGTCTTTCTTATCCTGGGTGCTGAAAACTAGATGTCATATTCTAGATGTAGTCTAACCAGAAGAAGGGACTAATCCCTGTGATCAGGGTTCTTGCTTCTGTTAATACAGCTCTGGGCATCATTGCTGCTGATCTCTTTGACCATGTTCCACTTGTCTATCAAGACTCCTGGGTACTTTTCAGAAGGGCTGTTTCCAAACTCTCCATGCTTAGCCTGTGTTATCCTAAGTGTTAATTCCATCCCAGGTGCAGTACTTTGTGACTATTCTTGCTGAATTTACGAGGATTCCTGTTAACCCATTCCTTCAGCCTCCATCCCTCTGAACAGTCTTGCCATCAAGTGCATTGACTGGTCACCCCAGCTTGGGGTCATCCACAAACCTAAGAAGGTTAACAGAAGAACTCTGTTAATTCCTCCAGGTCAATGATAAAAATCTTGTAAGAGGTCAAAGGATAGATCCCTGCAGTTCTCTACTTTTACTGGTAGGCAGGTACACTAGGAGCTATTGACCACACCCTCTGAAGTGGATCATTCAACTCGCCTTTTTTTAAAAACCATCAGCCTGTTCATCCAGACAAACTGTAATGTCTCAGCTTGGATTTAGCATCCAAAATGTCTACACAAAAGCACACCATTAAGAACAGCATGGAATATTTTTCACAGACATCCAAAGACATTTTTTCTAAGCAACATAAATGCTGATAAACACAAAAATTATTTATCTACAGGTTTGTCCAATACTATGATTTTAAAAGGTAAACATCCTGCTGAATGCAAATATGAATTTAGTTTGTAAGAAAGCAGATAAAACAGACAACAGATTTTAAACTAACTGCTCCTTGGTAAGGTGGAATATATACATTAATTTCTTTTCTTTGTATTAGACAGAAGGAGAAATGTGAACCTGAAGTTCCCAGCAGGTGTTCTAACCATGAAACTAAAAGGTGTAGAATGATGCATCATCACATGCTCTTTTTTGGTTTTAGGAATGATATCTAATCACCACGCCACCTAGTTCTCTTTTGTTCTTATAGAAGTTTTAAGATAGGAAAAGAGTTATAATCTGGTTCAAACAAATGAAATTGCTGAGCCTGAATCAAAGTATTCTGATTAAGCTATGTTAAACATTAGCTTAAATGTCAGTTCTGAATCAAGAGGTGTGTGTTTTATCTCCTCAGACCTACCAAAGATTCCAAAGTGTATAAATAAGATTTAGCTGATTTTAGAAAAATCACACTGCCTTAAAATCAGTCCAATTCAAAGACCTGTTCTCCTCTTAGAAGTTATTTAGCCAAGCTCAGTCCGTAGCACCCTTTAGTTTAATACACCAGAATCAAAGACTGGAAACCTGTGTGCGTTCTTCGGTGTCGCTGGAGCTCATCGCTGCGAGTGAACCTTTTGCCACAGAACATCCAGTTACAAACAAATGGACGCTCTCCAGAATGCCAGCGGAGATGAGCTCTCAAATGTGAGGTCTTCCCATATACTTTGCCACATCCTGGTATGTGACAAATGTGTTGCTTCTTTTTTCCCAAGTTGGAGCCTCTGTTTAAAAAAAAAGGAAAAAAAAAAAAAGAGAGAGAGAGAGAGAGAAGTTATTCATTCTAATACATTCCTCCAAAATACTGGTCATGGACATACATGGGGCTATATATACCACAAGAGATCTGCAAACCAACCCGAAAAACTTCATGTTCTTGTTTCCAATACAACTGGATTCCAGAACACTCCAAAAGGAGCTGGAAATAAATTCTATAATGCTATCCCAGCTCCACAGAAAAAGATAAATTCAGCTGTGTGTGAAATGTATGTGATAGAAGCATAATATTTAAGAAGCATACATGTATATGAAGTTGGAAATACAGTTATTACAGCAGTTTCTACCACTTTGATGCTGAAGTGTCCCTATTTTACATTTCTCAGAGTTTCAGGCTTTTACCATATCAAAGATAATTTTGGCAAAGAAAAACACAAAGTAGTGCAACTGCCAAAATGGACACTGGAGATTTTGGCAACTGAGTAGAGAACAGATGGGACTTTTGGCATCTTGGGGAAACCTGAGAATCAGTTTGGGATTTGAAGGCAAGCAGACTAACTGGAATGCTTTCACTAAAAGAGGTGGAAGCTGATCTTGCTGACATTTAAATGAATTCCTTGGTTTTTCAGTTAAAAAAAAGAAATCCATCACAATGAACACAGAATTCACAGATTATATAATCCAGACTATGCTTATTTTAAGATGCTGTCTCAGTGAAATGGCAGGTGATCAGGGGAAGCACCTGATACAACAGCCTAATTTTAATTTATTTTTTTTAATCAAATCGCAAGCAATAGACCCAGAGAAAGAGATCAGTCTGGCCAGTGCAGGGCATCACGATTGATTTTAGCCAATTTAAGTGTTTGCTACTGCTGAAAGGGGCGCTTGAGGGACTAAGTCTGGCTGACAACACAGCTATATGAATAGTAAATGCTGGTACAAGGGTGAAGATTGGGAAATGCAGCCAGACATCATGCCACCTTATTCATCAGCAACGTCAACTTACAACTTAGGTGGATTCTGAAATCACAGACTTGGGTGCTCCATCCTCCACGACTGATTATACAACTTTCAGCTGCCTCCCCATGGCAAGTTTTTTCTTTAAACTGGGTGCTTTAGCTTCTGGTTTACATCTAACAAAGGTTCAGGTTAAAGTGTGTACATGCTTCAAGGAACTAGCAATTGTCACAAGCACTTCTGAACATGCGCAAAAATGAACTCACTCTAAAACCTAACAGTGTCTAAAGGGGATTCCAATCTAATCACATATGTACCCAAAACATTACAGACAGTCCAGAAAAGTAAGGACATTAAATCCCATTAAGTCCTTGGAAATGTTTCTACAAATTCTCAATACAGAGCAATCTTCATAGTGTTTCATTAGTCATTTTGTCTCAGAAGATAAACATATCACTGGTACCTACTAATTATTTGTCATGACAAACACAAGTGATTTCAGAACTAATTCAATGGGAGCAGAAGCAGAGTCCAGAAGGCTTTTGATCCTGTTGCAGCAGGAGAATCATCTAAGGACTTTATCCTCACATCTTCTCCAAACAAACTCTAGTGTCTTCCCTTCCACAACAATTAGTACAAATATTTCGTAACTTGGCATGATATAGTACACAAGTTGGATGAAATCACATCAAAATTCCCTCAGAATAATGTTAATATTCCTATGTCAATCATCTGAAATGGCTTCATTGCACCTCTAGTCTAGACTGAAGGAAACCAAGGTTCAACTCATGGTCATTACTGTGGATAGGTGATACAGAACATGCAATTCTAAGTGCCTCACCTAACTGCTGACAGAATTCCTCAGCACATTTCCAAGTTCCAAGCGAGGGGAAAGTTAAGGATCCACAGGATGAAACTCACAAGACTACTGTGAATTAGCAACTAAGTGTATTTATTCTATACAACTTCATATGAGCACCTGCATGTTTGCTTCATGTGTGCTCTAACAGGCTACAAGCCAAATTCAATCTGGATACTTTGCAGCTGTGACGGTCTGGCACTATGCCCTAACACATGATGCTAAGAGGCCTTTCTTGCTGCACTGGCCAATAGCCATCAGCACTGAATAGATGTATATGGCTCCAGCCTAGTCCTTGAGTGGAGTCTAAAAACTATTAATATTAAAGTATTTCCACAGTACATTTTAGCTTTAGGAAGATTGGATATGATGTTTCTCAATAACCAGGCAGACTGCCAGAGTTTCAGCAGGAAACACCTTCATCCACTGAGAAACTGGACTTTATATTCAGAGTATTTCCAGCAATAACATTGAGTATTTTGAGGCTAAAACACACACTTATTAATTATTTGAAGAATGTGGGTTTTAGAATTACATACCTGCAGTGTACTCAGAAGCACAGCTCCTCTATATATCAGACAGTAGTAGTTATATCTCAATGTAATTCCAGATGTAATTGTTAGGATGGTGAAATCTCTAGGTGTAACTGAGAGGAGACTAAACTTTCTACTTAACTTCAGACACCTTAACTAGAAGGCTAATACATTCTGTTTGGAAACCGAGTCATCCTTTGAGGCACGTGTCTCTCTGTATACACTTGCTTATTCCCCATTTATTATATAAGCTTGGGGCTAAAAGGTGTTAATTTACAAATCTAATACATCATCTTCTTCCTTTCCTACTTTCCCTCCTACCAAGTAAGGCAAAGGTAATAGTGGCTTCCCACTTCACAAAACTGGTACAAATCTGAAGACTGCAATGCAGTTCAATTCCAAAAGCCAACAACAAAAACCAGAAAGAACTTCTCAACTTGCCTCTGAATCCAGAAAATGCAGAAAATGCAGCAAGAAATACCAAATCAAACACTATAGGATAAATGAATTTATGATGAAGTCTGCATATGTGAAGCCATTTTCCTTTTCCTTTTCCATTCAGAGCATAAGAGCAATAGTATTGAGTGGAACATTATTCAGCTTTTTCACACTGATTTAAAGTACTTTTCTTGTTTTAGTAGTTACATGTTATTTCTGTACTACATTAAATACAAAATTATTCATTTCTCCAGGGCTTTTTTTCCTCATCATAGGTACTGACAACACGCAGTCTCTGAGCAGCTCACAAACATTAATGGCTTTATCATCTTAACGTTTTGGTATGGTGAACTTCAACTAGTACAATCACTTTGGACCTCCAGCTATGAGGTAGAAAGAGATTAAGGCCAAAATTGTCAAACACCCACCAGCTTGAGGTGTCAAGGTTAATGTAGTAGAAGCTATTTTCTCAGAGTACTCTAGATATTCATAGTCTGCTCAATCAAGTTCTTCACAGGATTGAACTCAGTACTTCTGCAGTGGAAAAGGTGGGGTATATAGAGCTATACCTCCAAAATTTTAGAGCCCTGTTGCTGCAGTCCTGTGTCTTGCTCCCTAAACACCTCCCAATTGCTGCAATAAGTGAAACAGGTGACAATCATTACACAGCCCTGATTCATTCCCTGTGTATCAGCCATCCCATCCATCAAATGGCACTGATGCCATATGAAAAAAATAGTATGCAGTCAAGTGATTAGAAGCCAAGTGATAATGTGTGTGCACAAGGAATTAAGTTAAAGTTGTCCAGGATATCTTAACTAAGCATTTGCCCAATTTTAATTTTGCAACTTTAACATCACTTTAAGAATTATTAATGCTATCTGGAAGAATTCAGAAAAGCAAATGTTTTACCATCTGAAACTCTGCAAATCATCGGCAGACTTGAAAGACTAATCAAAACTCAGAATTCCAGCACTAGGGATAAACAGGTAACTCTAGCACCTATGGAATATTAACACTCAAATATTCTTTCAAGTGGGCTTATTCCTTTCTCCTAAACTCTAAAGGAATTCTACATCCTGGTGGGAAAGTTGCTCTAGCAACTGTAAGCACTTTCACTCTTTTCTGTTTCCCCACCATTGTCTCCTTCACTATCCTGTTTCTCTTCCAGTTCTAATTCTTCTCACATCCTGACTTCTTGTCCTACTTTTCCTAGTTACTTTGTATGTTTGATGTGTCCAGGCCTTCCTTTAAGGGGAATTTCAGATTCTCATCTATCTTAACTCTGTCGTAGCTCTTATCTCAACTCTTTCCCAAAAACTGCATATCTGAGTTTTCAGACTACACCACTCTCCAGACTTCCCAAACCAGCTCTCTAAAAGATTCTCTCACAGCCTGAAACTTCCACATTTCATTTTATATCAACTCCACTCAGAAGGAAGAGGATTTCACAGTAAAGATTTATAAATTAAACCACTGCAGTTTGGAAAAAAGCACAAGGAAGATTAAACACATGGAATCTCTGTTTCCTAAGAGCACACACAGTGCAAGTCACATTTTCAGTTTTCTCCTATACTTTGGGCAGATTTTCATAGCAGAGCCAGAGTTCACCAAGAACTTAGAAATGTCTGTGCCATGTTGCAGTGAACTACACAGAGAAATTTAACCAGAGGAATCTGATGGACAAAGACGCTGCATTGGACAGCGCTACATTGGACAGATTGGACAATCTGATGGACAAAGACTGCAGATATTATCCACCACCTTTGCTGGTGATGTAAATGCACCAGTCTTTTTCTCTTCAACACACTTAATACTTACTCAGCATGGCTGCCTGAGATATTACTTCCCTGTGCTTGCAAGGCAGGTATCTAGAATATGCAGCAAGAACTGACAAGAGACTTGACAGGAGAAATGACTCAGCCAGTGCTATTAGAACTCTTAGTGCCACTGGACACTGACAGGTTCTTTAAAGACATTTTAGTGATTTACACTATAGTTCCCAAATAAATAAAGATCTCCATTTTAGTGAAGAAACTGTTATCAAAATGGACAAATTTTAGTGCATTGGAAAGAAGCCCCTGCACAATTCTCTCAAGCACAAACACAACTAAATATTTTTCACTTCTAAAAGGGCAGCTTATTACCCTTCCCCTTTCATATCCATAATCAAGGCATTGAAAATTAAGTGTTTGGAAGTAGAATAAAATCTTCAGAAAAAAAAAATAGTAATATTTTAATGAGATGCACAATAATAAAGCATAGGTTCCAATGCAACACTGAAGTTTAATGAATTGGAGCATAATACCTCTTTGTTAGTCAAGTCTCACTAATTTTGACTGAAAACAGTTCAAAATTTGTTATTTAGAAATATTATACAAACCTTGTTATATTATACAAACCTTGTTTTTCCTAGGAAACCAGTGAATAAGAAAACTAGGAAAACTGTATTTTTGTAACACTCCAAAGCAATTAAACTATGGAAAACTGCTCAATCACTGAGGAAATGCAGGAACACAGGATTTAATCAAGTTCTTGACATATGATAGGAAGCCAATCACGGATGTGCATGTTCCAAAATATTTCATTTCCATATTTTTAGGGCAATATTCTATCCCCCTCACTTGTACTAGGTGACCTCTATCTCCACATTTTTTCAACTAATCTCAAAGGAGTAAGTCAGAAAGGATGGAATCATCTGCTTTTTCATCTGCAAACCCAGAAATGGAAGTGGTAGTCCTTTATTGCATAAACTCCTTTGCATAAGCCTGTAGTTTCCTCTCACTGTAGACAACTGCTGTGAACAAAAGCTCATTTTTTTCTTCCTCATTATTCATTTTTCATCATTATATGTGTGATATGACACTGAACTTTACATACCTTCCACCACCTTCTTTGCAGTTGGGACATGTACATGCTACTCGTCGCAGTCTTTTTCCCTCCTGATGTGGTTGGTCCCCTTCCTCATCTACGACCTGTACTCTCAAATGTGTTAGATCATTAGTATTCAGTGTAGAATCACCACTGAGCTGCCACTCTTCTGGGTCAGGATCCTCTTCTTTAATCCTAATATCTGGGAAAAAGAACAAACACACATCTGTAAGTAGCCCATTAAATAGACAGAAAGGAAACCATAATGATAAAATCTTTTTATTCTTGAGAGCACTATGCCAGTCAAAAGTCAACATCCTTAAGTGCATTCTGACATTGCTTCTGTGCCCTTATAACCTGTGTTTAAAAGTTTATCTTACTATACATTTCAAAGTTGAAGATAAGCTACAACAAAGCATTATAGTTTAAGTTTGAACTGATCTTGGTGAGGAATGCTGTCACCAGGAGAATATTGCTTGCTTGAAACTTGGGAAAAATTGAGGAACAAGAGGTTGGACAGAGGTTGAAGAAAATGTAAACATATGCTTCAAATGATTCTGAGTAGCCATTTCTGTTTCCACAGCATTTCTGAATTAGTGTCACATGTAGTAGCAACAGCCTTTCTCAACAGTCTTCAGAAGGTTTTAGTATGCAGAGACATATATAAAGTAATGAGAGAAATCAATCTAATAAAAGGTTTTCACCTGAGAAAGACCAAGATACCTAAGGAAAACAAATAAATTAATGGCTTTGTACCATTTCCCCTTTTCACCTGAAATTTATGTCTTCTGCACAATACATAGAAAACATTTAGGGAAGAATGTTATTCAGCATTAGACAGAGATAAGCAACAGATGAGCCACATCAATGTTTTGATATACCAGTAGTCAAAATAGGTCTTAGCAGTTTTCTGTATGCAAAAAGGCCTCCTAATTATTCCTTATAGGATGGACATGTGCAAGTATGTGTACCCTCTCCCTACAGAGCATTCATTCAATCTAATCCAAGAATTAATTACAGCATCATAACAACAACTGTTTTAACAAATTTACATTTTAATAGGAACATCTTCCCCTCAAACACTATTCTGCATTCCCAGTGGACTCCAAGTCTGGATTCCAAAAAAAGACAGTTTGTATGTATCATTTTAGAATGCTGAACCCCAGCCCCTTCTTTGGTTCAGCAGAGTACTACTGCAACTACTTTGCATTTTTTCTGTGAAAATGATTAGCCACTAGCACAAACTAATGCAAACAAACATAATGTAGGGTTTGGTTGGTTGGTTTGTTTGTTTAAGTTTCAACCTAACATCTGTCTATCTTTCTGGACACATTCAAGAGACTGCTTTTCCAGCAAAACAAACCCAATTATCATGTAGACTTTTATCCTTAAACACTGAAAGCTTAACTGAGCATTGTGGCCACTCAAGTTCTTTCTGGGAGTCAGTACATCAGCCAACATATCTTTGTATTAAAGACAAAGCTGCAGATTACCTCATAAAACATAAGAAAAATTGTGCTGGGTCATATGATGAAGAGCATCCTGTCCCAGTAGAGATCAGGGAAGAAACCAATAACAAAATATATAAAGAGTAATAGTTACCTGGTCTACCTTCAAAATCATCTCCAGTATTCATTTGTTTAGAGATAAAGGATATTGCTACACAAAAAATTTGCTTGATGCTAATAGAGTCTCATCCGAGTCATCCCCAACAGCACAGTTTGCCTTTCTTTTGCACACATATGCAGGACTGTCCTGCACCCTACATCACTGATGTAAATGCAGTTCAAATAATTCTCTACAAAATCACTGCATTCAGAAGAGAATTCCAGGTCAAAACCAGGGAAGTCTAGAATATTTATCTGGTTTGGCTGCAAAAGTCGGTGTTAGAAATTAACTTTGCATGAATGGGATAGGCTCTGAGCTGTGGGAATCTAGGAGCAAGCCCAGTCCCATCTGCTGATTTTTTACACATGTGGTACCACTGTGAAAACTTGCCCAAAGTCACCTGCACACCTTCGCTGTTATCATCACAAGTTCACAATTTCAGACAGCACCATAACAAATATCTTTCTTGTGAAGACCTAGAAAACTGTGGCGACTTCTGGTCTTCTGCATGAGCCACCAAACTACCTTTGCTACCAAATTAAGCTATTTTCTGAGACTCAGATAAAAAATAACTTTAATATCTGTATGTTATAAATAAAATTGGTTTTATAGAAGCAAACATTAAACCACTATAAAACCAAGTTTATAGAATTATCTTTCAAATAACTACTAAGTATACTAATACATTAGAGCAACTTTAGAAAAAAGCAGAAGCCTGATTCACTCTTGCACAAAAGGGCACGTAATAGGAATTTAAATACAGCAAGGCTGCCAGCACAGGCCAATGCAAGCTTCCAACCAGTTCTTTAGGGCTGCGTGTTACACATTATACTCAAAATTCTTTTACTGATCAAATGTAATACAAAATGTACAATGTATAAATTCTTGTTTTATTTAAAATAACAATTAAAGTACTGTTAATAAAATAACATACAGTTTTAAGAAGGTAATTTCATTATGATCTCCCTAACATTAGACAGTGGCATATAGTGTGCCTGCAAAGTCAGTAGCTGAATCCCATTAAGACTGCATACATATACTTCAAAAGAGATATGCAAAGATGAATGGAACAAATTAGGGTATGGATCTGTGCTCCCAAGACCCAACTCCACTACTGAAACATTCCATATGATTTCTCCTATTACACTGACCTCCCAAAGTCACACTCTAATAACAGAGATACACGTAAGAGTAGAAGCATGTCCAAAAAGTCTATTACTGCCTGACAGGATCCATGACTTTCTACCTTCTATGCAATGTCTGCTCCACTTTACAAACTTTTGTCATGAGTTCCTTCCACTTTTTCATTAGTATCTCTCTATCCCCAGTTTCTCCCAATCACCACGACTACTGCAGCAGCACAGAGACTCATAACAGTTCTATAATGATAGATGCATAATTGGGAAACTTACTAGGAAAAAAAAAAAAGCAGGACAGACAAAACATACCTAACAGTTGAGGATACTGGAGAAGACAACAATTGCATAGATATACAATAGTTTATAGCATTATTCTAAAAAATGCAAAATTGAAATGAAGACAAAGTAGTACTGTGTTTTTAATTTTGTGCTGTGCTTTCTGGTTATCTTGGTACAGCAGAAAGTGTAGCTATTGCTTTAAATATTCATCAGAAGGACTATCTTCTACTCCTGGCACACAGAAAAGTACAACATAAACTGGCAATTTACAGACACGACTTTTTAATACTTATCTATGTAGACTATACTTTAAATGAAACACAATTAGAAGAAATATAATTGTAGTAAATAGACACAATAGATAAAGTGTTTATACAGCCTCTCCAGGAGTAGTATAGCAGAGAATGAACTGCATCAAAACCCACAATGAATGTGATTGCCTTAAACGAGGTCCTCAGAACCAATGAGTCTGATGCCCTCCAAGGTTTTACATTATTTCAAGAGATAAGGTTAAAATTCTACCAGTGTTTTTTGGAAGGAGGAGTGGGGGCCACTCATGAAGCTGTTGAAAGAGCAACCCATGGAGAAGAGCTGGACATTAAGTGTTCTCCAATGCGATGGTATTTGAGCTTATGAAAATTCACGTAGATACCAGAGACTGCATGTCTCCCCAGTGCTCTTCTAGATGTGCTCTATTCTAATTCATCCTCAACTGAGAGAATTTACATAAACTCTACAAAAAAAGAGGCCATAAAGAATTTATATAATCCCTAATGTCATGACAAGCTGATGCAAACACTAGCAAATTTGAGGCAACTTTTGTTTTCTACCAATTAAACACAGGCTAAATAAAGGTTACATTTTCTTCATTAATCTTTTATTTCCATGCTTTCAAATTTCTATATGCCCTTACTTTTAAATTCAAGACTTAGTTCTAGGTAAGTATGAAGGGGAATTTTAGACAAAGATATTGTTTCAAACTGCCAACAGATTCTGAAAAGCATATATTGTGTTCAAGCTCTGCTTCCTGTCTAGTGTGCTAGATTTGGTTTAGATTTGGCATTTCCCAGATGGAAATTGGGATCTTAGTGAATAATTCTGATCCAAAGGTAGGATTTCATACTCATAGAAAGCCCAGAGCTGGCTACAATGCGGAACAAGATTGAGTGTATTTGGCAAATAAAACAAATAAGCATGAGATTTGTTTAAAGTGTTTCAGAGAAGAGTAACTGAACTGACAGGATGAAACAATGCAGATGGAAATGCAGTTTAAACTATTCTTGAGTACATGTAAACTATAATCTAGTGTGGAGAGAAATACTGTTGCCCACTGATACACCCAGGTCATTTACCTACTTCTCCAGGTATCAGATAAATGCACCAATTAATCTTCACATTATGTCTTGCTCTGTTTCAACCAGGACTTACGAACATGCTATTTTCTTCATCTATGGAAAAAGTTTTTAGTTTGCCCAAGAGCCACAGAAACAGGGGTAAACTGAGAAGGGAAGAGGACACAGACTTTTTAATATATCTGCCTTTGCAGAATGTCACAAAGGCACACTTAGTATTACATTATAACAGTCTGCAAAACGCGAGCTTCTAGTTCAGCTGCTTTTCCTAGATTCTGAAAGCCACCCTGCCCTTCCACTCAGCCAAGTTTTACAAGTTCCTGATCTGAGAAGGAGAAATGTGGTCTTTGCACTGAAAACAGATTCGCAGCAGCTCTGCACATACCTTCCCACCAATTTCCTCCCAAAATCAGAACCTGACTGCCATTTCAATTGTTTCTGATTTATTTTTCCAAAGAGGGGCTTCCCTTACTACCTTTCCCAAGAAAAGAGATGCTAATTCCCACTTCCTTTCCATCTTCTCCTGCTTTTTTTCTGTTTTCTCTACAGTTCAACCCACATTACCTTGGAATTTAAATTTCATAAGACACTGTTCTGTTCTTTCCCATCTAAACTGAACTATCTAAATTGAACTTTCTCTACTAGCTGATCAGCTGTTCAAGTCTTTCAGACGGGAAACTCAACAGAATTAATGATTTTTTCTGATTTGTCCCCAAATCTTAAGTGCAAATTTAGACATTTTTATTACACAATATATTACAAGGCAACATGAGGTACACAGCAAAGCATAATCTTGAAATACTGGTGAACCTCAACTCAGAAAAAAGACTGTCATCTAGATTCAACAACTCTAAATCAGATTTTAAGTTTCTGAGAAAAAATAACTGTTGTGTACAAGCCTAAGAGCAGGACCTTTCAGTACTCAAGCAGTACCAGCAAAATTATTAAAAATACAGCAACAGATTTGTTTCCTTGCAAGAAATGCCACACAGTGTATCCCCAACTGATCCTGTACATTACTGTAAAGCAAATATTTAAGTATTTAAATGATTAAAGTTCTTTAGCCACTGCTACCTCAAGGAACACACTACACATCAAGGAACAGTTACTTGCCCTGCAGTACTGTACTCACTTGAGATGTCTACAGATTTAAGATTCTGGATTCTTATAGACAGTAATGCCCGCTGCAGCATGCACTTACTTTTTCTATTCTTCTCACAGCTGAAAATCTAAGAAGGTCTAACTAAATAGGGGAAGAAGAGTTGATCATGCTTAATACTAAAGAAGCCACTAACTCCAGAAATGTGTAAGGAAAGCAAGAGGACAGAGAATTCTCTGATCAGCAGGACTAAGTGTTTCTACAATGAAGAATACATAGAAGACTGCTACTAGGGTGAAACAACAGAATTGTCAGCAGCAATTCAGGAAAACAGAACTCTTTGGTAAGTGTTTCTGTCCTGTATTGAGGTAAAAGCCAAATCATTGTCCTGCTACTAGATGACAATGAAAAGCTTCCCACTGACAGCAAGTCAGGAGCATGTAAAAACAGCTACGGAAGCAAACACTTAATAAATCAACAGAATGATAATTTTCATTTGACACTTTTTAAGAGAAGGCTGAAGAGCTCTCAGCAGTTTTAATGCTGCAAGCCTTTGGCCATGTGAATGCTCCAGTGGGTTAGAAAAAAAGCTAATACTGTGATAATACTGAAAAAGAGTAAACAAAGACTCAAAGAAGTAGGGACAGAATTAGTGCACTCAAAATGCAATTATATGAACAATTAGATTAAAAACTAATTTTTTTATTTAAATCAATGACACCGTTGTTGATATAATATACTTGAGAGTTCTGCACAGCAAGTGTCTTACTAGGATACAGGAAAACACTTTGATTAAATGAAGTACAAGACATACTTGGAATACATGAATTAAATACTGGCATGAATTTTAGATGCAGGTTGAGAACTACCATTTCTCTATGATAAATTATGACACTGTCATTGACAATGTGTATTTTTATCACCTTTTGCTCTTGAAATGACTGCCTTTTGAAAAAATATCAGTCTTCTACAAGCAGTAAAAGACAACCCACCTACAACCCAGCCTGATCTTCAGGAGGGCAATCACAACTAGGGTCCTGGTGAGTATTCCTACCATTATAAAAAGACTGTCGTTGTCCTTGGTAGAAACTTTAGATACTTCCTATGAGCCAGATGCACTGACAAGTTTGGTTCTGATCTCAGAGATCAGAACAAAGTATGTGATCCTGCCAGGAGGTTCAAAAGGCAAGAAAACTGCACAGAGCCTAAAACAATGGCCCTAAAGTGCTGAGA
This sequence comes from Euphonia xanthogaster, assembly GCA_034509185.1. Classification (NCBI taxonomy): domain Eukaryota; kingdom Metazoa; phylum Chordata; class Aves; order Passeriformes; family Fringillidae; genus Euphonia; species Euphonia xanthogaster. The sequence goes on from JAYDZK010000274.1 coordinate 20,625,746, forward strand.
TTGAAAAAAGACAGAAGACAAGTTTCCAGCCTTCTTCTTAAATTGTAGCGGTACTGGAAATAAAATCCCTTCCCTCTTTCACTCCATGGATACTTGCCATGCATCCCCACAGGTGTATGAGAGTTTTCATTTTGGGTCAGGAATATCTTGTAAAAAGAGTATTTGAAAAATGCAAAAGGAATGTGTGCCTGAAACTGGGTAATACAGTTTTGTGAACATCCTGAGGATATCTGAGACTAAGGTAACTCAAGCTAACCTCCTTAGCACTGAGAATCTATACTGCATCCCCAGACAGTCAGCATGCACAACATATATTTACTTAGGAGTAACATACTTGCAAAAAACTTTCACCTCACCACCACCAGCTGTGAAGAAAATTCATTAATAAGCAGTTTTGGAACAAAGAGGAGAAAAGCCCATGAAGTATACTAATAAGGAGGAAGCATGAAACAATTCAGTATTTTCAAGAATTTGAAGAAAAAAATATCATTCTATTCCACACTAGCTATTGCACTAAAAAATTAACCAGACTAACTAAAGTTCTGCAAACTTTAAGTGAGATAATTTACTATGTGCTGTTATAAGCACAACTGTGAAACACATACAAGCATGATCGTCTAATTCTTCCACAATTTATTAATTTCCTTTGAAAATGATGCTAAAATAAGGAATGTAATTTAGGCATGCTGACAGCAAACTATTTACACAAGATTGGTACATAAATAGCTCTAATTCCTGCACTAACTTAAATTCATCCGTTTCCAATTTAATTTTCATATTAAGAAAATAGTGGGGACAATTGTTTCAACTGTTTTGATTTTATAACATAAAAACTAAATGCCTCAAATGAAAATTGGATAGCCAGAGGGAGACGTTGTCAGATGAAAATATTTACTTAACATCACTGCTTCAGTTTACTTCATGCATTTCATAAGACTTTTTTCTTTTTTAAATCAGATTCTATACCAAAATGATACCATGCCCTTGTCTCAAAGTCTTGTTATAAAGAATGCCTTAGAAGGAAAAACTGCATAATTAAAACTAAAATTATTAAGGTTAAAAACTGAAACTTAAAAAGAAAAAAACTAAGCTGTGAAACACTGAAAACCAGCCAAAACTCTTTGAAAAGTTCTAGTCTAGATGATGGAAGAAAGCTATGCTTTAAGTAGCACTCTGCACTACTTCATCTGAAACACTAAAACATTGAAACAACCATCCCAGCAAATAAAACTGTGAATGCTTCATTTTTAATTTTGTTTGTTTCAGCATTTAGACTGTTTTAGGAAACAGATATTAGACCAAAGCCTCACAAGATATCAGCAGATGAAAGATAAATTGTCACTTGGGCAACTATTTACCTTGAAAACTGTCAGCCAATTTTTTGTTCAACTTTAGAGTAGCTAAATTACTCTGGCATGACAAAGCCGTCAGATTTCGGCAGGAATGGAATGAAGCTGCCACCACAAACAGCCAGCCACTCCCGGTCACTATCAACTGTCTAAGTTAGCCACAGGCCTGACTCTAAGGTCAATGGCAGCAGGCACAGGAGTCCTGAAGTAGCTGTGCACACTCCTGCAGAAGAGGAGCTGGGAAGAAAGCTGTAGAAATGAAGACCTCAGTTTCAGAGTGACACTTCCGTCAACTCTTGAAAGGAATCCCTTTGACTTGATTCCAGCTGTAGACTGACCTGGAAAACTGTAGGGTAGGGGTTTTTCTATTAAAATAAATGAATCTTCCAGGTGAGTGTGACTGAGTTGATAAGCAGTAAAGTCCATTCTCAAGCCAATGCTACTTTCTTTCAGGTCATTTGCTAGTGTCTTCAGGTGCTACTGCAATGGTCAAAAGAAGTATACAAAAAAAAAATTATCCAGCATCCTATAAAGTGTTATTACAACCTATATAAGACCTGGTAAAATTGCCGTTTTTTTCCAGGAAATAACTAATCCCAAACTGATTCAGTACGTTAATAAATTAGCTGAGACACTATTACAATTAGAATTTGATTAAAATCATTACGTTTCCTTCAGCTGGACAATGGCTTGGGGGCAGGGGGAAAATCCAGTAACTTAAAAATTCTTCCAAGCTGACAAAACTTACAGGATCAGAAACATGAAGGCCAAGTTGGTACATTTCAGTTCCTGATAGTTTTCCAAAATAAACACTATGTTATATGAAATGTTTGGAGAAGAAATCTATATAAAGATGCTAAAAAAAACCTCCACCTTTCTTGACCAGGCAAGTCACTAAATAGTAGTGTGAACTGTGCATGTAATGGGTCTGTTTGTTATACACAACACAGTATTTTATTACAAACTGCCAACAAAAGAAGTACACTTCTAGAGAGCTTTCTCAGGTTTAATTTCCTCTCAAGACCAGAAGAGTGAAGCAAAAACACAGGTGAGAAAGGCATCTCCCTGCAGTGCTTAATATATAGATACTATTTTATACAGCTTTTTGCTAGAAAAGCAATGCTCAGGAGAACTAGCTGTGACTAACCAGCACCCTTCCCCTGGTCACCACAACACTAAGCACTAATGAGCTCTAATAACCATCCTGAGAAAAACAAGCTTGGCCAAGACTTTCCAGAACAAGTTCCCTGCAATGTAGGTCTATGCATACGTATGCCTCCATATGTAGAATGGACATTTTGGTACAAACTTAATTACTGGACATCTTTTGAAGAAAACTGTACATTTACTGGACAAAGCTATTAGCTTTGTATTAGGGTTTCAATGGTTTTCCATTATGGAAACAAAATGTAGGACCTAGGTAAAGACATTTTTTCCCCTCACACACAAGCACAGTAAAGATATCCTCTGCTGCCTACCTGGGAAGTGAGCCTTGGAAGAACACTTCCCACACAATGGGCTGGAACAATGAAAACCTAAAACCTAATTGCTTTTGCAGCCACACTGCTAACAGAACAAAGTACATTATTTGGACTTCAGATAATTACCAGCCATCTCTGACACAAAACTAGGAATATGTTCTTTTTATCTTTGCCCCAGGTAGACAAATTTTCCTAAATGAAAACAGAAAATACAGCCTGACTCGACTTGGTATGAAAGGAGAGCATTATCCAGCTTGGGGGAGAAAAACAGGGAAACCCTTCTTATCTTGCTTCAAAGCTCGTTGGTAATGGAAAAAGAAAAAAAAAAGGAATCAAGTAGCTTCACACCCTTTAACTTCTCTTGTTCTGCTGTCTCTTCCACTTACCTTCTTCTTTCAGTTTAAAATTAAACTGTTTTTCTTTATTTGCAAAGCAACAATATACTTTTGACTGAAAAAAAGCCCCCTATGATTTCATAATCTGCTTCTAATTGCGTATTTATTCTCCAAACTGAAGAAAGGTTGTGAGGGGTTATAAATAAGAAAGGGAGGAATGCCTCTGGAAAACATTCTCTCAGACAAAATACCAGATGCATATGGAAAAGACACTGAAAGTCAATCAAGATACTTCCGTTTGATTCTGTTAGAAGCAGCGTCATACTAATCATTACTGTGGGAAAGTGAGCTTCTTTTAACATAAAGGAAGGGCCAATTACATTCTCCCCAAATTTAGGGAATGGCAGTTTTACTACCTTCCAATCCATTTATTATTCCTAGACAAGTAGAAAAAATGTTACTATAAATCTCCATCTTATCTTTAATATCAGCAGGTGTTTATAGCTATGCACTTCAGGCAAGAGTTTCTGCTATTCATTCAGTACTTCTGCCTATTTAATCACATTTCATATATCCCATTTAGTCCCATGTGAAATTCCTTATAGGAGAATACAGTTAAAGAACGCTTGATGGAACTCCCTTGCATTTTATTATAAACCACCATTGAAACACTCTTGAGAATCATCAGCAGACAAAATGATACACACCACAGATCAGACTCAACTTCTTTCTCATGTGCCTAGCTGGTTTGGGGGTTTTTTTGCTTTCTTTCTCCTTTTCCTTTCCATTCTTCTTAGGTTTCTGCTGCATTAGTCCACAAGCAATATCATTAGCTACATGATCCTATACTAAATATACATCTCAGAAATAATCCTCCTTGTACTAGCCAGAGAGCTAATAATAATTAGTAAAGGGCTCTTTTTCTGAGACTTAGATTCTGACATCTGAGTTTAGCTGTATTAACATGCAGAATATATGCTTTTTGTACTGACATCTATATCCTCAGAGCTAACAATGTGTGATGGAGACAAACCAAGACTTCCTGTGGTCACTATAACAGAAAAGTTAAGAATCTAGATGAGACAGAAGAGCAAATGCTGTGAGCAGAGCATAACCCCTTGGTGCTGTTGTCTACAAGCCAATGAAAAGTAGGCTTGTCTAGATCTGAATCACTTTACCTGATGGCAAGTTCATAATACAGTAGTAAATTCCAAAACAAAATTAACTAAAAAACATCCCAGCACAATATTTTCAATTCAAATTTTAGATTTCAAATGGGAAAGCAAGCTTCTTGACATAGAATACAGCAGTATCAGTAACTACATAGGTATTAAAATCAGTAGCCTTTTGAAACAAAACTCAGCAGGTCTTCTAGGCATGTTTCACTTAACATTGCATTCTTCTCAAGAAGAAGCTAAAATAGACATACAAACCATGCATGCTTCACTTAAATATTTATGCTTCAGTATCTTGATGAAGATCCAGAGGGCTGGTTCACATGATAATAGTAAAACAGGGATTCCCAAGCTACTTTGTGCAACAGTTCCCCCCAAATGACCTCTACTGCCCCTCCTAACTAGCCTGGGCACAACCCAATAATGTGTTTAAATGGCTTCTGGTATAGCAAAACCTCCTGAACTAAAATCATCTCTTACTCTTTTTGTTTAGCTAGTTATCCCCCAAAATTTGGAATGGACTGTATCAAATTTATCAAAAATAAACAGGCATGTTTATTTCTTCTCACATTAAGAAATACCTATTTTAAGAAAACAGTATTTTTTTCTCCACCGAGATAAAACACTGTGATAGTCATAATTAATGATTGTACTATAAACATAATACAAGTAAGCAGTACTGAAAATTCACACATACTCTTAAGCATAGCCTCCATTTTGATATATGCATGCTTGTTTCACTGACCCTTACACAAGTTTCCTACATCATAGTAACACTGATAGTAAATCAGTAGGAAATTAATTTAGCGAAAGAGCAGATGAATAACAGTATCTCAGGGGGTCTGAAAATTTTAAGAGGAAAAAAAATTGCATCAACAGAAATATTTGTATTTTCCATAGAAATGTCATCTATTCAGGACTAGGAAGAAGGGGTATGTTAATGATACTGATGCCTTAGAAAAGTGGCAGCTGATAGCCAGATTTCCCCCTTTTCAATTTAGCATACAGATCTTCTCCAGGGTAAGACCTCTAAGCACAAACACTGAAGTGGTGTTAACTAACTCAACTATTTGGGAGTTACATGAGCTTATACTAAAAGGAGTGAGGTAGGACTATGTTTTAAAATTACAGTTTCTAATCAAACAACATTTTCAAATAAAATCTATCATCACCATGTTGAACTCACTGTATTTGTAGGCTTCAATAGCAAAACAATGATGTTCTGATTATCCAACAACATGCAGTAATAAAAACCAGTCTTTTGTAAAAGAGTAAAATAAATACCTGCAGGACTGCCAGCATTTTCTCCTTGATGCAGCTGAATACCAGCAGAATCTATAGAGTTTACTGTAACTGTCTGTAGATTTGGCAATTGAGCAGTGCTTAGACTAACTGGAGTCGATGTCAACGCACCACCTGCTGCAACTTGACCAAGAGTGAGAGTCTGCACAGGAGTCAGAGTTATTTGTTGACCAGGTGCATTCTGAATTTGCAAGTTCTGCAAGTTCTGAACTCCTTGCACTTGAAATGTCTGCCAGGTTATCTGCCCAGAAGGGGTCACTGTTTGTGCCTGAATTAAGAAAGTTCCAGGATTCAGCTGCAGTTGAAGATTTTGAAGAGCCTGTTGAGATATACTTTGACTTGCTTGAACACCATGGATTGTCTGTTGCGCAATACCTTGTACAATCTGGGCTTGACTGGTTGGCTGCTGCGACTCTTGTAGCTGTATGTGTTGTACAATTGGCTGTGCTGTGGAGACCTGAATATTCTGAGCCTGCGTGTCATCAGAGACTGATGTCTGGATGTAATTTCCCTGAAGATCAGAACCATGAACTTGACCACCAGTTGTGGTCAAGTCATTTGCATTTTGTTCCAATATACTTGAACTGTCTATGGTAACGGGCAATTGCGATGAAGATGACGTTGGCACAAACAAGTCATTATCAGTGGCAGTTTCTGTAATTTCAGGAGAAACTTGCTCACCAGTCCTCTCAGAAGTATCTGAACTATCCATGGCCTGTCCAGTATTTATCAAGTGCCCATCTGCATTAATGCCTGCTGTCATGGTTTGAGAACCACTGCCAAGTCCCAGAGAATCTAGATCAACACTATTAATGGGTACAAAAGTAATATTCCCTGGCAGTCCAAGAGGGACGTTAGCAACCACTTGTGCTTGGCCAGGGTAAGACGAACCACCAATTGCAACTCCCTGAACCTGGACTTGACCAGACTGACCAGATAAGATATTCTGAATATTAGCTGAAGATGTTCCAGAGGCAATGATGGTTTGATTCGAGCCAGGAATGATCTGAATTTGACCAGTTTCTTGATTTATACTGCTATTATCAGAAGAGGCTGCAAAGCCAAGTTGAACCTGCTGACCATCCGCTGTCTGGATCTGGGGTATTACTTGGTATTGTACGTTAGACACTGTACCATTCGACGAATCTGATCCTGGTGCAACAGAAAAGATTTGTTGATTTTGCAAACTCTGGATAGGAAGGACATACTGCCCACTTGAAGTTACTGTGGCAGCACCTGGAATCTGTACTATATTACCAGCTTCATCCTTTATAGTGGTAGGAGCTGCAGACAAGACCTCCCATCTGTTTGGAGCTCCAGCTAATTGCACAGAAGCCAAATCTCCTGTCTGAATAAAAAGAAAAAAGAAAACAAAAAATTAAAACAAATGTTGTACAGGCTATGTGTTGGACCAGTCATGCAATTCAGCACTAGATATTGATACACTCCTGGAAAACATGCAGTTCAGCTCATATGACCATCAGCAACTGGACCAAAACTATGAAATACAGATTTTATAAGGATCTACTGCCTAAGTCAGGGTAGCCAGCCTGCGGGTCATGAGCTGCACGTTGCTCACAAACATGTCAAATGCAGCTCCTATGTCACGGCTCCGTCAGGTGACCAGCAGCAGGGTTATTCTGGTGGCAGGGCTGCTGGGTAATCCAAACCCCTGGCTGTGGGAAGGAGGGAGCTGGCAGGGGCTGCTGGAGTTCTCATCACCAGCTTACCCCGAGACTCAGAAACACTCTTTGCCTAGTCAGGCACCTATTATACACAAGTGGAGGAACCGTCATGAAGCCAGTGTTGCCTCTATCTCCCAGAGGTCCACTGCCTTTCAACTCTGCTATTTGTGCATGATGTGACTCCCAGCAGTACAGAGAATGTTAAGAAGTGATGTAGGCACACAGTTGGAAAGATAGGACAACCTCAGTTTGCTACACATAACACAAAGCTCTAGTATTTATAAGCTTGTAGGAGTTAGTTTCGCTAAGGAAGAAGACCTCTAGACTAAGAACTTTTACACTGAAATCATATTTGTATTAGTCATATGCGTCAGTTAGGAGAGGAAAAAAAAAATCTATCTTCATTAAGTTGGAACAATAGAAAAAGCTAGTGTTTCAGAGTAGACCCCAGATGCTTAAAGAACCTATTATGCATTTGGTTTTTTATTCAGTAAAGCAAAGGTAAATTGCACTTACCTTTCTTTACCAAAGCAAGCTTTTTCAGAATAGAGTATTAAGAATTAGATTTAACATTCTAATGCCTAGCAATGCCTAGCACAGATTTGCATAGACAGCTAGCTTGGTATTGTAAGTAACCATCAATCTAAAAAATATGAAGTGTCTCCTTATCTGTTTAACCATACCAGAGTAAACCAGTGGAAAAACTTAATTAATAGCAACATGTAACTAACTTGTCCTACAACCAGTTCAGCTCTGTGAAAGACATCTAGTCTCTCTGGCAGAGTCCAGAGGACATGGAAAGAACAGCTCTGGTTTGTCCTTCTGCACTCATCCTCTGATCACTCCTGGTAGGGAAGTTACCAGAACAAATCACAACTTTTTTGCGATGCTGCATTCTGACTCCCTTTAGAACAAAACCAGGACATGCAAAATACAGCACACATCTAATTCTTTCCTAACATAGCATTGGGACCAGCCAGTCTGAAAGAATCCTTCAGCATGCACCTGAGTGAATTTAGTCCACAGCATTGGATGGGACTTTTCTAGTTTCACATTTTTATCCTATTCCAGCCCATAACACTACAATGCTTACATGTAAAGGAAAAATAGTGTATTTAAGTCTGAGTACTTACTAGAAGAAGTTTTACTGTGCTTACCAAGCCTCTCTTTCAATAAGGAAACACATACTGTTGTTCTAAATTCTTCTCAAGAACTATAAAAATAATTATTGTGCAAAAAACAAAATAATGCTGGCCTTCTTCAGCCCTCAAGGACACAGACCATTGACTCTCCTTTCCAGCCCAAAATATTCTGTGATTCATAAGTGTGATTCATATTTTTTCAGGTAGTATATTAATTTTATATTAGTAAATAGTATATTAGTAAATACTAATAGATTCTATTAGTAATGGAATCTATTAAACAGATACAGTAAACAGATCACCAGAACAAAACTAATTGTATGGCCTTAATACTTCAAGGAAAAGAAACATAATAAGGAGAATAATAATTCTCTTTTATTATTTTCTTTCCCTCTTATACTGATCAACCTTTTATTTGAAAAACTTATTTCAATTTTCTTGGTCTTTCAAGCTTGTAACTTACAATACTAGAAGAAAAAAACATGTAATATTCCGTATCACATATCTTACCCAGAAGAAGGCAACAAGTTCTATTTTCCTCTGCTACCACATTAGCTTTATAGACTTGTGTTTTATATTGCTTGAAGTTGCTGAAACGCTGCTAAGAAAGTTCATAACTACTCAATTCACAAGCATATAAATACCTATTAACTGAAGGTTTCATAAAATATCAAAAGACCTATAAAAATCAGGGGTAAACACCAGTCAGGAAATACCAAAAGCAAAAATATGACTGTGATATGTTTAAAGTGTGTCATTATAAAATAAATGTGTAATATAATGTGTTGATAGCTGTTGGAACAAAAGAGAAAGGAAAAGCAATATAAACCATTACAAGTCTGATATAATTTCTCACTGATTGAAAACTTTGTACAAGCAAATGTTGAAAGCTTTGGTTAAACTGGACTGATCTAATATGCAGTAACATGTCAGTGTCTATTCATATGTAATATCCTCCACAGAAATACTTCAAAGGGAACCTGTCTCCTTAGTGATATGGAAATGACCTACTTTATTCTTCTCCCAAAACATATGTTGATTTCCATATTGGCATTTTCATGTTGGGCACACATCTCACGTTTTCATGATCTAGTGAAATCTTCCCTCAAAACCTGCTCTGCAATGATTTTAGCACAACTGAGCCAATCTTTTAGTAGATGCACTTGTCAGTCCATGGAGAAGTTCAGGGCAGCCACACATGGAAGCTATGCTACACATGCAACATAAAATGCCTATTATTCACATTGCTCTTACAGCTGGCTGTATCAGACACCACCAGCTGAATCATGTGGAGGGAGGAGCAAAAAGAGGGTGAGGCTTTTGAGAAGCTATCTGGCAGCTATCAAAATTGCTAGCATTAAAGCATGAAAAAAATAAAAATCCATATGGTGAAGAGTATTTGAGGATGATCTCTAATCTCAAATGGTCATCATCAGCCTGTCATAACAAGATTGACTGTTATGTTCTTTCACAAAGTCTGTTGAGACAAGAAGACATTTCTTGGACTTCTTTTCCTACTAACTAAAGAGTAATAACCATTCCTTACGTCCTCGGGCAATTAAGCACTTTTGTAGTAACTCAGAAGTTCTGCCACTGATACATGAGCAGCAACATCTGCAGCCCAGTCACTTACTGAGCTTTACATTCAAAATACACCAGTTTGTTTGCTGTCTCAGCCATCAGTGGAAATCATTTAGAGGGTAGAGATAAAGCAACAGTTTCCTTATCAACTGATACTCAGGCAGCAGTCACTTGGCAGCTGTTTCTTTAAGAGAAGGCTGGACTGTTTCAACCTAAAGGCTGTTTCAAGAGGAAGGGACAAAGATCTGAGGAAAGTTCAGCACTACTCAGCCAAGGAGGAGAGAACAGGAAGCAACAGGGAATTCACTGGAAGCAGCATCAGGAAACAAGAAAAAGAGACAGGAACAGAGCAAAGACAGTAGCTGACACAAGGCATAGGATGAATTCAAATCAAATGATATGTCCACCTGAAGAAAAGTCAAGTACCAACAAAGAGTCAAAGCTACAACCACTGTTCAGCATGTCTTTTGATTTTTTAACAGGCCTTGTATAATTTCCAGTGGATAAAATAAAGAGATGTCTCTGAGAGAAAAGTCTCACCCCTGAAGAATCATGAGCCATGATAAATAAAAATCTAGTAATCATCTTGTTCAAGATATTTGGATAAAATTACAGCAACATGAAGTCAAATGTGGAAGGAGATAAGAGAAAGACAGAAGATAAAACACCTTTCAGAAGTGATCTAAACCATACTGAATGATAGGACTTAATAAAAAAATAAAATATATTTCACCGAAGTATAATGGAGAGGAGCAAAGCAGAGAAAGACCCCTGTAAGAACTGGTATTTGTTGTAGACACCTGCATCTCAACATGTTGAATGGGCACATGTCATTAGCCATCAGTATTTTATTACAAAAGTCTACCAAACATTTATCTGCTGGTGGACATCTTTTTACTGCACTTTTCAGAAAGTCACTTTTGCCCCATTTAGCCCTGGAGCAAAAGCATCAGCCAAACAACCAGAGGTGGAAAGATAATGAATCAGGAGCTCCTAAACATTCAAAAATCACACACCTAATGAAGAAGATTGGACACTGCCTCATCCAAATTGTTGTTTTATGAAAGAGTTAGGGTTCTAATGCATGGGTTTAATAATACCATGTGTTTACCAAGCTACAGTAAACTATCTGTGCATTCTTAGGTCATTACAAATACAAGATAAAATGCACTTGCTTCAACTCTTTCATTAAAGCATGAGCTAATACGTTCTATCTCGTATTTGCCATAGGTTAAAAACATGTTCAACATCAGTCATTGTGGTTCAGCTGACACAAAGCTGTTTAAGACAAATTAATTCTGTTGCATGTTTGAGCCCTCTGCCAATGAAGCCACTCAATTTCGAGAAATACTTCTGCCCAAATCATATGTTTGGAGAAACAAAGAGCATTTTGGGAAAAACACATATTATCTGGGGCTGCTTAAAATCTTATTTTAAAATGAAACTCCAATCTGGTGAAATATATCTAACTGTATCTCAGTTAAAGAATATCTACATCTTTTTGCTTGACATGGACAACTGGAGCCAAAACTTCAACAGTTTGTTATCAATCAGCAGAAGTTCAGAACTTTTCCAAATTAATACAATATCCCTGACCTCAGTAGAAACAAGGAAGCTGAAGTGCTAAGAAACAAGGCATGGCAACAAGGAGACATTTTTAACTAGATCATAGGTAACTTTGTTTATTAATTAGCAAATCTATATATGTATACGAATCTCAATGTAACTACATGCCAAACTAGCATTCTATGGAATGGTTTGGTTTTTTTCTGCTTTCAACTCAGCTGCTGAAAGGTCTATCAAATCATCAGGAGAACAAGAGGACCTGGGATCAGTCAGCCTCACAGCTTGATCTTTGGGAAGGCAATGGAGCAAATAACCTTGAAAATAACCTTGAAAAAAATTAACCTTCTTAATTAATCTTGAGGGGTAAAAAAAAAAAAAGTAGTGTTCAGAAGTAGTCAGCCTACACTTAGGAAGGGGAAATAATGCTGAAATAACTAACCTCACAATACCCTATGATGAGAAGACTAGCTTGGTAGATGGGCTTAGGCAAGACATATTCTTTATCACTACATAGTCAGGCTTTTGACTCTGTCCCCCATAAGATCAGAAAAAGCCTCTTTCTTATATCATATGGGTTATCAAACACTGGAACACGTTGCCCAGAGAGATAGTGGAGTCTCTAACCTTGGAGGTATTCAAACCCACTGAACACAGCTCTGAAAAACTTCCTCTCATTTGACTCTACTTTGAGCAAGGAGGGGCAGACCAGACATTCTCCAGATATCCCTACCAGCCTCGACTTCCTATGAAATCTTAGACTTCTTGCTAATGTTTAATATTAGAGAACTTTTTTGTCTATACTGTTTTTAAATATGGAAATGCTTTAAAACATACATTTTCTTGCTTTCTCCAAAACAATAAGGAGAAATAAAACAAAAATTTTTAAGAACATCCCTAAAGCACCTTCTAAAAGAACTTCAACACTTGGTTCTGATCCAGTATTAGAAAGATATAACTGGAATACAAAAACCAAAGAACATTTTAAAAGGTGAGCTTCTGGGCAGCAGCAGGACAAATACACTGTTAGCCATCACATTCTAGTGAAACTTCTTTATTTTGCAAAAGTAGAGAAGAGAGAGAAGCAAGACAATTCCAGGCAGACTTTTCTATAGTGGCTGAACATGTTCTGGTGCATCTGTTCACATCCAGAAGCCCAGCATCAGGAAGCTATCTTATCACCCACAAAAGCAAAAATGGATGTCAGAATAATTCTGAACTTCCTCAAAATGACCATATAGGCCAGAAACCCAAGTACTATGGTTAACTCTGACACACGTGGCATTCAGGCATATTTTTGCCTAGTGGATGGAAAACATGAAATTTTAAATGCCTTCCTCTTTCTCCATCCTGTCAGCACTATTCCTACTTCCTCCTAAACGGAGTTTCAACTAGGTGCATCTCAGATGGCTAATCTTCTGAGGCATAAATTAACTATAATTCCAGACTTTCATTAAATTCTGTGAAGCACTTATAGTCAATTCTAAAGCTCAAGATATGCCAAAGCAGTCTTAAAACACTCCAACCTTTACTTGTCCAAGATACACAGAAATGCTTTGTCTACTGCAGAGGAATTATACTCATCTTCCCCGCATATGCGAATTATTAACCTGTCCAAATGTTTTCCACATCTTGATGGTAAGTAACAACACAAATAAATCATATAAATAATTCCTCCCAACCTTTTTTTTAAAGGCTAGCCAATCAGAGCAGCCCACTTCACACAAGATGCATCTACACACCTCAGCTGGGGCAGTCATCCCTGACAGCTCCCATTCTTTGGCAGCTGTCAGAGCCAACAGTTTCCTCAGCCAGCCTGCCACTCTTCCCAATTCACCAGACCTCCCATACAACCTCCCAGCAGTCTTGCACCCTATCCTCACCTATCCAGTCCCACCCAGCACAACCATAAGAATGGCCCTTGGGAGCATGAGAGTTCCAAGACAGCCTTTAGCTTTGCATTACAATGAAGTAAGAGAACATAAACAACTGATAATCATCTCAGCTTTGCAGCTTCTTAAACAATCATCTGATCATGCTACAACCATACAGCTGGCCATTAAGGGTCTGCTTGATCTAAATATGTCTGCTCTTTTGTTTCCTCCCTTATGTATAGCGTTACCATCTTCTGCTTTGCTACTCATTTTCACCTAATGCTAAAATCTTAGCAGATGTTTAAACTGGAATGAAACTAGAGTATTTATACCTAGATGAAAAAGAATTTACAACTAAGTGAAAAAACAAGACCCAAACTAAAACTTCTCAGATTTTGAACTCTGAAGACAAAGACATCCTTAGAGGCCAAAACATGAGTTGTCATTCTAGGTCAGGCAGTAGCACACACCATCCCAGCAAGGCTCTCACACAAACCAGCAGGCAGCAATATTCAAGGCAACCTTCCCATGGCAAGTGTTTAAACCAACCATGGATGTAGCAGTATGGCAACCAAGGAAAAGATGCTCAGGTAAGTAAGCCACAAACTCAAGGCATCTACATTCATATCAAACGCCATCAGGCAACATACTGGTGTTGGTTGATTATTAGGCAGAGTAAATCACAGTATCAAAGCTGAAAGACTGCAATCTTCATCAATGCACAAAGACAAGATCAGCAGTAATGCCTGCTAGTGCCTCTCATCCAAAAAGAAATACAGTTCCAACCAGAATCATTGGCCAAGCTGAATACCTTGCTATCTAAAGACAACCTGCCAGCTCATTGACAGGATGGAAAGGAGAAGGTTGAGTTTAGTTCTGTCAATTGCCTTCTTCATTTGCTTTTCATTACAAGCAGCTGCCATTTTCATTAGTCTTTTTACTTCCTCACTAATCCTCTCAGTGGTGTTAGAGCAATGAGCATTCAAACAGCAGGCCTGGACTCAGATACCGATACAGAATCATAGGACAATTTCAGCTGGAAAGGACCTCTGAAGGTCACCTGGTCCAACCCCTGGGCTCAAAGCAGGGCCAGCTAGATCATTACAAACACAATCATATTTGCTCCAGCTCTTCCCCAGATCCCAGACACACAATATTCCCTGCGTTCCTAGGGGAGTTTTGCTGTTGCTTTTAAATCATACTGCTGGTCTCTTGGGAAGCAGCTGCAGCATACCATTTCAGCCAGGGAAGCAGTATGCTAGCCCAGCATGCTGGCTCCAGCCCTGCCAGTTTCTACCAAGCAAATGTCAGTAAAACAGTAACAAAACAACCCTGAAACAACAGCATCGCTATCCACTGGCGTGCAGGCTCTTCAAGCACTTCTAAGAGGAAATACCTAGTTTAACTTCTATCCATTAGTGTAGATTGAGAGTTCTACCAGACGTTCTGCAGTCAGAACTGCAGTCCAAGTATACAACATAACAGGAAAGAGCTGCCCTCCCACTGCTACATTAGGCCCCATCACCCATGCACAGGTCTCAAACTGATTGAGCTATACTCCTGGGAAAGGGATGAGCATCACAAACTGCAGGAAGAGAATCATGTCTGTCTGTGCATATAGGTTTCCTTTTTCCATACAAGTTATGAGGTACCTACAATGTAAGACTTTTTAGCTTCCTCCTTCTTCCACCCTCCAATATGATAAATACAGAGGACCAGAACAAAAAAGACTCTTTATTGCACTAAATCTCTTTCGTTCTTCTGTTTTCCACAAGGAATGTATTTCAGGGCCTTTAGTCCCTCCCCTCTCTTTATTAAGGTCATATTAATTAACTCCAGTGTCTAGTTCAGCTACTGTTAGGTATCTCCTTCAATTTATATTTAGTTTCCACCCAAAATATTCTGAATCATTCAAGAGTTAGGTTGTAGGAGTGTAAAAATTACCAGAATGCTATAACCTAACTCACAGAAGATATGTAGGAAGGGCCTATCTGCACGTATGGAAAGTAGTGAGTGAGCTTATATTCATTTAGGTTTTTAACTAAGATTTTGGCTTCTCTTGAATTGCATTTCCTTTCCCCTGAAAAGCCTCTTAAACATTACCACAACAACATATTAACTTAATAGGAGTAAAGAAGTCCCACATCAAAACTGTTTTGCCCATTTTGAACTGCCAGGAACCATGTGTCCTGCACCAGCATTCTAGTATCCTGTCAGACCTACTGCTCATCCTAATCAATCAATCCATCCCCAAGATGCACAATTCCAGCTGTACAGCAAGAACAACCTTAGAGGTCGATATAGGAAAGCAAGCAACCATTTAAACATCATCTGTTTTTCAGTATGTTTATGCTCATCAGCACTGCATGTATCCAGTACTATGAAACAAATCTTAGCCCTATCGGGCACTTTAAAACATCTAGAAAGATTTTTTTAAACACACTGCTTGAGCAAATAAATAGGTTTGGCAGAAAGGATGCTTGAAAGGGGTTGGAATCCTAATATATTTTTGAGCCCTATCATTAGCCTACAACCTGCTGTATGACCTCAGACAGCTATTTTGCTTCAGCTTCCCTTTACATAAAGTAAGCTGTAATGTACATATGAAAAGTATTTTAAAGTTTAACAAGTATTTAGAAACTTCTATCAGTAACACTTTGACATTTGTTAAAAGCTTGACAAAGCCACTTCATCCACCAGTACAATGCTTTGCAGTTTTTCTTCCTATTTGCAAATCCTAACACCATTCAAGGCTGTTGCACAGCAAGTTTAAAAACAAGACTTGCTTTAAAAGAAGAAAAAGGAAAAGGCACATTTTTTCTAATTTTAAAAATGTTTTTGTAAAAAAAAAATTAGAAGTAATATGTGCAATTTTCCAAGGGCCAAGGCCAAAAAATTACATCACATCATTTTAGAAGATATTTTGGAACTCTCTTTTAACATACGAATATTTTTAGGTATCAGTTATTTAGAAATGCACAATCTCTTTTAATTTTATGAGCATATGTCAACACGAGATTTAGCAAGGAACATGAGTTTCCATTAGGCTTTTGTTATGGGGATTGCTAAGCTAGCTTCAGCTAGAATAGGTTTCTAGTCTCCAAGATCCATCTCATCACACCAGGTCCCGAGGTCATCAAGGCTCCTTTCAGAGGCAACGGCGCACGAGAGATAAGGACAGAAAATGCTACGAGGAACCGCATGATAACTCTCCTTAGAAAAACAGCGCGATACAGGAAGCAGCTTTCCACCACCGCGTTCGCTTCTAAACAGCCATTTTACTTCACTACATCCTTCCCTACAGCCAGCCTTCATTTTGTGTTCCTGCCTGGCTGCGCGGTTCCAGGCTGACAGCCTAGCAGGGATACCGGGGGCGCGCTCAGGTGGAGGTGAGATGCCTCCCAGCCTCTCCGGGTTCCGAGCGAGCCGTTCCGGTGCCAGGGTCGGGGGAGGGAGGCTTCCCGCCTCCCCCCGTTTTTGAAAGTAAATGAAGGCGCCGCTCCCAATGGCGGGGGAGGGGGGAGCTTGGCTCCCTCCTCCTCCCGGGAGCCCGGCTCCTCCTGGAGAGGCAGGGGAGCCCGGGGACCCCTCTCCTGGCAGGTCGGCCCTGCTATCGTCCCTCCCCCCGGGCGGGCAGTGCCGTGTGTCCCGTCCCTCCCCCCGGGCGGGCGGGCTGGCTGTGCTGTCTCTCCCCCCGGCAGGCCGTGCGAGAGCGGCGGGGCGGGCACTCACCGCTCCGGCAGAGTGAGAGGCAGCGGCGGCGGCGGCGGCCTCATCCTCCTCCGGCGACGGCGGGCCGATCTTGCTGCAGGTGGCCGCCAGCAGAGCGAGCGGTGACGGCTGCGCGTCCTACCCACAATGGGCGGGTTCAGGGAGAGAAGGGGGGTGGCGGTTAGTGCGGGACAGCGACCGGGCTCCTCGCAGACGCGCACACAGGAAGCGGCGGCGGCGGCACCGGCTCCGCACCCGCTCACAACGTGTCACCCGGGGGAGGGGGGGAAGGGGCCCAGCCGGGCCTGCGCTCACCTGGGGGGCGGCCGCCCCGGCGGAGGCCGAGGCGGCGCCGTTGCCGTGCTGGAGATATTCGCTGTGGCTGCTGCTGTCCACGTCTAAGGCAGCCATTTCCTCTTGTTTCACGGGCTTCTCGGGAGCTGCGGGCACAGCGGGGAGGGGGAGGGGGAGGGGAGAGTCACTGACGGGAGCGATCACCCCCCTCCCTCTCTCTCCCTCCCTCCCTTCCTCCCTCCCTCCCTCTCCCCCCCCTAACCCCAGCGCTCCCCCCGCCCTCCCGCACGGAGCCCTCCTCCTCCTCCTCCTCCTCCTCCCCGTGCTGCTGCCCCTGCCCCTCTTCTCCCTCCTCCCCCTGCTCCTCCTGCTGCTGCTCTCAGTGCCGCTCTCGCCTCGCTCGCACACGGACGCTCCGGGGCCGGAGCGGGGACGCGCAGGGCCGGAGCAGGAGCGGGGAGCCCCCGGGGCGGCTCGGTCGGTGCGTACGTACCGGTCATGGTGTGAGTGCGAGCGGCCGGCTGGCTGGCTGGCTGGGCGGGAGGCAGGCAGGCAGGCTGGCTGGCTCGCACACAGGCCCTGCTGGCTGGGGCTAGGCGGCTGCCGCCGGGGACATGCTTATTGTGCTCACGGCGGGCTGAAGCGGCGGCGGCGGCCCGAGCCTACTCCGGGTTTTTTTTCCTATTTTGATTGACGGTGCGGGAAAGCCGAAAGGTGGGGCTTGCCGCGGGAGAGGGGGCCCGGCCGACACCGCCGCCCGCCCGCCCGCCTGCCAGCCCGGAACTCCCGCCCACGCCCGCGCGCGCGCGCTCTCATTGGCTGCGCCTC
>JAYDZK010000274.1:20644607-20774082 GCA_034509185.1 Euphonia xanthogaster
GGAGCCCGGGTCAGCGCCGGGAGCAGCGCCCGCCTCAGCGGGGCGACCCCGCCGTGCCGCCGTTGCATAAGCGCTGTGGCGGGCTCGCACCTGCCCGAGCCGGGCGGGGGAACCGAAAACCTGCACTGCCTCTGAGGCAGAGCAAAACCCGTCCCGGACAAGGCCGCGAGTTCGATTGTAACGCGCCACGTCCTCCCAGCGGGAGTACCTGCCGTGAGCTGGGCACCCGAGCCTTGGCACGGATCGAACATTTATTATCAGCAGGCTTTATTTTCATCGTGTTAAGGAGAATTAATAAGATTCCCCTCAACGTCAGTTTGCTGGTCTGTGTCCCATGTTACGCAACACAAAGGAAACTGGGAGCTCTCAGATTGTTAAACTAAGACAGGAAATATGTTTAAAACGTTACATAAGTATATGATGATGCAGGAATGATTATTAGTGGGGCCTGTTTCTCTGTAACACCACTTAGCTTGTGAAGGGTTCCTGTCAAGGGGAACAATTTGGGCTTGGCCTTCTGTCACATCTAAGTGCGTGTGCAGGGTCATAGGACAGTGTAGGTTGAGGCACTGATTTTGGCCTTTAGCTTGCAAATTCTCCCAAAGAATGGTTTTTCATGGTTACCCTTAGTGTGGTGTTCCAAGGAGTCTGAATGAGGCCAGAAAACCTCAAACCTACTTTCCTGTTACAATCTTTAATGTAATTAGAACTGAGGATGAACTGGGAGATACAGTGAGCACAGTCTCATATGTCCACAGTTGAGTGTGTGTGGAGTCCCAGGCTCCTGAGATAAACACATGGCCAAGTTAGTAACTAGGAAACCCAGAAGCACGGTCAGGATTTTCAACAGCCTCTGAGCAGAGAGTAAACAGTGCTTTTTAATCAGTCCCAGCACTATGACCTTGCAGTACCTGCCAAGCTTAACTTAGAAACTATTACAGAACAGGAAAAAAAGCACTCAGAAAATGTGAATATCAGGAAGTTATGATGGATAAAGATTGTTCTTAGTGTATGATGTATGGTCTTATTTCTGACCCATTTACTTGTGCTGTTGTGTTGAGAGTACCTTCAGGTGACTTAATAGGAAGTTGTAAATTAATCCCCAATCTTTTTGTCACAATTAATTTTTGCCAAGGTAGTTAAAAAAAACCAACCAAACCTTCTGTTTGTTAAATGTCTGTATTTATTTACATAGTCTCGTGTAATTCTCCTTTAGAGTTAGTTGTTGGCAAGGTAGATAACAACCATAAAGAATAAGGGTTTTTTGCAATTTGTATTTTTTATTTTAATAAGCAAAAGCTGTAACTGGGAACAGAAGTCAGTGGTTTTTTTTAAAGTGTCAGAAATAATTTTTAGCCAGTGAAAGCTAATATACACAACATTTAAAAATCCATCAGTATACATGCATAAGGACATTTCAGGAAGAAAATGAAAATGCAAAATTGCCTGACTAGTGCAGTATTTTTAAAAAAAGACTTGTAGAACAGCTCGTATAGAATTTGGAGTTTGTTTGGCAATATCAGAAGTTGCTAGTGAAGCGTACGAGAGTCTATCATCCTGGAACCAGAACTACTACTGATTACTGTAGACTTTCAGTAACCAAGCTGTTCATTTAGAGACTGATGTATAAGAGAAATAACTTCTGTTAAGATGCTGTGACAGGGAAAACTATATTGAGAAACTGGCCCTTGCTATTTAGCAGGGTATTGCCAAATACTATCAATGGCATTTTGCTTTAGGAAAATCATGTTGTCTGGGACTTAATCTAAATATGAAAGGAGTTCTTTTACAGCTGGGCAGGTGCATGTTGAGAGCTGTCTGACTTAAGGGGGATGTTTTCAATAGAGTAGTTTACCTGCATGGATCTGATTGCAGGCTTGGGACATAACTGCAGTGCTTTAAGACAGAAAGATTTAAAATAGCGATAGTGGGATTGAGTTTATATATGAAAGAGTTCCAATGCAATAAAATTCAGATGTTGGGCTTAACACTAGCAGAGAACCATCTTTTTCTAGTCAAAAACTGTATAGTCAAAAACTAGTCAAAAACTATATCTAAAACTGGGGGGACACTGGTATGATATATTAAATTCAGATAAAGAACTAAACCAGAATATGAATAGACTGTTTAAAAAATAGACAAAAAATCAAAATAAGTTTCAAGAAAGTTGCAAAAGAAGATATGCTTATATGAAAAAGAGGTATAAAGATACTCAGAATTATTAAATACAAACTGATTGGTAATAGAAATCACATATGTCTGTTTACTGCTTCTCAGCAGCCATTAAGAACACATGAGATGACAAAAAATATTTAAAAAAAAGACGTTATTTGTAGGGGTTTTGTTGCTTACCAACATACTAGCATTAAGACATTAATCTTTAGAAAAATCCTGGATACATGAGGGAGATGCTGTATCAGAACTGGACATCTGACTTCCCCTTGGTGCTGGTTTTCCTGCAGAGTTAGCACTGGGTCGGTAGCCCCAGAGACTGAGCTCCATGCCCAACTAGAGGAGCTGTTGCTTTCTCTTCCTTGAGCTTGCCCACCAGATGTACCATATCCGTATGTGATCTGAATAAACTAACCATGACCAGTTAATTTTTAAAGAGCCTTGCCTCTGTAAGACCTTGCCTCCTGCTTCTAGGCAGTTCCTGGTTAACTGCAGGTCCTGGGATGAATTTTCAAGCTATTTGCTGAAGATGGTGTGCTGTAATTTGAGCTGTGTAGATACAGAGAAGGTTATACTGCTCTATTAATAATAAGAATACTTGTACCAAATACCAAAATGCAGCAGTTTCAGAACTGAGATGCAGCCTTTGGGGTAAGTAGCAAAATAATGTGGAAGAGGAAACAATGTCTACCAGCTTCTGATGAAACTTGAGAGAAGGTTTTGACAGATGAAACAAGATGCAGCTTGGAAAGCATGCTAAAACTTGATACCTACGCTGTATTTCAGTTGTAAGCTCAATGCTGAATTTGTCCACTGTAACTTATATCTCATATCTCATTGGTTTGAGTCTTGGAGCTCAGTGTCAGTGTCAGTTCAGAACAAATTCAGAAGGAAGTGCACTGTCTTAACACAACTTCCATCCAGCACAGTGTCTGCTACACTTGGAAATAGCTTTTCTATTCCTATAGTCCTTCGGAATTTCTGAGCTATGACATGTTATTTCTGTCTTTAGTGGTCCCTGCTATGGGTAGCCCTGCATTTCTTTAAGGGATTGTATTATTGAAGGTTTGTTGGTATGTGGTCCAGTTCAGTTTTCCCAGCTGTGGTACTCCATTCCTCTGTCAAGTGGTGGTTTTGCCATGCTGAAGCCTAGAATGCAACTGGACAAGATGGACAGGAATGCATTCTGTTGGGACAGAATGTAACACGAGGAAGACTCAGGCTCAGGTCACTTTAGTTTGAAAGGCTATGAAGAATCAGTGGGGATTCCATTCAATAGTCTACCTTAAATCGTGTCCTTTACTGCAGGGACAGCAAGCACAATTATCTGTAAATCTCATACCTCAGAAAATAACTAGAACACCAAAAAAACTATTCAGGAGAGGTATCTTTTTGAATTTGAGATACCTTCTTCTGTTTTAGTAATCTGTTTAAAAATTCAGTAGAATCTGGAAAGCCATATGTTTTCCTAAGTGCTAAACATTTGCATGGTACTGGTAGACCCAAGATAATGACAAGGTTTTGAATCAGACCTCTTAAACTTCCTAGCATTCAACTTCATTATGAATTTCAGCCTGCTTTTGCAATTTGTTTAAGTCTTAAGATACACGAATAAGAGTGTAGCTAGCAGTCCTGGATATACTGCACTCTTAATTTCTACATCCCATATGGGTCCATTTGCCTAAGAATATTGGGTCATCTTTAATAGGGCCACAGGCAGGACTGACAGGAAGTTGACCTGTGAGGTTTCATGAGTCAGCACAGAGTAGTTGAGATAGTTGCATGACTCGAGTTCAAATAGAGAAATGAGCTCTTGCAAGTATAAAATCAGCAGTGGTTGGAGAAGAGTCTTGGCTGGCATTGTGTCACCATCCTCCAGAAAGCACCTCCCCGTTCTTCTGGCTACAAGAACAAAAATTTTGCTGGGGGGAAGTAGGCTTTAGCAGTAGGGGTGGTCTGTCCAGAAACTGAGCCAACCTAATGGACATCACCATAAGAAAATCCTGCAAAAACATACTTCTGATATTGCTAGCTAAATTGTGTCAAACTAGGCACAGGGAGCAACAGAGCTCCATGGGTGGGAGAGATGAGGAGGGGTAAGACTTCCTTCAGCAGCTGCAAGTGGATTAATTCAGGGTGTCAGACTTGCTGAAGAACACAGGAACTTGCTTTTGGCAATGTTTTGTGTAAAGTGTCTTGTCAGTAGCCCAGGATTTCAAGCCTTTAGAGGAGCACAAATGTTACCTGAGAGCATGTGAAATACCAAGGCATTGGTTTAGTCTGCTGCATAAGTGTGATGGTATCCAAGTGTAAAACCATATGAAAGACAAATAATGCTTAGCGAAATTGGATTTTATGAGAGGGTTTTTTCTGTTTTAAATGGGGAAGCAATTCTAAGAGTACTGATCTCTGCTTGAAACAACTCCATTAAAGAAAGGTCAAAGGGAAATGGGTGGTACCTGGATCCAGCTGTTAGCAGGGGAGACAGTGGGTTCCACTGGTCTGCTCACATCCAGCAGAAGCTGTGGATGGGGTAGAGGCAGGAGCCACAGCAGGAAGGTGCCCGCTCCAGGCTCTTTGTGCGCTTCGCTGGAGGTCTGAAACACGCTGCCTGGTAAGAGGAAGGACCTGTGAATCAGGAGCCTGACAAGCCAGTGCACAAATCTAAAGGCTGTGACTCTTCACCAACACGGATGACTGATCTTCAAGGAATGGGGCCAACAGAAAGTCTGTCCAAGCTCTACGTGCACCAGTATGTGAGGACAGACCTTTGGAACATTTTTTTCAACCTACTCACTGTATTTAGGAATTTTTTTGAGCAATTGGGACAAAATAAGTCATGTTCCTTTTTAATCAAAAATTCTTCCTTGTTTGTTAGAGCAGTAACTTTCCCCAGGTGATACATTTTTGTATATTTTGCAAATTTTCAAATTCATTAGAGACATCTAGTATTTGACTGGTAGACAGGTTCTGTTCTTAAAAATGTTAGAGAAAACTTTCTTATGTTAAAGTATATCATTACAATAAGGAACAAAGTTCATTGTAATTGCCCAAGGTTTTTGAGGGGTTTTTTCCCCCCTTAATTTCATTATCTTGGTTTTAGTTGTGTAAAGAAATAAATAAAAGAGCATATTAGTTAACCCTTGTAAAGTATGTGTGGTTTTTATTCAACTGGCAGCACAGTCCATCTAGGTAAGAATATTTTTCATTAACAAAATTTCTTTATACTGAAGATGAGAAAAAGACATCTAATCTCCCTCCCATTTGGTAAGAGGCAGCAGGAAAAAGCAGATCAGTACATAGCTGAAAACTTGGCATTTAGTAAGTTAATAATTCTTCATTTCAGCTCTCTTAAATGAGAATAGATGTCTTTTTTTAAGCTTCCTAGAAGTTACTGTCATTGGGCCCCATCATTACCCTGTTTGTTTATCCGTAATTCGTGCCTTTCAAGGTCATCACAACGGATAAAATCTAATCATAGAAATTGGGGGAAAAGTTGTAGATCCATTAGGTAAGGTTAGAAAAATTGTTCAGATGAAGAGGCCACATAACTGTGACTTGCAGAATCAGTGATACAGCATCTTAGGATTTTCCTCCACTACCCATCACAAAACTGGAATGGAAGTAATTAATAGATACATAGATAAAACAAAGTCACCAGAATGGGGAAAAAAATCTTGTGTATTTCTTGTCTAGTGTAATTCTTTCTCAAAATTTGCTGGTTTATTTTTAAAAGTACTGATAGAAAAGGAGGCCAGTGAAAAAGACTAGCAAATCATATGTGTGCACATATGTTTGCTGAAAATTTGAAAATATAATAGCAGGAGTTACAAATTCTGAAAGGAAGTACTTCTGGAGGGATGAAGTGACTTCTATGTATCTCAGTCTGAATTCCCATTCCCAAAACAAAAGCAAGTAAGACTCCGTGGCTCCCTCTAGGAGAAGGAAGTCTCCCTCTAGGAGAAGTTTGGTCTGTAGTCCAAACCACATTCTGTGCTTTCTGGCAAGTCTTAAGTTCCAGCAGCCAGAAGGCCACAGTGTGGTCTGAATAGTGAGAGATGAGATGAATGTCCCTGTAAGGTCATTTGGAAACCTGTGTAAGTTCTGAATTCTTACATATCTTCAGATAAGGTAGGTTTTTTGTTTCTTAGGGGAAAAAAATATCCCTGACAGGATCTTTGAAAAAGGAGTTTTGGGTAGCAACCTACAGAAAAGGGCTAGACAGGAAACTTGGATATGAGCCCCTTCCCTGAGAGGTGTCTGATGCAAAGAACAACCAGACCTCAGAGAGGTTCTCAGCATTTTCTTTTAATTGGTGTTAGGGGGTTACACACAGCCCATGTCATCTCAGTCTGGGGGCTTAAATGCCCCCATGGTGCCTATGAGGAACCCCAGTTTTTTGAGAGTTCTGGCATGTTCACAGTGGCATATAAAACTTCTGTGGTCTTTCCTAGAAGCATCATTTTATTAGAGTAGACAAAAGCATTAGGATGAACAGAACAAATTAGGTTTGTGCCTAACTTTGAAAAAGGAGGTGGAAAGTTCTAGGGTTTATTTCACATTTTCCTGTGTCTACATTTCTGCAAAATCCCAATCTATAAATTGGACAAGACTTGGTAACAGATGCATTCCCCTTATCTCTTACCTTCCTGCTTTGCCACGGATAGTACTGGACCTGCATCACAAACACCAAGGAAGAGAAAGCTGAGTGAGATGAAATTCCACTTCTCGTCATAGAAGAAAACTGTTTGGGGGGAAGGGGGAAAATTACTAATTAAAATTTATCTAAGAAACACCTCAGTAAAAGAATCTGTTTCAGCTTAAGTCTGAAAGAGGCATATTTGAGGCTGAAAATGATGATTAACACACTCATGGTGCTCACATAAAACACCAGTGGATGCTTTTTAACTGCTAATTAACCTCTGGCTTCTATAAACATCTTTAAAAAATGCACATCTTCATCACCTTTATTGCAGTTCTCTAGCAATCACATACTTTACTTCTCAAACGATGCTGCAGATCATTCCTGGTCCTTTTGACCTGTTTCTATTTCCAAACTACTGCACAACCTTCCCAGTCTAATGACACTTGCAAACATCTGCACATGCTGCAGGTGTCCTTCCTATTCCTAAAAATTAATTAACAAAAGTTAATTATTTTTTAATGTATTGTTTCTCTCTCTTGTGTCAATTAGTATCTGAGTTATTGAAGTGGATCATTGCTATTAGTTTGTTTTCACAAAGTTAGAAAATTCAAACTCTGCTATCATCTTAATTACTTACAAATGAAGGATAAAATTCCTTCTTTTCTGTGGCAGAGGTCCAAAAGACATAACGGAGACAGGATGTTGTGGCAAGCCTCCATTCCCCATGCATTCCTCCAGCCTCAGCAGGATCACTCTGGCACTGGAGGCAAAGCGTGCATGCCGTGCAGAAGCACGGCTCTGCAGTTCCAGGACACAGAGCCCACTACGTCTTTTGCTTTTTAATAGTAGTGCCAGATTCTAGCAACACATGTTTAAGCAAAGTGGTAATTGAATAATCTGTGTACTGCATAGAAAAAAAAAATAGTTAATTTTTCTTTTCCTCTCCCAAAGAAGTAACATTGCAATACCTTTTTTTCCTAGCCTGGATTCCTACAGAAATTAAGATGGGGTTGAGATCTTTATCTCTTCATATGTAAAATAAATCTCTATGTGTGCAGACAGATGTGCGTGTACATACTTGAATGTTTTGCAAGAGAGAAGGAACAAGAACAAACAGTAGCCAATTTTAACCACATCTGACAGAGCAAAAAAAGGCAGAGAAATTCCTGTATGTTTCATAAGAACAAGCTGCTGAGTAAAAGGAGACCCACTGATGTTTGAATTAAGCCCTTACTGAACACCAAGAAAGCTGCAAAGATGAAAGATGTTATGAATCCCTACCTCACGGGAACAGCTGCAGTCAGAGCTTCCAGTTATGTAGACCTGGGAGAATCCAAACAAGATTTGCCCAAGGGGAACCAAGCCCCATCAGATCTGTAGCTCACAGGACTAGTGGTCAATGCTGGATTTCTAATCCATCGCTATCCAGCTTCGATGATGACATACTCCATTTTTTGCCCTTTGGGGGAAGAAAGATATTTTTTTTTAATGTAGATTTCTCAAACCTGATGAACTGAAACCCAACATGAAAGGAAGGACCAGATTTTGTTCTTAAAGACCCTGTGGGATATGCTTACAAGAATCTACATGTGCAGCACACTTGACAAAGAGAAAACAGCAGCTTCCAGTTCACAGCAAACTAGAGATAAACTCCACGCCCTGGCAGCCTGGAGTTTGATCTTAAGGTAGCAGGAATCACTGCTGTTAAAAAGCCTCTCATCCCACTTTCTGATGTGTCACATCACTGATGTCCACGGGTCTAACCATTCTCAAGAGTTTGGTGAGGGGCACACAGCTTGGGGCTCTAAATGTTCCTGTTTTTTCTGCTATACAGGTGTGCTAGCCTTGCAGGAGACACAGCTGAAGGAAGTTAAGTCGGAGTTCTTGGCACTGCTCACCCTTCTCAGTGCAATGCAGGGCCCCCAGCTCTGCTGGTCTGCCAGAGACCCTCCTGCCAGTGTCACACGTCTCTGGCACCTCACTGGATGCTGAAGGAAACAGACAGTGAGAGGAGTCCCAGCCCAGTGCTGCACCATGTATCAGTGGACACAATCTTCCAGAAACCACTTACCTGCTATAGTGCTTGTCTCAGTCACATTTCTTCCTCTTCATAGCTTGGGAGTGTTGGACAAGGTTTGTTTACTTCACTCCAGGGTTGTGTGTTCATCACCTGCCAGTAACACCTCCAGGGATAAACTCTGGCCCTCCAACATTCACAATCCCTTCTGGATAACTGCCTGACTTTTTATGTCCTAGTCACAGTAACTCAGCTTTCATCTATCCCTCTCTTCATGCACCGTATACTTCAGACCCTCCTTTGCTAAGCACACTTACACATCTCTAAAAATACAATCCAGGAACTTTTTATTCTTCATATTGTTTAACATGGAAACTTGTCTCTCAAGCTCAGCAATCTTGCTTGCAGGTGCTGAAGCAATTAATGCACCTATGCTGCCCTGGATGCCTGTGGCCATATACAGCGTGCTCTGGTTCACTGTCCTTCACATCCCACACAAAGGAAAGATAATGAAAGGATTCAACATCCGGATCCTATTCCGCTCTTCTTCCCAAAAAGATTAACTCCAGTAAAACAGATGTGCCCATTCACATCACTGGGTGACAAAGGGATGTGTGTAGCATTGTTATTCTTGCTGCTACATGTTTGTGATCTTATCCTGAGATGTTTTATGAACTTTTTTTTTTAAATCTTCTGTTGCTAAGAGAATAATAATGATCTAGCAAGGCATAAGGAATCTCCAAGGCTTGGAGCAATAACGTCTTCTAAACTCTTAGCTCCTCTAAACTCTTAGACTTTACTCTTAGTCATCTAAACTAGCTACATTTTGCTATATTTTTTTTAATATAAATACCTATTCTATTCAGTATGTTATACCTACCAGTCCCTGTTTTTCCTAATCTAAAATAAACTAGGTGAGTAGCCTTCTTTTTGTGCTTTGTCATTCATTACTTAAGGGTATAGGGAGGAGGTTAAAACAGCATGTTTGTTAAATAAGTAAATATTTAACAAGTTGACTCCAATTTTAACAGGTTAAGGGAACAGTATTATAAAACCTGACAGTACACACTGATTTTTTTATGTGACTCTCAAGTTAGTCATTGGAGCCATTTTATTTCCTGGATGAATTACACAATTTCTGTAGTAGGACAATTCAGCATAAACATCTACAATAAAACAAGTCAATCAAATCTGCAAGTTATTTCTAGTTCAGAGGGAGAAAGCTGCCTTTTTCTTGTTTACTGCTCCCCAAAGAGTCAAGGCCCCAGAGGAGTAGGACCCTGCAGAAACTCAAAGCTAAACACACAATTTCTGAGGTTCTGGGACCCAGACCCTCACAGTTCTTCACAGTAATTAACATTTGGAAGTCAGCAAGCATTTCTTTATTGCCATGATTTTTCAGGCAATGGGGGAGGCAGGCTGGGAAGTAGGTTTCTAAAGGCCACAGGAAAACAAAACAAAACCAAAAATGCGCAACAATTTTAGGGGTTTACAAATTATCTGTGAAACTTTGTAATCTGCCCCCAGGCTTTCCATGAGGAGAAGAAACTTATTGGTCAAAGTCAGAATAAAGGACCTCAAATTTTGACTTCTGTAAACTGTGAGTTAGATATCACTTTTGTCAAATAGAAATCAATAGGAATTGAAGTACGTTAAGGGTTTCCCATGGGGGCAGAGAGGCAGACACTCTCTCATCAAAATTCAGTGGCAACCAGCATGGCAGTGAGCTGGTGATCCTTCCTCCCATTTCCTCACTGGTTTGTCCACATTTGCTGTGTGGTCATCAGTGTGAGGGTTGTAAGCAGAGGCTTCACAGAGAACAGAACTGGCTTTATCTTTAAAAAGCCTCACCCTATCCAGTATCTTGTGTTTAATTCCAGCCTGTACCAGACCATTTAGGATGTATTAACCAAGTCTGAGAACTCCCAACTAGTAAACATGCAAAGTATTTTCATTGCTGCAGCTAATCTACAAAGACCAATATTTTTGTGTTTACACTGTGAGAAACAAAATATTGCTTATCTCTCAATAAAAAACATCGGCTCTTTGTTGGATACCAACACTGTTCAACTCCAAAACTGTTTGAAATCCTGGTTGCTTCTTATCTGACTCAGCAGTGCCCATAACAGAAGGAAATCAGAGAACTCCCTCTGATAGCACTCTACCTCCCCACTTGAGGACTCCAACCATTGAGATGTTCTCCTCATAACATCTTTTTTGATTGTGGAAGACATTATTCCCATTTCAGAGACATGAGTGAGATGTGCAGGAGCATCAAGAGCCTTGTCAGAGGTTACATGTGAAGTCTCATGGAAGAACCAAGAAATAATTTCCCATTTTTTAATCCCAGTTCATCCTTCATTTCAAGATCTTTCTATCTTGAAGAACGGATCCACAGTTTTCCTCTCTTCTAAGTGTCTAACTAGTGTTCCATTCTGTTATTTGAAAAACATTTTTCCTTTCTCTTGTAGATGTTCCACATACCTTCACAATTTGCAAAGTGCTGCCACACGCCGTTGGTTGGTGTTCCTGGAAGCAGGAGACCAGCTGCAGACACAGCTCCACCAGCCCAGGTTCTGCCTCCTCCATGCACCTGTAGTTATGCAGAAGGAGAACAATTCGAGGCATTAATGGTGAGAGAGGCTCTGAATTTAGCAGCATCTCAGTCCTCTCGAGTGCCTCAAAGCCTGAGCCTGAAATCCTACAAAGCCCCCCAAGTCCTGCTGCTGCCTGGTCCGTGCTCTCTGCTTTGGACCATTTTGCACAGGCTTGTGGGTAAGAAGTGTCTCTTTACAGCCCCATGGCTTTTCAGCCAACTTGAGATTTTCAGCACGGATGTTAATAGAGGCCATTCCCAACATTTTGTCCATTAATTCTACTGTCAATATGCTGGCTGAAGATAAATTAGATCTAGTTTTCCACCTTTTTATTTAAGGTTGTGCTGTAGTTAATAAACCCCAAAACTCATTTTTCCAAGCCCACTGCCAGTGCAATAGTAGTAGCTGTTTCCTTGTGGGACAGTGCTCCTCTCTCCATCTCTGGTTTCCAAGCCTTGCCACCTGCCTGCCTAAGCTGTTAATTCTCTCTGACATTTTCTTTCAGAGTAGAAAGAGGCCATTGAAGAATATCATGCAGAGTCTCAAGCAGTTCCAGAACTGATTCCTCAAGGCTCAGGCTGTTGAGAGGGCAGCACGACTCAGAGGCAGGGCCCAGCAGAATTTGTGGGATCCTTTGAGCCAGCAGTGTGCTGCTTGAAAAGCCTTTCTCCTTCAGACACATTCATGCCTCAAATCACTCACTACCAAATATAGAACATATTCTTTAAAAGATACTACTTTCCTCACATGAGGTATCTAAAACTGTTGGAAAAAGCAAAGCTGAAAAATACAATGCTACCCCTGGCCATATATGATTAAACCATTAATGTGATTAAACCAAAATGCCCCCGCAGGCTGACCCGGTGGCCATGCAGACCTTCCCTTCAGGTGCCCCGGTTGGCATCTGAGATTCAGCCAGGCTCCCAGGGGTGCCGAGGCATTCCCTCTCCGCCGGCTGTGGGACGGATCGCGCAGGCACAGCTCGCTCCAGCAGCCTGCCTGCGCCTGGGAAGGGCCATTCAGCAGGGTCCTTGTTAAATAACACAAAGATATTAAAGGTAACCACAGCAAAGATGCAACATTCTCTTGTGCAGAGGCACCGGCTGTTCCACGGTTGCTGCTCCTGCTGCCGTCTTATCTGGCTGCTACAAAACAGCGTTTGGTCCCTGTCACACAGAAAATTGCCAGCTCCTCTCCCACCAGGGCTCCAGTCCCTGGCACCCAGTGCTGCCTTGGCCCCTGGCTGTTCTGCCCTGTTGCTCTCTGGCTGCTCCTGCAGTGCCAGCCCTGCAGAGCCGTGGGTAAGGCAGTAGGTACACGCTCACTCGTGGAGAAGCCCAGGAAGAGCCCAGAGCAACACGTCTGTTTTTACATTTGAAGTGTAATAACGATATTAAAAAAAACCAGTTTGCACGGTTTACCTAACATATCCTTTAATGAGGAAGTGTAGTTCCTAGAAAAAGATAAAAGATGAGTAGGAGAAGGATAAAGCCCCTCCTGCTACTTTTTAACCCCTTTCATGCTGCATATGCTTCCTCTTTCCATCCTGGGAGGCAGACTCTCATTTTAGGGGCAGTTTTTGCTCTAAAAAACATTCTAGATTCTTTCACACAAAGAAAATGTTTCTGATTCAGTGCTTGTGCTGGGTAGTTGTTTTAGTCCCAAAAACTGTGCCCAGCAGGACCAGGGTAGTGATTATTCCCCTGTACTTTGCACTGCTGAGGCCACATCTCAAAATCTGTGTTCAGTCCTGGGCCCCTCACTACAAGAAAGACCCTGAGGTGCTGCAGCATGTCCAGAAAAACACAATGAAGATGCTGAAGGGTCTAGAGAATAAGCCCTATGAGGAGCAGCTGAGGCAGCTGGGGGTGTTTAGCCTGGAAAAAAGGAGGCTCAAGGAGGACCTGAGAGTGCAGCTAATTGGGACTCAGCCTCTTCTCCCAAGTAGCAAGAAATAGAACAGGAGGAAACAGCCTCAAGTTGAGCCAGGGGAGGTTTAAATTGGATATTAGGAAAAATCTCTTCACTGAAAGGGTTATCAAGCTTTGAAATAGGCTGCCCAGAGAGATGTAATGCTTAGGGAGATGGTTTAGTGGTGTACTTGGCAGTGCTGGGTCAATGGCTGGACTTCATCTTAAAGAACTTTTTCAACCTCGAAAAGTCTATGATTCTAAAGAAAGTGGAATAACTCTCCCCCCCTTTGTTTCTTTTTCATTGTTATCCAGCCTCTGTGGCTGATCTCATCTCTGTGTTTTTCTCACATATCTTCTGAGACTACTCACTCCATCCATCACCTGTGCAGCTGACACATTTGCTTCCATGCTGAAGTCCCAAATGAGCTCTGTTACGTAGCACAAACCAACCCAAAGCTGCAGTCACCTACCTTGTGGCCCAGCACTGCTTAGACTTCTCTCTCTTCAGGTGTGTCCTTGATGGGTGTTTCGGGCTGATCCAGGCCTTGCCATGGGGGCCCAAACCCCTCAAAGCCGGTGGTCCAAGCAGAGCTCATTTGCTCCTTCCCAACAGTGCTGCCCTGAAGGCCATGAAGGCACAGCATCCACCAGGAAACAATGACCTTGAGGGAGTTCCCTCTGCTGCTACAACACAAAGTGCGAAAAGCAAGATCACAAATACCACTCTAACAAGGTATTCTGGATTTTGATATGCATTTTCTTGAACATTCAGAGATCCCAGCTCATCTCCAACAGCTTTCAGACTTTCAGTCAACAATTGCCTTTGTGTTTCTTTACCTTGTGCATAAAGACTAAACCTGTATAAGACAGTATTCAGGCCAAAACTGATGGCTACACAAGCAAATGTCCCCTTCCTTTGTTGTGGAGTGTTTAACCATGGTATGAATTGAGCCATAAGAAAATGACAGCCATTTCCTGGAATTAGCACTCTTAGAAATTGATTAGGATAGTCATAATAAGAAGATGCAATTTATATACCAGAAAAGCCCATGCTTTGCATTGTGTGCATCTGATGCAAAAAGCACTGAAATGCTGCAGCACTGGGTGGTCAGGCTGCTTGGTTGAATAAAGAGAAAAACACGGAGGGGAGGAGGGAGAGCAAACTCTCCCCACTACTCAGGTCAGAGCATAAAAAATCTGCCCACTCTGTTGCTCCACCTGAGCACCTGAACTTGATCACACTTGAACTTCTGGGACAGGAGTTCAAATACATCCCTTAGATACTGAGCAGCTGATAGTTTTTCTTACAACATTTTGCACATTAATTTTGCTGTCCTTTTATTTTAAGCCTGATATAAACAGTCCAAACACTGAGGAAACCAGAAGACCCATCATTCTTCCACACTGACTTGGCATTCCTAGAAGGTAAATCTAGTTAAGGCAAGTCTTACCCCCCTGCAGGAACTGAAAGGAAACCCTACATACTCCTAGTTTTATATCTTTGATCCACCAGCTTTACACATAGAGCACAGCGTGTCTCCCACAGAATTTTGCTGAGGGCTATTTTCCCCTTGTGCCAGTGAGATGTTGGGAGGTACAGTGTGTATCTGTTCCAGCTGCAGGACAACAGCTGGGGGCCAAGAAAATCAGAGGCAGAAGGAACATCAAAACTATTTTCTGACTCATCCTTAAAAAGCAATAGGAAAAAAAATCTTTAAAATCCTCTCAAGATGTTTTAATATTACACATTAAAAATTATACAGATGTGATACAAGTCTCTCCTAAATAAACAGGAACTTTAAAAGCAGCTATTAGAATATGACACAGTTTATAGTAACATTATTAAAACTCCAAAAACATTTATGGTCTTCCCTTCTAACCCAGGATATGCCAAAAGATAAAAAATAATTCTAGTGACAAGAAGACATACAGAAAAAAATGGTCTTGCAACACTTTCTAAGCTGTAGAAATAGAAATGCAGAATAGCTGTAGAATAGCAGAAATGCATTGGAATCCTGCTTGCTCACTGACATCACTTGAGCAACAAACATCAGGTTTAACTATCAGGTCTTATCTGTCATAGAAGAGACACTCTGCAGCTCTTGTTGGCCATATGGCAGTGGGCATCTCCCACCTCCCTCTCAAAGAACTTTAAGGAAGCAAAGGAAACAACGTACCACACTTCATTAATGAACTGTTTCTAGCTGCTCTGAGTGGGAAGTTTTGGATCATGAATCTTCCCATCACAGTGGAGCAAAGAAAAGTAGCTGCTCCAAGCTGGTCAGGATTTCATGCTGAACACAGTGCTGATAGATGGGCAGAAGTTATAATCAATCTAATCCATTGTTAGAATCAGCCCAAGTGTGGGATTCTGGGGGTAGCCCACACAGGTCTTTCCTTTGCAATGCAAGGCAAGGATCCAAGCATCTCCTAAGTGAACTGTGTCTTTTGGTGCTGCTTCTTAGCTGCTGTACTGGATTAACCACAAGGGACTGCAAAAGAAACCATCCCATTCTGCTGGAGTCTGGTCAAGCAGGTCACAGCAGGACTAGCAGAGTCACATCCCAGTGGTGTGGCAGGGACAGGCACCTCAGCAGGGCTGTGCCATGGCCAGTGTCTCAGTGACCAACAGTGACCATCCTGTCGTGGCTTGTGGTTTCTTATATCCCACCTCAAAGCTCTTGCTTCCCTTTCCTGACCCCGTATCTTTTTTGTATTCCCTTCATCCCTAGCCATTCTTGATATTCATAGAAGTTTTAATTATCTTCTTTCAGCTTTGTTTATATTGTTTTCTTATTTTTCTCACTATTTCTTCCCAAAGTTACATGCTTTCTCCTGTCCTTTCCACTTGCACTCTTGGAACAAACAGCCACTCTGTGAACTCTATACTTCTCCCTGTACAACCAAGGAGAAGAGAGGCATTGAGTAGAAATGAGAAACAGGGAACAAGGCTGACTTCATTGCAGCTGCAGTGCTGCCTCTGAGCAAGGCTAGTCCTCCTACATGAGCCTAGAGCCACCTACCTGCTTCATACCAACAGCAGTGACTTCAGCAACCCAAGTGTCTCATGGCTTTGCTTCCTTCTGCCTGACATTCAGATAGTGGAAGGCACGTGGGAAAGGGCTCACCTCTAAAGTAACACCTTCAGCAGATCTTTCCTGAGCCCTCTAGAGTGCCTGTTGGACTGCAGTGCTTGCAGCAGTTCCGTGCACAAAGCCCTTGGCTCCCTGGCGTAGCCCAGCATTGTTCCCAGCTCTTTTCCTGAACTCCAGTGAATCCTGGGGACTCCAGCATCGCACCCAGCCCAAGCACAGGTCCAGCTGGCACTCTCCTGCTGTGACACTGGGTCCTGCCAAGAAAGCTCCTGTCTAAGGTCCCGGTTCCTCCAGCATGCTGGTGTGGAGGAAGTGGATTGCTGCCTTTGGCTAGTGGCCTCCAAGTGCCCCTCAAAAACCCCAGGGAGATGAATGAGCCCTGTGAACTCTTGCATACACCTTCCTTGGTGGGATTGGAGGGTCACAGACTTCAGAGAAAAGCAGACCAGTTCCCCCTGCCTACCCTTCAGTCAAAGTAGTCTTAGAAATTCTTTTAAGTAACAGCAAGCTATTTTTAAGTGGCAGATGTCTTTCAAATACTGAGTGGTATCACATATTCAGAGAGTCACAGCAAGGTTTTTTGTCTTGAAAAAGCTTAATTTCCTGAAGCACATATCAAAATCCTACCCTATGAATCCCTTCAGTGCAACAGAACTCTCCTAGTTAAAATTCTACACGAGCATATTTCTTTCCTCCCTGCTCCCTGAGGTACCATTCTCTCTATGTATGCTACAATAACAACTGTGCCTTTACTAAAATTGAACAAAATAGCCAGATCTTTGTAGAGGATAATTAACAGCCAGCAGTGAATCTTTGTGCTGATTCAATGGGATATGAATGAGTGATGAAAATTCTCCTTTTCTGGAGAGTTAATGGGATATTGTTACGTTCACATATGCTTTGCCTCCTGTATGATAGCATGTTTATGGTGTTCATCATTTAAAGTCAGAAATACGTACACAGATATTTTGTGATTGTGTTCAGGCAGTTATGCCTCAACATGTTTGCCTCTCTTTCTGTCATTAACAAAATCCCCACTCCATCTGCATCTAATCCAAATTCCTCGTGTCCATTCTGAGCAGGATGAGTAGACCTGAGCCTCTCCAGCTGTTCCTAGAGATAGGAAGGTTCATTTCTGGAATTGAATTTCTGCAGTCTTACGTAAACTATCTAGGTTAGTGCCCTCTCACAGGATACCTCACAGAGTATTTGGAGGTAAATCCAGTGACACTACACAGGTCTGGAATACCCCCAGATTTTTGTGTGCTTTTCATTCCACAATAGAAAATTCTCATGTTGTTCTTTCCTACTGGAAAACTAACTATGTGAGAAAAGTAGCAACTCTCATTTGAAATACTGCATGAATATCCATTGAGTGTACTCATACATTTATATATTTAATACAGGAATACCTCTCAACTCTAGAAAACAATTGTAGAATAATTGAAATGAGAACATGGGCTTTCTAAAGTAGAAATACTAGAATACTAGAATACTATACTATTCTAAAGTAGAAATACTAGCAACCATTCTTAAAAAGGCAAGAGGAAGAAAACATGTCCATATATGTTTAAAAAATAATTGGTAAATAAAAATTTAAAATAATTAGTAAAACAAAACAGCTCTCACCTGGCTGCACATTGCAAGTGAACTCCTGCATCACCAGAACATATCGAGATGCAACTGCTTGAGTGCAATGGCCAGATGGGGACATGCAGTTTTGTCACTGCTGTTACCTGGGCATGCATTGCTAAGCACACAAAAAACTTGGGAATGCTGCCAGAAGAGGAGCCTTTGCATCTAACCTTAGGCCTGTGAAATGGTTGGAAAAGCAATGCCACAACCTCTGGCACATCAACAAGCGTGCCAGGCACCTGGGCTGGTGTAGGAGCCCTGGCAGGCAAAGAGCCCCAGCAGGGAATTTGCCATTGTAGGTCAGGGTTTGCCCAGGCTGGTCCCACTTCACACCAGACTCCTTGCAAGAGGCCTCACACCATTTCTGTGACTGCTGCTCAGTAGGTGGGGCTTTTCTTCTCCCCTGCAACCTCAAAATCCCCCTTCAGTCTAGAGAGTTATTCACACCGAATGTGTGTGTCCAATGTGGATCCTCTTAAAAAGAGGATGGGGAGTAAATAAAAATATTGCAGCCATCAGCTGCAGACAGCAACCCTCTGACATGACCTCCAAAGGTGCCCTCAGAGCCTCTGCCCTCCTCTGCCCTTGTATCATGTTATAAAAGAGTCTTGAATTATTTCTCTCTTTGAAAACTAACAGGGATGAGAGGTTTTACAGGATGGTGTATTTGTTTGTTTTCCTTTTGAAATGTAGGGCTTGCCTCTCCCAGAAGGGATTCTGGCTAACTGGGCAACTAATGAAACAATAATATTGTCTGAGACAGGGGAGCCAAAATTTGGAGAAGAAACTTTTTTCTTTTTTTTTTTAGTTTTGTTTTGATTTTCATCTGACTGCTTAACATTCCTTCTTCCTGACATCTACTGAAGTTTGGTCACCAAGTGACAATTTGGAGAAAAAAAAAATCTTTTTGTAAAACATTCAAGAGCTCTATTCCTTCTAGCAGAGAGTCCACACTAACACACAGCTGCCAGCCCACAGAACGGTGTTTCAGGGAAAACCAGCATTTACCACTGTGATCATTTAAGGGGTTAAACAGAGCAGAAAAAGGGGATTCATCTTTTAAGTATCTGTCTACTGCCTTTTTAACCATCATACAAAAGAAAACAATAAAAAGAAAATAAGAATTGCTCTGCAAATCACCTGTGGACAGGAGACATGATGAGTAGGAAAGATATTTAGTTCATTTGGAGGGATTTCTTCCACGCATCGTAAAATATGTGCTCTGTAGTCCTTAGCAAATGTATCCTGCACCGTGGTATAAATGAATGTGAACAGTTTGAACTGCTGGCCAGAAGGGCAAACTCGACAAGTGCTGCACTTGAAGTTATTCATTGCACAAACAGTTGAAAACGAGTCTGATTCTGCACAGGTGCAAAAAAGTCACTCTTTGTAGAGGAGGGTTTTTTGACATTAAATTAGTTTCAATAGATGGTGATGGAGATGCACATAAATGAATTTGTAGCTATGGGGAAGCAGAGCGTCGCTTCTGACCCAGATAAAATCCGAAGAGCTTTGCTGATGTCCGCACAGGAGGAGCCCTGGCCGGCCGCCCCCGCAGCTCCCTGCCTGCGCTGACAGCGCTCCAGCACCTTTCCCAGCTCCAGCAGCCTCCTCACAGAGACAAACACAAACACGGATTACTACACTGAACACGTCAGGCTAAGTCAATAGTTTAATAACCACTATTAAGGCTTTTCCAAATCCATTTAACAACTGTAAATTATTCCAAAATAAAATAGCCTCAGCCAATCAGCTGTATAGTCACTGACCCACAACTATGTGCTTATTTCTCAATTAAGCAAATGTCCACATGCTGGTTGTCTTCAGCTGCTTTTGTGGTTTTGTACGTTGCAAGTTTCAGTATATAAATCCCGGTCCCCTGCCTGAGAGCCTCAGCTGTTCCCGACACCAGGTACTGCAGCTTCACCCCAGCAGAGCGAGGCTGGTGCTGGATAAGCTCTCCAGTGCAGCCGTGCCCGCTCGCACCGCACCCGAAGCCGTGTGCCCGCCCCGAAGCCCCCGTGCCTACCTGTGCCAGGAGAAGTGCCGCCCTCTGGCTGGAGCCATCCCCGAGCTCGCCGGGCCCGGCCGGGGCAGCTACCGTCACCTCTGGCAGCAGCATCTCGGCTGCAGTCAGGCTCCAGAGCTGGCTGTGTCCCGGCGCTTGGCGGGCGCGGGGAGCCGGCCTGGCAGCGCCGGGGATGGGGCGGGAGCGGCGCCGGATCAGCCCGCGGCTCCGCTGCGGCTCTCGGAGCCAGGGGCTCAGGCAGGCAAGCACCCCTCGGGGGGAGTGGGGAGAGCCCGGCAGGCACAGCAGGAATAATTGCAGGGAGCTCCTAATTAATCTGATAATAACCCTATCCTGTGTTAACACACTCCACATGCAAAAATGGCTAAAAAGCGCCAATTAGCAGTGAAAGTGAAAAAAAGGACGTAATGGGGAGCAACGGAACCTCGCAGCCAAGACCTGACGGCACACAGGTGTGCCAGGCCCTCAGCGGCACCGTCCCTTCTCCGGGACAGGGGTGACATGCCTTTGTAGCCTTCTGTCTGCTACAGCGGGTGTCTCCCATGGAAAGAGTTAGGTTCCTTCTCCATACTTGCGTCCAACAACCGACTGTAGATGGGCTCATGATACATTTAGGTGAGGTCTAAATTCTTTTCCTGGCTGGTTTTGAAAGACCTAAAATCCTCATCCTCCTCAAACACAGGGGAGTGTGTGGGACCTGAGTGGCTGCAAGCCCTGGGGAGAGGTAGAGCCCATGTACAGGGCCTCAGTCTCTTTGAAAGCAGGGCTGTAGCTGCGTGGCCAAACTGGGCATCAACAGGCATCTTAACCCTTCCACAGCCATCAGCTTTTTCATTTTTCCTGCCACTCGTCCAGTCTGTCCATCGGGATGTCTGGGGCGAGGAGGGCAGGGCAGCCCCGGGAGCTCCGTGCCCAGCGCCGATGGAGCCAGACCCGGCCCGAGGAGGGCAGGGCAGCCCCGGGAGCTCCGTGCCCATCGCCGATGGAGCCGGCAGAGCCGGCCTGGGGAAGGCACCTGCAGCCCCGGGAGCTCCGTGCCCAGTGCTGATGGAGCCGGCAAAGCCGGCCTGGGGAAGGCACCTGCAGCCCCGGGAGCTCCGTGCCCAGTGCTGATGGAGCCGGCAAAGCCGGCCCGAGCAGGGCAGGGCAGCCCTCCGGAGAGCCAGGACATGCACGGACCTCAAAGCTGCCCCTTGCACCCTGCAGCACTCATCTCAGGCTGCTGCTAGTCCACAAATGAGATTTAGGATTTAATTTCTAAATACTCATGTTGGCCTGCCACCAGCATTTAAGATAGCCTTTTCCCCCTTCTTCTATTATTCCATGTCAAGCTGTTTTGTATTTTTACTCCTGAATTTTCTCAAAACTATAAGTGTCCTGTTTTACAGCCTAATCCCGGGCCAAAACTGGCAGTTTCAATATATTTTCCAGAAAATAGACAATTCAGATGTCATTACTTGTTGTTAAAGGTTTACCAGGTATCTTGTACTCACCACTTACAAGGCTTCCATAAAGCATGCAGATATAATGAGCTCCAGCTTTCTTTCCAGGCAAATATGAAAGAGGGTTTTTTAAATTAATATTTGTGAACCAAAGTCCATGCTCTGTGGATGCTGTTGTGATTGCTGGAACACACAGATGGATGGTTTTTTACTTATTTCCTAATCCTGCAAAGCAGAGGGCAGGTACAGGCATTTGTGTATACCCATCTCTGAACAGGTCTGACAAGGAGAGAAAAGCAGGGAAGAGAGAGGGAGTTGCTGCTTGCTCCTGTTGGGACTGGAGAAGAAAAGGGGACTGGAGTCCAACAGCCCATCTCACAGCAGCTGCCATTCACAGAGCATGAGGTAACTCCCAGCCACTCGATAGCCAGCACGTGCTTTCAGGCACGGCTGGGATGAAGCAGTGCCTCCAGCACAGCAGTGTCCCACATCTCAGGCTCACCCGCCCTTGGGAAGGTCACCTGGGGGTAAATGGATGAGGGGAGAATTGCAGAAGACTCTCACCTGGGTGGGGGTGAGCCACGCTCCAGCACCCTTGGCACACCCTTGTGTCCTCAGCTGGGCTGAATTAATGTTTAACAAAGCCTCAGAGGGACTCCCACCCTTGAGGAGCCTCCCAGGCTGAGGAAGCAGGGGGAGCTCAAAGTTGCAGCATGCACAGGAGTGGAAAGTGGGGTTTGCACCTGTGCAGGAAAGCCAAGCAAGACTCCTCTCTGCACGTGGCACTGACTTTAATGCTGGGGC
Source organism: Euphonia xanthogaster (assembly GCA_034509185.1). Taxonomy (NCBI): domain Eukaryota; kingdom Metazoa; phylum Chordata; class Aves; order Passeriformes; family Fringillidae; genus Euphonia; species Euphonia xanthogaster. The sequence goes on from JAYDZK010000274.1 coordinate 20,666,957, forward strand.
CAAATCTCGGGTTTTAAATGAAGGCATAAAAGGAAAACTCTCTCCAAACATTCATAAGCCTCTTTAGAAAGGTTCAATTTAAGACAAACCACAAACTAGGCACCTTGCCATGGGACTGCACTGCTTTTAGCTGACCCCATGTGTAATGGCAACCTGAGCAGGCTGTGAAATGCTGTAATGCAGCCTTCTGGCCCCCAGGGCAACTTCCTCCTGTGAATGCCAGAGCCAAATCTCTGCAACAGCAAGCTTTAAATCTGGAAACACCAACTGCCCTCCCACCTCATTAGAGAATCGAAGTATTCACTGGGACACCGCGAACAGTAAATTGAATGCCCAAGTTAGGGATAAGGGAGGCTACATCTCTCACTGCTGTGAGAGCACTCATGTTTGGGAAGTGTCATTAAATAATAGTGGCAGCACTTGGTCACAGCATAGTCTGCCTTCTGCCTTTTAATTAAATGATACCAAGAGGCTGTGCTTCATACCACGAGCAACAGAGAAGGCATTGGCTGTGAAAACCATCCCTGCCACTGCTGTCAGCTCCTGTACCAGCACTCTGCACAGGAGGAGGCATCTGCTCCTCTTTCCCTGGGAATTTATTAATTTTAGACTGCATTGCAGTCGAGCAGATTCACCCCCCAGCAGAAAAAGAAATAAAACACCCTCCTTCCTTAGAGCAAAGAGACCAAAACTGAAGCATGGGACAAAGTTAAAAACCCCCAACACGCATAACTTTGATGTATTTGATGCAGGAAATGACATGGTTTCTCTAGCTACATTGCTATGAAATCTTAAGTGAAAGATTGCTTCCAGCAGAACACACTGATTAAATCTGAAGAGATTTAAGAAAAATTAAGATTCCAAGGCCCAATTAATTTTCTGATCAAGAAATCAAGATGGGTAAGGAATTGGGAGTGGCAGCTGAGTTGCAAGTCTTTCTTCCTTGATTGTGCTTCTGTATATTAAAGAAGCTTTAAAACCAAGGTACAGGAGAATAAAAGGCTGACCTTTGATGTATGTGATATGCCATAAACTAGAACCAGTCCTCCAGACTTCTGTTTGTCAGCTTTGCATTTATGAAACAGAAGCTGCCTTTGAATACAGTTTAACATGATTACAGTTCTTTCTATGACTGAAGTTCACTCTTAAAGAGAGTAGCCTACATATGATGTCCCTTTTCCTTCATAGAGTGTAAAGAAAAAAGAAGGTCTGAAAGGCTTGAGAGCCATTGCTTCCTACTTGCCTCTTTTGCCTGGAATCTTAAATTCATGCAAAATCTTGTCCTTTTTTGCTAAAGAAATTTGTAGATTATTTTGTCTTCTCTATGAGGGTAGAGGGGCTTCCTTGCTCCTATGGAAAAGTAGGAGAAATACAGTTCCTCACAGAGAGAGCTTTGCTTATAAATGTACTAGTAAAAACCATAACAATGAAAACAGTCCAAATATGACACATTTCTGTGTGCTGAGCAAGGGTATTGTGCACTTGGCAGAAGTGAGCCCATATCCTCCAGCCAGCCACAGAGCCTCGCAGAACAGATGTGCTGGTTCAGTGTTTAAAAACTTACAGCTGAAAAGTAAAACCCTTCCCAAGATCTCCTTCACACATTAATAATAAAGCAGCATGTTATTTTTGAGGAATAGTGACTAGAAATAATTTCTGCAGAACCATGTTCCTAACAAAATATAAACCTCCAGCCGAAAAATTTGACTACAAAGGGGGAAACCAGCCAAACTCAGTGCTGTGATGAGGAGTTTGAGAGACTTCTCCACGCCCAAGCCAGCCACATGCAAATGCCAGAATAAGGCTTCACCTAAAAAACTGGGGGGAAAGGGAAGTCGCCCAGGAGTAAAGTCAACTATAACTGAGATTCCAATGCACTGCAGGTAGTGGAAACTGTCTAACCCCCTGAAGTTTGCAATCCTCATCTAAAGTACTGTGTACTCCGTAAGTAAAACCTCCTGCCCCAGAAATCCAAGGGAGGGTGAAAGAACTCACTTGAAGGTTTGCCTCTTTGAAAAAGACCTAAGGAAAGAAAAAAAAAGGTCCATTTCAGGGCTCACAGAATAAGAGTATTTAGATACTCCCTCTTAAGAAAAGACCCAGACGCAAGCAAGGTTTGTGCCATAGTTTAAATCCAGGTTCCCAGGAAAACTTGCTTACAGAAAGATGAGAAGATCAGAGGATCATTACTGCAGAGGATTCAGAGAAATTATCTCCTAATACACAGTTGAAGACAGAACTAGTCTTGGTCTCTCTTTGGCTTGAACCTCTACTGAAATTTAATGCTGACAAATCAAAAAGGGATATATCCAGAATTTGTAACCCTGATAAAAATGGGAAATCTGTATCATCTTAATCAAAGGATATGCCACCCTGAGCTGGATCTGTGTCTTGTCCCTTGGCCTCATATGACTCCTGTGTGCTAGAGGTTAAGGGTTTGTTAAAGAATATCGGTTTTGATTAAGTGTCACATATGGTGTAAAACATCCTCTTTATCACTGGCAGTGAAGGTTGGGGGCCAGACAGTGCCTTTTAGTGAGCTTCTAATATAAATTAGGTGTCTTAGGTAATGGGTGGTTTTCAGACAGGATTGATCTTTCTATGGTCCAGTGAAAGTAGGTGTGTTTGGTGAGATGTCACAAAAGCAGCTTCCTGGCACCTATACTAATGGGCTGGTTACCCCTTTTGGAGTAGGACTTGAAAAATATAGCACAGGAATCCCCCCCTCCCCCTTCCTAACTTTTTCATTTTCTTGATGTAATGGGCAAAGGTCTATATATCCTTTACTCCTTTGGTATTTCAGTCCTTGTATTTGCAGTATCACTCAGTGAATCTTAAGCCACTCATCCTTTTAGTCACTTACACCTCCCTAAACTTGCATGAACTTAAGGATGAAGTGGTTATGAGTAGACTGGGTTACTTACTATTTTTATCCATGTACAACCTTAAAAGAAAAACGTATCAAGGATACCATCACCACCACAACCAAATGATTTCTGTTCCCCATTAAGTCCTTCTTGGAAACTTTGATGGCACAGAAACCTAAGAAAAACTGTTGAGATGTTAAACCCTAAGTTCCCCTGCCTCAAAAACAAGAGCAAACATGCATTTCTATAGACATCAAAACGTGTCTGTATTTTCCTCTTTATGAAGCAGAAATTCTCTCAGCTTTGTGCAAAGAGTGGCATGATCAAAAGCACAAACTGAGCACACGAGATCCAGAAGCTGTAATGCAGAGTCTAACTACGGACCTCAGGTAAAGAGGGTATACACAAAATAAATCTTTCCTTTATAGTTCATTGACATCTTGTAGTTAAAACTTTTCTGAAAAGTTTCCATGGGTTTATGAAGAAGTGAAAGCATGAATGTTGGTATTGCAGGCTCAAAAACTCAGCTGCTGAACAGAATCCTCAAATCATTAAACATGCAAGAATATGTCACAAACATTTTAATATTTCATTGCATTTCCCATATACTCACTCATCACAGGAGCTCTGGTAAAAAACAAATTTGATAAAAATATTTAGATAATTAGGATGCAGAAGTCTATTCTGATTCTGGCCAGAAAGGTTTCCTTGGACCCCAATTTAACTAACTGGGATAACAAAGATTGAAGGCATGATTACCCTTAATTTGCTTATAAAAATGTATTTGTCTTTAGGCAAAGACAGGCACATCAGTAACTCCAAGATCAGAAGAGTTTCACTGGATACAGTGGGATCATTATGATTAAAATTGCATTTGCCTGAAAACCAAAACAGAACTGGCTCTAGATATGGCCTTCCATTAGGTTATTTCAGATATGAAGCATAAAGACTCCTCTGTTAACATGGGACACCTAGAAAGCATTTCCTCTCTCCTATCTCAGGACCTCTCCTGTTTATTTTTTCTTATTTGCTCATTGTTATAATGAAGCAGCTTTGGCAAAGTGCTTTTGAATATCTGTCTTTCTAGAGATACTTTCCAAAAAATGGATGAACTAGTTGAAGTTTGGGGTTGGGTTTTTTAATACCATCAGATGAAGGACACTCATTCCTACACCCCACTTGGGTAGGGACTCCTAAGGGAGCCAGCGTGCTCGCCAGGTGCTGGGGTCCTGAGCCAGGCCCCCAGGAGGCTCAAGCACCAAATGCCTTTGGTCTCCTGTGCTGATCTCTGAGGCCCAAAAGAAAACAGCTCTCTTATTTTGAAGGTGCCCACTGTGACTGTCAGGGATAGTGTCTGACTTGATTTCTAACGTATTTAAAGATATTTTGTCCCAAGTAAAGACATCTAGTGGAAAACAAATAACACATGTATTCTTACTGATTGCTAGAAATAATCCATGAGTACTTCTAAGGTACAATCTGACACAGTATTAAAACACAAGTCCTACAAATAGACCTTCACTGCCTTTGAAAATAGAACCATTGATTTCAGAGTGAACAAACTCATCCCAGACCTGCTGCGATGCCAATGCCCTTCCAAACCCTTCCAGGAGCTTACTTAGGAGATAAAAACACATTTTTCAAGCCTGTCTTATACAACACCTCACGTTATTCCTCATGGAAGAACCAAAAAATGTTTCAAAACTGCAGTTTGCCAGAATAGGTTTTTGCCCATCAGAAACACCCCCAGTGCTGCAGGAGCAGTGGCACAGCAGCAGAGTCCCTGCAATGCTGAGCACCACTTAGCTTTGCCAATTTGCTGTCACTGGGACCATCCATCAGGAGCTGATGCCAGGAGCAGGGGAGGGAGGCAGAGCCTCCACAGCAGAAGCACCCTGCAGGCTGCCTGAGCTCCAGCAGGGCTGCCTTGGGAGCTGTGGGCAGCCTTGGGATCACACCCTCTGACTCCTATCGCCCTGCTAACTCCTTGTATTTTTAATTTGTTTTTAATGGCTCTGACACAGCTTCAAAGTGCTCCTGTATCCTAAAACTAATGTTACAGGTTAACAATGCCTGATTTTTCACTGGAGCATCCCTTCTCACTGGAGAAATGGAAGGGAGTGGTGGGATGGAGCACAACAGTGCCATGCTCATTGCTCCACCGGCACCAGGCTGGGGACTGGCACAGATCCACAAGAGGTTGCTGGTCAAGTTACTTCTCCATCCTTTCCAAATGTACTTTCGTACAGCCTTGGAATTACTGAATAAGAATGTTTCCAACAAGGATACGCTGGTTTATTCCCAGCTTGCCCTGTGTGTCAGCCGTGCAGGAGTAAATGAGCTGTTTACAGGACCAGGAGCAGCCTGCACCTCCCTGCAGCCCCATTTATCCAGTGGAGAGGGAAGGTGGCCTGGGGCTTACCTCACACAGCCAGGATGGCAGCAGCATCCCAGCAGCACTTTCTGGCCTTCGTTGCCATCTTCTGTTTCCCAGAGATGTCACCTGTGTGGGGTCATGAGGAGCACATGACAGGATCCAGCGCCTGCCGGTTCATTTCCTCTGTTCCACAGCAAAATTACTGCAAGGACACATAATAGAGATTTATCACTGCTGCAAAGGATTATAGAAATATAGGAGGCTCTCCACCTATTTCGCCCTGTGGGAATTTTGTGCCTGCCTTGTGTTATTTAGATGGGCAGAGAGAACAAGGGCTGAAAGGATAACCTCGAGAAGAAGCTGCCTGAAAGATCCATTCTAGATCCATTTGCTGAAAATGCAAATACAAATCAATGAAAGCTACGACCAAAAAAAAAATGATTGAATTCCTGGGGTTCCCCTGTTCATCCTGTGGCCTTCAAACAGTGGGCTGATCTCCTGGAGAGCCAGCTGCCCTTGCCCGAGGTGTGAGGAAGGGGAGGTCCATTCTGTTTGGGGATGAAGCATGGAGAGAGGGGAAGATTTAAGACACGCTGCCATGGGGTGCTCATGGGGCCTTGCTGGTGGTCCCAATTGAATGTACAATAGATTGTCCTACTTGAAAGGCCAACCAACTTTAATGCCAACACAGCCCAAAAAAGAGCCATTAAAAGCAGTTTGATACCCCATTCCTTCTATGTACCCCTGTAAAGGGGCTCTCCTGAAGTCCTCACCAGTGCAAAATTCCTCTGTACAGAAGTGGCCCTTCCGGGGTCTGATGGTTTCCTATTTGTGAATGGAGGAGAGGAAAAATACAGCCAAGCTCCCTTGACCTCTAAAGAACAGGGGACAATGTTTATGAAATAGAATGTTAAATTGCTCAGCGTTGTCCCGAAGCACAAGGTCCCCAATCACTGTCCTGCACCCCCTTTGGGTTTATCAATTTCTAATTCCTATTAGTCTTTCTCCATTAGGGGGAGAAGAGTGGGTTTCACGTTCTCTGGTACCGAACCTCCTCTGCTGTGAAGACAAACCAGAGGCCGACCCTCTCGCCCGGGCTCCCTGGCTGCCCAGCCCGGCCCTTCCCGGGCCGTCTCCGCCCCCCGCTCCCTCCGCGCCGCCCCGGGAGTGCCGGGCTGTGCCCCAGGCTCCTGCGGCGCCTGGTGACAGATGAGCTTGACAGCCTGCCCAGTCCAGGTGACTGAGCATTAGCTCGCCCGAGAGTGCAGGCGCTAAGTAAAGCTCATTCCTAATCCAAATTGCTTTTGATAAGAACAAAAGCTGTGTGCAAATGAATATTTCCATCTTATTTCAAATTCTAGGTTTCAACTGCAATATTAATGCTATTTTACAGTGTAATTTACTTGTAATAATATGTCATTATTGTCATTTTACAGTTTTTTCTTAAAGTAGTAAAGAAAATGTTTTAAAAGGCACAAATAGCTGGAGCACAAATCTCCATTCAGCCTAAGAATCTGTGCTCTCCCATCAGAATGGCACGTAATTGAAAACAATGACATCCCCAATGGGCTAAACACTCCAGTCGTTAACTCATTTTTATTTTGGGATAAAAGGGTGTGCTTACAGCTTTTTTCCCAAATAGTAAATATAAATTAAACAGTTCTCTTTCTTTCCCAGAATGGCATCTGCCAGTGAAGGCTGCGATGACCTCTAACACTTTCCAGAAGCACATCCCAAGCCAGCACCTGTGTTGGACACAAACCTCCTCCAGGTGAGGGGTGTCCCACACCACAGCACGTAAAAGGGGGCTTGCCACAGCAGCAGTGTCCTTATTACCAGGGGACAGGTTCCTGGGCACCATGTGACTGCACTGCTGGGCTGGCAGGAATCACAGAAAACTCAGGCAGCCTTCAGAGGCCAGGCTGGGAGCACGGGATGGAGGCGCCACAAGAAGATGGCAGCACTCCATGGAGATGATGTGTGTCACACATGTAACTGTAAACCAGCTGTGTTTCCATCCCTCCTGTGTATCTGTGGATGAAAACTGATGCTCTATTAGTACTCCTGAGGACAGACAAAACCCATCAAAGGCTGTCACAGACTTCTCATCCTTCTCCAGGAGGATTCCCAGCACACTTCCCCCATCAGAAAACTCCCCAGACTGATGAGGTCAAGGCTATTTGAGACCCGATTGGTCAGGAGGGTGTAGGTTACACATCAATTGTCTCCTGCAGGCTGGGAGTTTATCCCAGCAGCAGCTATTGCTGAGCAGCTGTGAGATTTACACCACATTTCCAAAAATATGATTTCTCAGTGTGATCTCTGTCTGAATTCGACAGAAAAATATTAAATGGCTGGCAAAACATTAGTAAATAAAAGCAGATCAAGCTGATGTTGCTACAATAACAGATTACATTACTATTCCCTGTCCTCAGGAAAACCCTGATTAGACCAAGATCCTCATGGGGTCTTATGAATAAGTCAGGAAGGGGCTGTAATGCCGCGGCGTGAGGGCGCGCGAGCCGCGGCGCAGCCAGCGAGGTGCCAGGCGCTCCCAGAAGCAGGCTCTAGCCTGGATGAGGAACAGCACTTGGCACAGGGAGGTTGTTGATTTTCTCTAACAATTTGGGACAGATTTTCTGCTAATATAAACTAGTAGCCAGGAGAATGCTGTCAGTTTATAACAGCAAAATCTGACCCACAATCTATTCTCAATCCCTTTTTTAGTCATTATCTTTTTGAAGAAGTGTACCTCAGTCTGAATACTCCCCACTACAGAGAAAAGCAGCAGACTTTTCTTGTTAATCTCTGTATGGGAAACTCCAATAGCTGAAGTATCCTTCCACCTTTGCAAGCACACCTAGCATTGATTGCTGATCTTATATCTTGAAATGCATAATTACTGAACTAAGAGAAAATTACTTTTTGCTTGTGAGTGTCAGGACAGCTCTGAATCCATGAATGACTCACCCTCAGGCACTGGTGTTTAATTTATGAGTTATTTATCTCCTTGCACACACCCCAGCACAAACAATTATATTTAGTAATTTGTTGATCTTATCAAGGCTGTTTGATGTTAGCATTGCTACCTCCAATAACGCTTGTGCTTTGAAACTTAAACAGGATTTATAACCAAATTTGGATACTTTGCACATGATTCATATTACAGGGAAGTTTAACTCTTCGGCAACCAGAGGGTTTTGCCTGCACTTTTGAAAGAATCTTTTGCTGACAGATTTGGCAAGGTGTCCCTTTGGCAGCATGAGAGCCCCTGGTTAGAGCCAGTTCTGTCCTTACACAGCATGGGTGATGTTCCTAGCACAGGACAAGGGAAGGGAGCGGGGCCTGGGCCTGGTCCAGAGCAGCAGCCCCAGCCCACGCCCCCAGCCCATGCCTGGGGCCAGCTGCAGTGCCCTGGTGAGGGCAAAGCCCCCAGTGTGCACATGCTGGTCTGCAGGGTGCTCCCTCAGAGCCTGGCTTGCTCCTGGGAACCCTTTTATGTGGGCAGCAGCCTTCCTCATTACTGAGCAAGAGCTTTATTAGCCTTTAAACTATGACATGTTTACTATAAACCAAGCCCTGGGAGCCCCTTAGCCCAGGGGAACTCCTCTGTTGTCAGGTGCAGGTACCAAACCTGGGCTGGGCGTGCTCACCTCGTGCTGTGCTTGGGGGGCAGGCAGCTCCTCTGAGGCCATGGCCATGGGAGCTGAAGGTCCTCACCAAGGGGTTTTCCAAATTGCCCTCATAAACCCTCCTCCCTCCCCCCTGCGTGCTGCTGTGACCATGACACCAAAATACAGCAAGTGACCTTGGTATCAGAGGTACAAGCAGTGCAGGGATTTCATAGACTCACAGAATGGGCTGGGTTGGGTTGGCAGAGACCTCAAAGATTGAATCTGAACCCCAGCCTTGGGCAGGGACACCTCCCATTACACCAGGCTGCTCAAAGCCCCACCCAGCCTGGCCTTGAACACTTCCAGGGATGAGGCATCCACAGCTTCTGCTGCCTCACCACCCTCATAGTGAATTTTTTTCCCCAGTATCTAACTGCAAACCCTCCAGTTTAAAGCCATTGTCCCTTGTTCCATCCCCACACGCCCTTCTAAAAAATAATTTACCTCAGCTCCTTTGATTCCTGGCTCAAGTACCTTGAGGCGTGGTGATGCTGCCTGGGAGCTGTGGAGGGTCTGTGCTGTGGCTGTGGCGGGGCTCTGCAGCCAGTGCTGGGCCTGGGTCACTGGGGATGAGAACACAGCCAGCACAGAGCAGTACTTCCTCCATCCCCACTCTTACCAAAATAGCCCTTGCCATGTTATTTATCTGTGTTTGGAGAAATCCCCATACCCAGTTTAAGCCTTTTCAATGCCCCAGTTGTGCAGAGTTCCCGTCCCTCAGGGCCCAGCAGAGCCAAAGCCAAGCCTCCCCCTCCCAGAGCAGCAGCAGCAGCAGAGCTGCCGAGGGCAGGAAACCCCCGTGCTGCTGCTCAGCCAGGCACTGCCAGGCACTGCCTTCCCGAGACTCACTGCATGGATTTTGTTAACTTACACGTCCCACACCCTCTTGCAACAGCTGCAGATTTGATTTGCTGTGTGGTTTATCAGTTTCTCTGCTGAGCACACGCGTTCTGTAGAAAATAAACCTCTGCAGGCATTACCTGCACAGAGAGCCACACCGAGCTCTGAGGGCAGCAGCCCCGCCCCGCTCCTGACAGCAAGCACACACAGGGAGCGCTCCTCCACAGGCAACACACCGCCCCACGAGTCTATTCCATGGACCTGGGATGGGCACTACCCGCGCAGAGGTGCCGAGAAACAACTGCTCCAAAGACAGCCTTGGAATGCAGAATTCACTTTAAACCTTTCTAAGCCCAACCTGCACACCGCTCTTTCAATCCACAGGGATACTGTGATTACTTTAAGCATTACTTTAAGGTTTCTTTAAAGCCTCCAGTGGTTTTCCTGTTTTAATTGAAATGGAACTGTGGAATAGTGTAATCAAACATTTGGAATTAGTACGGAGAGAGTAAAAGCTAAAAGAAGTGATTATCAGTTTTAAACAATTACAAATTTTTAATGACTTCCTCTGCTTCATCCGTGAGTTGAGTCTGTGAGTAGACAGAAATGGTAAAATTTAGCTAATATTGTTCAAACTGAAAACTTCACCAGACACACTGATTTTTCAAAAAGCAACATTAGGGTCCTATCCTGCAGCTGGTAGAAGAAATGGTGTTTAATCCACCCATTGGAATGGGGCATGCAGCATCCCTCCCTCAGTAAGGACCAACAGAGCTGTGCAAGGGCAGTTTGAACAAGCCTGGCAGCCACAAGAACATGAAACACTGCCCCAGGAATGCACATCCCGGACGTTGGTGAAGCTGCAAGGGGGATTTGCCAGCTCTTTCTAAGCAGAAAAACTTACCTTTATTTCATATACATTTGATTTCTCGACTGGCACTTCTGACACCTGGGCTGTGGGGACACTTGGCCTGAGCAGGGCTGTCCCTGCCCACAGCCGGCACCACGGGGCAGCAGCACCAGCGAAGCGCCAGGAGGGGCTCAGCAAAGCCAGCCCAGCTGCAGTGCTGCCACTCCAGCTGCAAGCCTGCTCTGGGGGAAAGGAGGCAAGGAAAATACAGCTTACAGCACGGGTCTCCAAAGCAGGCACTGCCATCCAGAGTCCTTGACAGGCCCTGAGGGCTGGGAAGAGATCAGGGTGACCTCGGGTGGGAAAAGGCAGATGGAAAAGTGCAGCAGGTAGGAAAAAGTCCTTCAGGAAAAGGAAATCCTTTAAACCAACTGTGGCAATTCTACCAATCTCTACGGGGCTGGACACAGGCAACGAAAGAACAAACAGACATCAATTAAGACAGTACATCTATATTTTACCTGATACATTAATCCACGCAGAAAGGCCAAACCCGCTTCCCGTGTGTTGTTAGGAAATGCCTACTAGGACAGAAAACTCTATCTTATACCTGAAGTATCCATGGGTCCAAATAGTCTAAAGTTAAATTTCTGTGCTTTTTATGCTTCTTTTAACGGTTTGAAATGTCACATCTTGGGGTTCCCAAGCACATCACCTTGATATTGCTACTGATCCTCCCAAAAGCCAACAGCTGTAAGCCCTTGTCTCCAGCATTGCTTTTATCTGACCAGGAACATACCTTTAAAAGTGAACCTCCTTAGCACAGATCTTCACACACACACACACACTCCCTGCCTGCTCTGCACAGCACAGGACTCTCACAACAGGCAAACTGGCTGCTCCTTGGCTATCTTACAGCAAACTGGTTCTCTTGAACCTGACATGGAAACTGCCCCTGAACTCCTCACGGGACCAGCCTGCCACCAGCCCAAGCAGCCCCTCAAATACCAGGGGAGCACCAGGTCCCCCAGCCAACTGCTTCACTCTCCAGATCTGCTCCTACAGAGTAAGCCTGAGGGGCCGTGCAGGCACAGCCACTTTCACTGCCATCTCCACATCACTTTGGGACACTCTCTTTTGGAAGCTTAGGGGCTGGTAGCAGCCTTTCCTCTGTTCCACTAGTGTTTGTGTAATCCCAGAAACATGCCATCGATGTCACTGAGGAACGTCAAGTCAAAAGGAAGGATTAGTACTCCTCCTCCCTTGCAAAGCTCCCTACTTTCTGTATCTTGGAAGTCCAGTGCCTACAATGGTTTTCATCCTGCAGCTGGAGAAACAACATGTCTCCCACCCACTGCCACCAAGCCAGTGGCAGTGAAAACTCCGCAGACAGATTTCATGGGTTTTTCTTAAATAGCAAATGCGAGTAGGATGGATACATCGCACTTGGAGGAGCCTGTGCAGGTAGAAATGCAAAATAAGTTGTGCTTACCTTAAGTTAAATCACAAGTCTATTTAAAACAGAGTGCTTTACATTTGCTACATATATCTAAAAGTTTTAAGGGGCTGTACATCTTGAATGCATAAACCCACTAAGAAGAAACATGGGCTGCACATATTTAACATGGCAGTTGTCACAAGTTACTGGTGATAGAAATAACAGCTTATCAGATTATTCTTTCTTTTAATAAAATTCATGATTATTCTGGAATAATTTATGAGCTTCAGTAGTTAAAAGAACCTAGTTAAACAGCTGAAGAGATAACTCTTCAGGCAAATTAATAAACTGAAACACAAAACATTACAGAATATATACTTAAATTGTGATAAACATTTTAAGTTCATTTTCTATATTCAGGATATTGTAGTAGCTTCAGAGAACTCTGTCTACCACAATCAACTTAGTTTGATTTTTAATTATTTTTATTTTTAGAACAGGGAGGTATTATGAAGTACACACAAAGAAATAGAAACAATTCAGGACCATGGGATTACTTTGGAAACCAGAACAAATTTCAGCCAGGACAAGAGAACACGTTTCAGTGGGTATTAGTGCAGTGAAGAGGTTACTTCTCTTTCAGCAGCACACATACTCCACTTCTCACTCACCTTTCATTTCGTCGAAAACCCAGCATGAGCCCTTCTCTGGCACTAGCAACTTGCTGACTTCCAAGAGAAACAGGTAGGCTCTGTTTTCTTTCGGATTTGGCTTCTAACACAAGATTTGATGGTCCTAATCTTTTCTCAAGTATGTAGCATCAAAATAACACCAGGAACAAATACTAGCCGTACCAGGGAGATGATACAAAAGAGAATTTCAAGGATTCCAAAACATCTGAAGCCCTAATTTCTCTGCTCTACAATAGTGTCCCTGCTCCTGCCATCATGAAAGCAGGAGATGCTCTTTAAAACAAAATCAACAACTACGCGTTGAAGTTGCCCGCCCTTCCTCTTTCTCTTTGGTGCAATTAAAGGCATGATGCCAACAACGAGGCTCGTGGCTCTGGCTAAAGCATGTCTCACTTTCCCAGAAAGGAGCAGTGAGGCTCAAAGGTGGCATCTCCAGGGAATGTCTCCAGCAGGATGTGGCCAGCACTCCCAGTGCGCTACACACAGTGGGAGGTGAGCTGGTGGCAAGCTGCCTTTTCAAAGTTCCCAGCTAGGGAATCCATCACCAGGACACAAGAGGCCTGGCACACCAACAAGACACAGGTAACAAGAGCATCTCTCAGCCTCGACCCCACTGAACCCGTGGCCGAAAGCCCCAGCACAGGGGCACTCAGACAAAGCCAGGCTGCTTTACACACACTCAGCATACCGTGAGAAAGGGCAGCTCTGCACCTCACACTGAAAGAACAAACTTGGTTTTATTGTGCCAACACCTTATTTTTCTGTTACCCAGAGTGACCAGCTCTCCTTCACGGTTAAAAAGCAAAGAGGTAAAAAGGCACTCCCAGCTGCAACCTCATTTCAGCAGAACAACTCACCGTATCCAGCACAGTGTGACCTCTTCCTTCACAGCACTATCCGTGTACGGTCTGGCCTCAAAACCAGACCTGAGAGGACAATGCACAACATCAGTACTACAGCTCCAGCCTGATTTATTAATTTCAAGGCAAGAGTGAAATATTTTTCAAAATTATTTGAATGAAAAAGCTTCAGTCTCATAGATAACATGATTTTTCTACATATATTTCCTCTCTCTAGCAAAAATAATTTATGCTGCCATCATTATTATCCTTAGTATCATCTTTCAGTGAATGTCCATCTACAAATTCATTAACTTTTTTGAGACAAATCATTGGCATCCTAATCTTCTGATTCCCATGAAAGACTCACTTTCAAGATACAATTGCAGCTGCCCCACACTGCCAGTTACTGTATCATACACGTCTTAAAATTCTGTAATCAGCATCCACCAGGTGCCGTATCGCATTCAGCACACCACAGTCAGTCAATACAGACATCCCCAAACACACCAAGGCTGGTTTTGTCAAATGTTTTATTGAGTGTAGACATCTGGAGTACTGTAAAACATGCATTATCTGTAGATTCAAAAAGGAGCAAGCCACATTGTCCTCACTGTCAAACGTGTCAGGCTTGGCATACATGATGGAGATTAATGAAGTATCGTGAGGGTAATATGGTTCCCGAAAAGCTTCTACAATTTGGAGAAGGGTCTTAATCGTTTGAAATGCAAAGCTGTTCACATTTAGTGAACTTGCATGTTTGCTGGAGGTGCCATATTTTAATTCAAAACAAACAAGAATAATTTCACTGCGGGGAAGGGAGTTTCCCTAGGTAGAAACTGTATGTTTTTTGTTTCCAGATATTCCAATTCCAAATAAAAATTCATATGCTTTTTGAAGCAGCACAGTTCATTTCTGAGCGAACAAATCTGGTATTCATTTCTTCTTGGGTTGTTGAGGTGTATTAAATTTAAAGAAGATAATATCTCCATCCTCCACTACGTAATTTCTGCCTTGTTGTCTGTATTTTCCAGCAGCCTGTAAATAGAACAGACAAAAGGAAAATCAGTTACCTCATTAGACATTTTATTGTATTTTCAAATGGCAATTATTTAAATACATTTTGGTTAAGAGATGGTAATACTTCACCTTCAGAGTTTGACAGTCACAATACTCCTCAGTTTGACATCACTTGGTTTGACATATATATAAAATATATATAAAAGTAATTTAGCCTCCACTGGATCTCTAGTGCTTAAAATGCACCTGCATTATATAGTGGTAGAGCCTGGCAAGATAAAGGACACTAAAACAGTTCCTTTTTTTCTTTTTTCTATCTGGCTTTCTTTTCCTTGATCTGAAAGCCCGCAGATGGAAAGGGCGGCCAGCGTCGGTCCGTGCCACGGCTGCGGCTCCCCGAGCCGCCGGACACGGGGCTCCTGTCCCCACTGGCCATGGGGACACCCTGCCAAAGCCACAGCTGCGCCTGGCTCGGGCTGCCAGTGGGGCTCTCTTGTCTGCTTGCACCCACACAATGAAGCGCTGAGGAGCACAAAATGCAGGCTCAGCTCTTCTGTAAGAAATTTTCTTTAGAAGGCATTTGCTTCAGAAGGACAGACAGCAGAGCAGATAGGCTGTGAAACCAGGACACAGGAAAAGGCATACGGACCAAAGACATGAAAAGAAAGTTCGTTATTAAAATGCTGTACTTGAGGAGAGCAGAAAATAGGCAAGGAATCTATTAAATATCAGTACTTTCTGCATTACAATTTATTATTCTATTTTTCTACTGTTATCCCATCGTAATTAAACCCAGTATTAGAGAGGCTGTGGCATTAGGCCTGACAGGCTGGGCGGGAGGTGGTCTGCAGAAGCATTTATCTTGAAAAGTGTCTACAATATGGAAAAGTTGAGAGCTTCTGCTTTAGTTCAATAACCATTCCTGTTTTGAAGTTTTCTCTTGCAGGAGAAAGTGCTTCCATGCAAGACCTCACTGTGCCATTATTCTCAATGACACTATCACAGTGGTGGCATGCTAAGATCCCATTACAGGAAAGCTGTTAACTAATGACCTTAGTTGCTGTAGAACAGATCAGATTAATGGTACACAGTTAACTCAGACACCTTTCTTTCACAAAACCTGCTCTGTAAAGCAACCCATTTCCCCATATTGCTGCCTAGAGATTTAGAGGCTCGATAACTTTGTTGCCGCCATTCCTTATTTAAATGTGGTTCCCAGTGATGCTAACCTATGGAAAACAGCAGCTAAGATAGCCCTGACAATAAATATATACTGAAACAGTAATTGACCTTACCCCACATGACATTATTGATACATAAGAAATAGTACTTTGCAAATGTTTTCCTATTTCTTTCCCCTGGAAATCTGTTTAGACTGTAAAAGCTTTCAAGTTCTTTCCTTTGAAGATCCTAATAACACCTAAAGCCAAGAGTAACTAGACAAATTGATGGCATAAATACTACAAAAACAGTGCTGTAAAAATCATCAGAAAACATAAACTGCAGGCACAGGTACAGAAACATTTTACAGCTGAATACATTTATAACTCACAAATATTTGTAGAAAAAACTGTCCTGCACAAAGTAATACAACATATTTTTTTAGCACAGTAGTGCACACTATCAGTGTGGCATAGACTTCTTTAATTAAATACATTTTGATACACTAATGTAAGTTTATGTATTTTTGTTACCAGTTTACAGTTAATTAAAAGTGACAGTGTTCCTTTAAATTCTCTAGAGGCCATTTAATCCATTTCCATTGCTATCAGAAACACTGGTTGAAAAAATCAATACCCATTTGTGAATCTTGAGTATGTATTAAACAAGACACGTCTAACCAGTTCATTTGCACTTGAAAGCAGCCATCTGTAGAAGCCAGCTTTGCCTAAGCAGATATGATTGCTAATAATGTGATATCCCTGTAGACTACAAAGCCCACACAGAGCTATTCAGTGTATAGTTCACAGCACTGGCATTAAATTAGTTATGCTGTACTGGTGTTAAACACACACAAAATCAAACTTAAAAATCGATCAACTTGATAACATACAAAGCAAGCAACTCCCATTACCACTGTTATTTAAGAAGACTCCTACAAGCACCTAAATTTAATTTTGAAATTTACCAGCAATATAAAAGCAATTAGCATTGTCTATGGCATGAAACATTGTATTAAATGCAAATTAGAAAAGACCAGAGGAATATGACACTTTATTGTAAGAACAAGGGCTTTTTTCCCAACCTTGACTTTAAAACTGAGTAACAAATGCAAATCTGCTTGTTTTGCAGCGATGTCATAACAATAAAAATTTAATCATTAAATATGATTTGAGCATGGAAGTTTCATTTTTAGAATCTCACATTGTGAAAAGCAAATAAAAATATACAAGCAAAATACTGATTAATTTAATAGATGTTAACTGATGCAGCCTCTCAGGGAAAACACTCGTATTTGAGCATCAAAAACTGATGTGGCAAAATTTGAATCTGTTACGTAAAGTGGTTTCTGACTGCAGAATATTAGATTTATTTATAGCTGTGGCTTCCCTTTACAACTACAACTCTACTTCCCTTTTCATAAAGCAGTTCACATGCCGCAACGAACCAATTATATGGGATTTTTTCCCCTCACTTCCTGGGGTTCAAACAAACCTATTAAAGTCCCGCTGCTCAGTATGATCTTCCTTAGTGATACCACTGAGAATAGGCTGAATTTGAAATCATAGTTTTGCATACCTTTCAGGCTATCAAATAGCAAACAATAAAGCTGAGCCTTTTAAATTCTTTAACACATTATGGTGTGTAGAAACCTTCAAATACTGAGACTGAGTAAATCAAACTAATGTGCTTTGTAATTGCAATTTCATAAAATACAAATCTTAAGAAAATGTCAGAAGTGCCAATTGAGAAATCAAACGTATATGAAATAAGGGTAAGTTTTTCTGCTTAGAAAGAAGAAGGAAATAACGCATTAGCAATGCAGAGAAGAACAGCTTTCATTATGACATTTTTTGCCAAGTACAAGTTCATTTCATACTTAATAACGTCAAATCAGATATAATTTGTCAGCTCTAAAAGGGCACAACTTTGGGCACCCGAGCAGTCTCTGCCCTCTAGTGTTGAGAAAGCAGATGAAACTCTTCTCAACACAAGTGTCACCACAAAGAAGAGCAAGTTCAAGGAGAAAAGTTTGCCATTAAATATCTTTACTGTCTATTCTGCACACAGTAGACACCCTGAACGACCAAAGTAAGGCATGGCATTTTTGATTAAGACATCAAAGGGCAATTGAATAAAATACTGAAATGGTAAATTTTAAGATCCTAGTTATGCTTATCAGAGCCTTGAAGTAGAACCCACTAATCCCGAAAAAAGGGTACAATTTTATAATATAATATTTTCTTAACCATTTGCATCTAACATTTTTAATACCTTTCTTCAAAACAAGATGACACATTTTTAGAAGAAACAGAT
Source organism: Euphonia xanthogaster (assembly GCA_034509185.1). Classification (NCBI taxonomy): domain Eukaryota; kingdom Metazoa; phylum Chordata; class Aves; order Passeriformes; family Fringillidae; genus Euphonia; species Euphonia xanthogaster. The sequence goes on from JAYDZK010000274.1 coordinate 20,685,031, forward strand.
TTTTCTGTTTCATGTTTCCCTTTAGAAGTGATTCAAAAAAATCTCTTGCATCTTAAAAAACTGATTTTTCAAAATCAAGTCAGTTTTAAAGCTTATTAAATTCTGAACACAAATATGTAAACAGAGAGAAAAAACAACCCAACACATTAGCATAACATTTAGTCTTAGTGCTGACATGTAGTCCATGCACTGTTATATCCTGGGTACTGAAATAGTTGCATTCCCATCCAGTAAGTTGGTGCATTTGCATTCTTTCTTAAGTAAAAGATGAAAATGGATTTTGGTCTATTGCTAGAAGTGACTGAAGATTCACTTAACATTAAGAACTTTTTTTCCAGTGAAAACTCAGATTTGAAATGGAAGAATGGCACATTTGGAGGGAAAAGAAAAAGTGGGGAGCTCACCTTGACAGCAGCCTCTGAACCTCCTTCTTTAAAATCTTCATATTTCATTACTTCAGCCATAATGAATCCCTTTTCAAAATCTGTGTGAATCTTCCCTGCTGCCTGAGGAGCCTTCGTCCCTTTCTGTCAAACGAAAGACAAGAAGAAAATTAATTGCATTTAAGAAGATTGATTGCAGGAAAGAGGTTTCTCCTTTTTTATTCGCTTTAAGGGTCTGCTGAAACTTTGTTTCATATCAGCTAAAATGCCACACATGCAGCTGGGCGATCCTCAATACTGGGGCACAGACAGTGTCTTTGCCACAGATAAACCAACCAACGTTAAAGAACAGCAGCTTTGTTTTTCCTAATAGCTATCAACAGCAGTATTGATTTTAGAAGCTATGGCTGTGTTTTGTCGTGAGATTCGCTTCGACCCCTAGCTTTCTACACAGAAAGCAAGGAAGATAAAGATTTTTAAATAACTCTAAAATCTGAATTACTCAAGAGTTTCACTCACATCCAAATAATTTCAATTAAAGATAACATTCATGGCGAACAACATTTACAATGAGAAATGACGTATGGATGTCAAGCCATACACATTAGCTTATTTTTCTTTCAGAATAATTTTTACTAAGTTTGATATGGAACAAACTGAGTATTCTTACCAAAACATCAACAACTGAATCACTAAAAAATTAAAAATCACCAACAACTATACGATAATTTAAGTTTATGCAATAGAGGAGAATGCATTATAGCTGCATGCTTTAAATTACAAGGACATACATTCTGTGCACACACAACCATGGAGAGAAATTTGAGCAATAATGGTGACCCAAAGGCTGCTTAATAAAGCATGTTAAAGCGCTAAGGAGTCTGACACTGTAAAGCACAGTTTTTACAATAAAAGATGTATTGGGTTAATATGGCTACTCACTGATGCTTACCTGACTAAGTATCTTTGCACATTAAATCAAAGATACTCACAATCAGTCTTAAGATAAACCAGCTTTCAAATTCTCTAATAAAGAGAAAGCACTTCTACTGAAAAAAGTGGAATTTCACAATATGCTTTTAAAAACTATGGCAAGAATCAGAACAATAAAAACCTGCTTTTACATTATTTGGGTCGCTGTTTCAGGGACTTTAGCAAGCAGTTATCATGTAAAGAGAGATGAGAATAAAAGGCTAAAAAACCCCACACATGCTTTTAAGAAAATAAGTTTAATGTGCTAAAACACATACACAAACATCTGCAGCAGTACTATTAAAAATATAAATTTACAGGAAATTATGTTGATTAATGAAAACAAATTAATTCCAATGAATGAAATTAAATACAGCACTGAAACTCATTGCACAGCCCTAAATACACCGATGCAAAAAATACAAGCTCAAAGACTGAACTGTGCCTCAAAAAGTTAACGTTGTTGTAATTTTTAAGAGTTTGCAAGAGTACACATTCCAAAATATTTTTCCTATATTGATCTTTATATTGCAACATATTTACATTCAAAGGCAAACCACTACAGCTCAGCTCTTACTGTCCTCTGGGAATAAATCGAATAAATCAGTTGATGTCTATGGCTATAACCATTCTACATCAATATTCAAAATACATAATATTGTTTTAGACATTACATAAGTTCCCAGATAAACATATAACACTACCAAAATCAACTAGGTCTAAATACTAAAGTCAGTAAGAGACCTGAATTACTGCACACTGATTTTAGGATTTGGAGCCCAACTGTGTATCCACGAGGAATATAATGACGTTATATTGCTTTTATTGCTAAAATGTAATCCCAGCAAAGCACAGGAGGAATGAACCATCCGCAACCCAAACAAACTTAGTGAATACAAAATGAAAAGCAACATCAATTTCACTGCAGACAAACCCAGTCACACAGATTAAGCAAGCACAATACTGGTACGTCTTATCTCTGACCACAGGAGGAGGGTAGACAGATTCTACAGGATGAAGAAATTCAGACTATGTAATAGGCAGAATCAATTGTTACCTGCCTCAATCAATGCAGCTCCACTTTCACTGTTCAGCAGCTCACAAATAATTAAAGTTATCCTGGACAAAAACCTCATCTGTAATGACTAGCTAACCGCCACCATGACAAACTTCAAAGTCAGTGATATCAATCTGAATTCAATAGTGTGGAACTGGATATAGCTGATGAATAAGTATGAATCTTACCCTGATGGTCCATGCACGCACTTCATCTGGGCCTGCAGTGAAAAAGTATTCTAGTTGGAGTGCTGCATATCCAGCCTTAATGATCTTTGCTAAAGCACTGAAAAAAAAAAAGGGGGGAAGGAATCCAATTCATTCAGCACATACACATAAAACAGCTAAATGCGCCAAGTAATCAATTTACGTGGAAAGACATCACATATTTTGAAGATATCAGGTCTACTTTTGAACAGAGCAATAATTGCAGTAGCCTTTTACTTTGAACTCTCCTCAAAAGAACTACTTTTTTCTGCAAAATCATAAAGATAGTATTTTGATTTGTTTATTTGGCAACCTACAGAAACATGGGATAAATATAAATCACCCTATCAGGCAGCACTCTTGTCTCGTGCAATTTTCAGGACTGCAGGTCATGAAAGTCTATCTGTTTGACTGAAATTCAATATTAAAACAATTTATTATAATTCCTCAGAAAATTATGGCAAAATTTTCTCCACTGTCCTATTCCTCATAGATGACGAAACAGTTTTGGTGATCATTCCTTCTCAAAAATATACATAACTAATACCTATGTTATAATTAAAACACTGTACAGAGATGACAGATGACAGTTAAAAACTTAATTTAAAATAAATCTTTTCACTCTGTCTCATGGTAAAGAAAGGAGAAGATTCTCTCTTTATAATGGTAATTACTCTGTCATTTATTATTCTATCAGCGCAAGCAATTAAATTACTGCAAGGAAATAGTTGATAATAAAGTGTAGGGAAAATGAATGCTAATTAACCTTTGTGTCATGTTCTCTTCCAGATACTTCTGTTTCTCCTCAGCACTCATATCTTGCAACTTGAGTTCCAAGGCCCCACTAAAAGGAATGACCAAAGCTCCCGGGTCGTGCTTGTCCACCCACTCTTTAATTTTTATCAACCTGTAGACAACAAAGGGCACAACATTATCTTGTAGTGCATGCATGGCTGTACCACATTCATTATTATCAAGTAGCACATACATATTCATAAGAATTGCACGGATTTATGATGCCATCTTTTTGTGTATTGCTTTCCAAGGTCAAGGCATTAACAGGCAGCAATTGCTTCAGGTGTACTCCATTAACATTTCACTGTTTCCTGGCTTCTGTTTGGCATTTAATCTACAGAAATAGGCATAATTTGGGACAAAAACTAGGTGTTTGGTAGAGGTTAAATACTTGCAATCTAAAAAGTGAATAAGACTTTCTGAGAGAAAAATGTACTTTCAAGAATTATATTTATCAAATGTGGTAAAACTGAGGGCCTTCAGTTTTTCCTGACTTTTTTTTTAATTTGAAAAAAAAAGGCATTTCAGTAGCTAAGACTGCTGATACTAGCAGATAGGAAAGAACACTACACGCCTATATAGCAAGCTGCACGTGCTTTTCCTGCATATTGATCTTGGAGTATGCCATGGCTGATTAACTCAGTTCCATGTTTCTACTGGTTTTTCCCACCTTTCTAGTGTTGTCCCAGGGCAAAGCTTCTGGCTACCATACAGCGATTATTTTTAAATAAAGAATTTCCTATTCATCTTCAGTAACTGGCAGCATTTACAATGGCTTGCTGTGCATAATTTCTTTTAATTGAATCAAACAACAAACTTAGAGCTAAAAACTTAGGCTGTTAGTTTTTGAATGTCAATTACCCTACTAAAGTGAACAACACTGGCAGCCTCCTGGCAGCCAGGAGGGCCAGCCCTGTCCTGGGGTACATCAGGCACAGCATCGCCAGCCAGGCAAGGGATGCGACTGTCCCACTCTGCTCTGGGGCAGCCTCACCTCCAGTTCTGGGGGGAGTTTTGGGTGCCACAATGTAAGAAGGTTATAAATCTCTTAGAGAGTGTCCAAAGGAGGGCAACAGAGATGGTGAAGGGCCTTGAGGAGGAGCCATGTGAGGAGCAGCTGAGGCACTTGGCCTGTTCAGCCTGGAGAACAGAGACTGAGGAGAGACCTCACTGCACCTCCAGCTTCCTGGGAGGGGAAGAGGAGGGGCAGCACTGATCTCTTCTCTTGGTGACCAGGGACAGGACCTGAGGGAATGGCCTGAAGTGGTGTCAGGGGAGGTTTAGGTCGGGTGTTTGAAAAAGTTTCTTCACCCAGATGGACAATGCTCTCAGGCACATGGTGTGACTCTTGGGGATGTTTTGTGCAGGGTCAGGAGCTGGACTCAAGGATCCTTTTAAGTCCCTTCCAACTCAGAATATTCTGTGATTCTGTGAAACCTTTAGAGCAGCAGATGTTGTTTAAAAAAATCTTTAAACACAAACATCATATTCATGACTGCAAGTATTTATTTTAAGTTTAAGGGAGACATAAATTACCTGGGAGGAGTTCACTACTGCTAATAGGACACTATTTCTAAACATGTATGAATGGTAAGAGTGACAGCTCTCTGCTCAGCAAGCAAACACAGGAGCCATGGGAATACTTCCTGTACACGAATAATCAAATCATGAAACACAGCACTTTGGGTTCCAGCAATGTTTCAGACCTGAGGCAGCCACCGTACAGCACAGGGCTTTATGCTTGCTGAGTTCTTTTTCTTAGTCCTGCTAATCTGTAAGATTTAGACTAAGGTTTTAGCTGCTATTATACTAAAGTGCTTTGAAACTGTGGCCTGCAAACCTTTAAATAATCAATGCAAATGTCACTTCAGAAAAAAATGAACTCAACCACAAGTTCATCAACACACATTTGTCAGAGAAAATAGCAGGGGATCAGAGCTATTATGAGATTAAGTGCATGGCCGACTGAGTAGGGTTTTAGATGGTACAAAGAATATAGAAGTTCACTCAACAGTTTTCACACATTTGTTATATAAGGCTGGTCTTCTATCATTTACTTATGTAAATACCTCGTCAATGTTTTTCAATCCTCATTACACTAATCTTTTCTTGCCTCCAGCTACCCAGTGAAAACATAGTTTGGTATCCAGGACTGATACTGAAACACTATTGCCTTCAGAAACATCTGAACTGAAAGTCACAATTACGGTGTGTTTCTGACATTTAACAGCATTTCTAAAACTAACATTTGCAGTTAACTAATTCATTCTGGCTAACAAATTTGGTATCGAATTTCAGAGCTTTTAAATGCCAACATTTTACAGAAAATATATCTCAAAATGAATCTACAATTCATAAGTGTACTTCAAACATGTGTGCGGACATCCTTTATAGATGCTTTTTTTAAGGAATTATCTAACACTGGTCTCCAGACTAACTAAATAATGTGCCAAGCAAAGAAAGATGGAATGAAACATGTAAACCTGAAAAAGTGAAATGAGCAAGAAAGTCATGTCAAAAATTTGATTCAAAAACTGTTTGGTAAATATGGTCATCATAACTAATAAACTAAGAACTATTGTGGAACAACAAGATAAGAAATAATTACTTTGGCTAAAACAGCAATTCAGAATAATAATAGTCTTAGACTGTCATTTTAACAGCTTTTCTATTGAGTCCTTAGAGGGATTATTTGCATTCCTCAGGTATTCTATTGTACGATTCAGATGAATAAAGACTTACAAATCATTCCTCTACCGCCAGTGTTAGACTTTGATCCAGTGAATACACCATTGTACCTTAACTATAATTGGCAAAAAACCTGACAGTGTAGAGCATCACAAGCTTAATAACAAAGGAGAATATCTCAAAGTGTTGACAGACGATCTTCATAATGCAGGAGCAAAGCTGGTACATTTTACCAATAAATGAGCACTGAGGTCTAAAGGTCTCTGAAGTGACTGACATCAGACCTGCTACAGCCTCACTACAAGAATAAGGTAGTGCATCCCACTCTGTACAGTCAGGTTCTCTGCCCGAGTCTTTTACTTTTGTGACTTTCAGTGTCACAGGAATTACTAAAAAGTACCAAGGAATTCCCCTAAATGTGATCCAAATAAAGGAAATACACCAAAAAGTAAACATTCAAATATAAATATTGATCTACTTCTAATTCACATTTTCCCCGAAGTAGAATGCTTAACTAATAATCAGTAAAATAACAGTGCATGTTTGCCTTCCTGTTACAGATAATCAAGTGTGCCAAACGGAACAAAATGGTCTTAACAAATGGTAACAATTAATGTCAAAGTCTGTTTTATTTGAACACATAATTTTTCCAAAGAAAATTATGTATGGCTGTAAAAGGACAGCAATAGTACACTCATTTTGGGCCTTTGTTAAGATAAGCAAATCCTGGAGTATCTCTCCATTATTTCATGCTATACTTGAAAATGAATAATGAAAAGTATTGGATTTTATGCTTAAAGATTTTTAGTACTTAAAAACCCCCACTGCACCCTAAAATGTAACAAAATGAAAAGTAAAAAAGCTAAAAGTAGAACTGCCATCACCAATGACCATGATTAACAGCTGAAACCACTTTAAGAAATGAGGAACTGCTCGAGATGAAAACCCTTCTTAACAAAGTAAACCAAAAACTAAGCGAAAACAGGATAACAGAGTGGGATTTCTGTGACATCCAACAGACTCTCCTGACTGGGGTAGCTTGGTTCCTCCCTTCCCTGTGGAGAGGAGTGTGCCAACAGCAACTACAGAGGGCTCCTCAATTGAAGCCTGACTGATGCCAGAAAACAGACAAAATACCTTTTCGGGGAAAAAATACAGACTGAAGAGACAGCAAGACATCCATTCATTCTGTGATGGCAAGCAGAAAAGCATATTATGACTGTGTAAAAGCCTGACACAAGAACAAAACCAAGGCAAGTGCAAAACCAGACCTCATCAACTTGCAAGTGAAGGCAGCACTCAAATTTCTGATCCGGGAAAACACGAAAGAGGAATTCAGATGCTCATTTCCACCTAACACCGTGACTGTTGTTTGATAAGGGGATGAGGAATATCAGCAGCATTATCAGCATATCCAGTAAACCACAGGGGCCAGTGACTTCAAGTGCAGATGGATCAGGACAACTACCAGAGTAAACTCCTGATACTAAATCAGGATGCAAAAGACCTTGGAGAAAGGTATAAAAATTATGGTGCTCACTGAGAAGGCCAATAAGCAAAGAGCACCAGAAATGGGAGCTGTACAGAAGGGGGTGCCTTCACTTTAAAATGGTGATGCTTACTGAGGCAGAAAAAACCAAAACAAAAAGGTATAAAAGTTGCAGAAGGTACATTACCTACAAATCAATATTTGAGAGAGTTTCACATGAGAGATCCAGCTGGGAACAGAGACAGAGTTCAGATGGAAATCTGAAGTAGTGATGGAAGAGAGAAGCTGCAGAGAAAGCTTAAGCTCAGTGGACACCTGCAAGACAAGATGATCTGAAAAACTGACCCCTGAGAAGAAAGGTGACTCGTGAAAGTATGCTTTTGTACAGAAAACACATCTACCTAATGGAAGAGAAACAATTGTTTTTCTGTTCTACACCTGAACTATGAGTGAAAAATGGCAGAAACAAAAGAGCACGGCAGGGAAAAAGAAAATATCAGGCAGGATAAGAAGGAAAGAAACATATGTAGGTAAGATCAAACTAAATGATCAAAATTTACAAAAGACTGAAAAAAGATCCACAGATAGGAATGAGAACAAGAGGACTCAGAAATTCCAACAGGCTCTTCCTGTTGGCAGTTCTGCACAATACAGATTTTTAAAGGCTTCTAAACTCAGTCTGTTTAGTTCTTGCTCCCTATTGCTGAAGTTTTCCATAGGTGGAGCCTAAGCCACCTTTATTTTAGTTAAACTGAGCCTGTAAGCTGTAGACCAAGAATATACACTCTCTATTTATATGTTTAAAAATTCAGGTAGTTTTTGAGCTTTCCTTGTAAGCCATATATTACTTCTAACTTTGAAACATTTTGTTTGGACTCTCTTCAATTGGTCTAAAAGTTTCTGAAAGCACACAGTACCCAATGCACTTCTCAGAGCTTTCAGTAACGGTACTGTATAAACCTTAAAAATAGCTAGAGGATTAACTCATTTTTCAGGTGATTTTCCTGTTTATTAAACCCAGTCTAGCACTTGCTTTTTTCTGACAGCACTGCAACATTATCTCATGCTCAGGTTATAACTTACTGCGTGACCCCATTTGACTAGCTATTCTTAATACTATGTTTGCATAGTTAATTATTCCTGTATAAAATCCTTCTCAGGAGTTGCACCGTGGCTGTTTTTTCCTAATGATTTCTTCTGTTTCTTGAGATGCTCCTAAGTTCTAATTTTGTTCTACACATATGTGGACATCTCCTAGATTGGGGGTCATCCAGAGATTTAACAAGAGTGCTCATCATCCAGCTCATTAATGGAAATACATAACAGTATTCAACCAGTAGCTGCTTCTGCAGATCTCATAATGCAATATTCTTTGTTGGGAAAATGTGCCACTGATAACCATGCTCTGTGTATTATCTTCCAACCAGTCTTGCACATTCAACTTCCAGTAGTTTCCATCTAGCCATTATTTCCTATCTTGTTTATGAGAATGTTGTGAGGCACCAAAACCTTTAAAGCTTAATAAAAATCCCAGTATTCAGCGCATTTTTTTTGCTATATGCAAGACCATTACATATACCACAAACAAAATATGGGACTCATCTCACAATCTAGACAAGTAATGAACTGTCAACATGAATTTGTGAAGACAACTGGGTTGCTTTTAGGGGATTAAAAGGTTGAATTGTTCCAACATTTTTCTAGAAATTAAAATAAAAATCATTGACTTAAAAATATCTTGTTTCTTTTCTCCTCTTTGTGCATTTCTTTTGTCTTTTGAAATCTCATCCATTATGAGCTTCCAAATGAAAACCACAAATTATCTAAAAAGATGAGTTAGGCCAGAATTGTTTCTTCTGCCTCTTCCCAAAACTATGAGGACAACTAGGTTTAGTTGATTTGGCAGGATGGGAGAGGAAGGCCCTATCTACCTAAGCACCAGTACTGCATGACACAGTGCCTAGGTGATGTCCCTCCCTTCTGCTCTGGTAGCATGCAGGTATCCTCGGAGATCAAGTGCACTGTTCTCAGCGCTGTGCACAGGTGAGGATAACATGTATATGGATCCTTATGGAGATCAGAAACAGTCACAGCTTCAGTAAGCTTGCATTCCAAACTTCTACAGTTAATGAAGGATAGGATGGTAGAAACAAGAGAATAAATGTATATACAAATACAAGGTAAAACAAATGGATATAATGATTCTGTATCACAGAAATGGTCTGTGGCAGAAGTGAAGAGGGGGAAGAAGACAGCACAGGTGGGTTGGCACTCTGCTGTATTGGAGCACTGTGATCTGCCTTTCTCTGAGTATCCCTTTCTTCTTGCATTAATAAGAAGAAAAACTAAACAGGACTAAACAGCAAAACATTAAGGAGTAAAAAGGTACCTTCTTCCTCACCATGATAAGTTTTTTTATGAAGATGACAAATCTACAGAAGGTTTGGGAGTACCTGTTACAGACCTCAGCAACCACACTTTAAATCATCAGTGATGCTTATAAGTTTATTTTTTTATTCCCCATTCCCAGCTGGCCAGATGAAACACAGCAATCCTTCAATTTCAAAAAGCCCTTTCCCAGCCCTCACCTGCAAATGCTTTCTAGTAACAGATCAGAACAAAAGCACTGCCTCCACACACTGGGCTGCTCTGGCCAAGCGACTCCTCTCAGCCCCTCGGGACAAGAGCTTGAGGAACTCAGCTCTGCATTTATCCTGCATATCCTGAGTGCTTTCAGATCCTCAGTACCTTCCCATAGTCCAACGTCCCTGTCACCTCCAGTATTCAGTCACTGCATCCACCTGAACCTTCCAAGAGGTCAGCGTGGAGAACCCACCTCACATGTTAGATATCACTGCCATCTCCTAACACAGATTGACCTGAGCCTGGAAACAAGAAGTGGAACAGCCCTTAAAATGCTTTACCTTTTAGGGACTTGCCACACATCCCATGATCACAGGAATCTTAGAACAGGTACATCAAGTATCTCATTCTACCAGATCCAGACTTCACATTTTTAAACTTCATTGTAATTTCAACTTACACTGCATCAAAAAAAGAATCATAGAGGTTCCTGACCAACACTGTCATTTGACATTTATTATAGATGGGTTTATAACTCCTTAACATTCTCCTTTGAAATGTAAGTAATCCCAGGTTCTCTGCCTCATGTGTCAAAGCAAGTTCTTCCAAAGCCTTGATCTCTATCATGGTCATTATCTTAAAACCCCAATAATTCTGCAAAATCATTTGTTAGATGGGGTGACTAGTATTGCACCTACTATTTTATTCAAGTTGCATCCCAGATTCTAAAGAAACATTTTTAGAACCTGGACATGAACTTCTCATCTCATTCCTTACCCATCCAGATGTTACACCTGCTTTTTTGCTACCAGCTGCAGCACATGGAGCAGGGCCCCTACAGCACTCCCTGAAGGCACACTCAAGCTGTTCACCAACAAAAATAATCCAGTGAAAAAGCAGCTTTTGGAGAGAGAATTTAGTTCTTTCATAGCTCCCCTCTCCAGCTATTGCCTTTTAAGATGGACCAGTTCACTTTCCCACATATCCTTAGAACTGGCTGTGCCAATATAACAGAAGGGTGCTGTGGGAACAGGTGAAGACTACTAAGGACAGGATGTCTTGAGTTAGCCAACCACCCAAAAAACACCAATGCCATGGAGCCACATTCAATCAGGAATTTCATTATTTATTACTGAAGAATGCTTATAAATGACAGGACTCCTGAGTAAAAATTATCCCATGTGAGATCACTTATAAATGGATTCTTCCAGGCAGAAAACACTGGTTGACAAGAGAATTTAAAAAATCAAGGCAATATTCTGAAAACCACTATCAAAGAAAATTATGCCCTCAAGATAAAGCTCTGTTAACAAGCTAACATAACGTGGTAGTAGCAGAGGGTTCTCAGCTTGTCTGGTCTGGAGACCCAGTGACATTGGCTGTTTAATGGCATGCTAAAAACACATATGGACACAACACCTCACTTACAAATTTGTATGTATGATCAACCACTTTTTGAATGTATTTCATATAAAGATTTGGCTTAACTGACATGAAACCTTTTTGGTTTGCAAGATGTGGGAGCTGTGAAAGAAATAATACCAGAGAACATGAACCTGTAAATCAAAAACAGACAGTAGCTAATGAACAAAAAATTTCTGTATCTAGGAGAAGCATGCATAACAGAAAAAGTTCATGGGCTACAACCACTTTGAATTCAAAAACAACAAGATGGCAGAAAGACAAAGAAGTAAAATAATCCAGGATGACTTTTTATGCAGATATATATATATGTAGAGCTCCCAGTAAGAAAAGATTTCAGTACATTATACAGCTTATATAATCTAACACAAGCTCGGTCAAGGTAAAACATTTGTAAGAAGCATCACTTATGAAGAATAAAGATCTTGAAATCCAATTTCAAAGCAATCATTTCTGATCTAATTTCCAAGACTATAGTAATATCTCTACTCAAATTATGGTCCCCACTAAGGCAAGTGAAACCAATTATAAATTGGTATCACAACCAAGTCAAATCAAATTGTGACTTAAACAACAAGTGGTACTACACTGCCCCTGTAGCACCTGCTGGCACGTGAAAAGCTTACAGTCTCCAGTTCTCCTTGGTCTGCCAATTGAGAACACTAATTCTGTCTGAACTAAAAAGACAAAAAAGAGATGGCTGGCACAGGGATCAAGAACAGCCAAGACTCAACTGCTGATGAACCCACACAACAACAGAGACTGCACAAACTGTGCATATTACATTTCCTAGTTATGGGCACAACAAGCCCTACTTAAGCACATATACTTTGGACCAGAAAGACGCTTTTAAAGTCACATCTTGTCATTCTTTCTGCCATCATTTATAAAATGCACAATTTAGAATGGTTATCTTGAAAACTGTAACAAAATAATTTAACAATTACTCATTCATAAATTATAGAAGAAGGAGCAAATCTCAGTCACAAGACTTCTGAGCAAATTGCTGATGACTGAGATACTATTACAGATTAGTAGAAAGAGTTCCTATTCCATAGTCAGGCTTATGCTATGGCATGATAATTTTAAGTTTTGTCTCTTCACAGGACTTCTTTATGTCACACTGAAAACTATTCTGGAAAGTTCTGTACATAGCAAGACAATTCATGTCAATGCTATTAAAGTCTCAAATATATAAACTCAAAAAGTTATGAGCCATTCATTAATAAGAGTACTGACCAAAAAAATCCCCAAAGATGTGATGCCTTAACAAGAGAAAGTTTACATGAAATACACAATGGACAACATAATTTTAAATTTATTCATTATTTTAGCATTAATTATTTAAAAAATTATTTTATTCTTTAATTATTTTATATACTATGCGCATGCAAGCAAATACCAAGCCATACTCCCAGAAAAAAAATAACATCTATATAAAAATCACATGTAAGGAAAGAAATATATACTAACAATACTTGAAATAAGACACTATAAAGACTAATTGGCAACATATTTCTCTATCATTAATTTAAAATCCTGCAATGGGTAACACAAATGCAGACTAGGATATTGTCAGTTTTGGCTTTCGCTGAAGTCACACAATAATTTAATGAAACCTAAATATACTGGGTTAGCATATTCCTCCCTAGTTCTCTTACTGAAATGCCCTCTCCTTCTCACAAAAGATAGAGGGAAATGCCTTCCTCACGTCTCCAGAATTAGCCTGTGTGATCTTTATTGCAGAGCCCCTCCAGACCAAAGAATTCATATGAATGTTCTCTTCCTGTATCAATTGCTAAAAATTGCCATAAGTATTAAAATTGCAGGAGTCAAATATTACTACAATAAGAATATTTGATTTAAAATAATGAACCCTGCTTATTTCCCCTGCACTCTTGGGCCATTAACAACTACCTACTCACATTTTGTAATCACACAATACTACAATTCTATGTTTCAAGAAACTGTTTTAATGAGATGAGTAAAAAGAACCACAGAAGCTGGCAACACTGTTGGATTTTTGATGAAAAAAAGAACAAATTTTCTATTAGGCTGGAATATGCTACTCAATAAAAGAGAAATTAACTTTGGCATTTATCCAGAGAAAGAACATCCCCTAAACTCTCAGTATAACAACAGAAGTGTTTAGTTGAATGGTTAATACTCAACCTAGAGCAACTCAAAGAATACAAGGCTTTATTTCAGACCCCAGATTTAGATACCTAATCTAGCTCTGCTCCCTATGCAGTAAAAGAAGTAGGAGGCTCTTCTGAGGGCAGTTCAGAGTACTTAAATTAGGGCTCCCTTTCCCATTTTCTTCTTAAAGCATCTCCCCTCTCCTCATTTCATAGGCTGCTTTAGAAACTAACCCTCACCTTATATGCCTAAGACATAAAATTATGTGATGGGCCTCGGTCTTGCCTCCTGCTGATGAACTTCCCCAAAACAATGTGCAATAAATCCAGCAGCATACACTGTACTGTCACATGAACATGTCCATGTCTGAGCAAAACACTAAATGAGTTCAGGATTTTCACAGCGTGCAGAGAGGCCCTGTATGAAATGTATCTCACTAATTTGAAAAGCTGTCACAGAAATGTTCAATTCCACAGACACAGTCTGTTTACCTGTCCAAACTACGGTGAAATGAAAAAAAAATTAACCACGTCTGAATCATCTACTAAAACATACTTGTCCTAGGGGAGCAGTAACTTTGATTTTTTTCAAAAGCCAGAATAAGTATCTGGATCAGTGTCACGCTTCATTTATCTGACAGACTAAAGGATCTGCTAGACACAGATTTTTAAGGCTGAAAATGGAATGACAAAGTATATTTCTGTCAGAAGGAAATAATCTTATTCTGTGGGTGGGTATGCACAAAACATTTTTATTTGCAAGTACAAAACTAAAATTTGATTTATTATAAAACTGTTAGCTTACCTAGCTTCATTTTTGTATCAGTTATGGGATTAGGAAGCATTCAACACCCTCAGCAATTTCAACAAAAAAAAAAAACAACAAAACTATTTCACTGAGAAGAAGTCCACCTTGAAGTTACAGTGCTCTGTGGTATGCTTTACCCTTACAAACACTGGCACTAACAATAGGATCAAAAAGCCAAACCTAAAAACCAAGCTACTTTTATTTTTGTGACTTGGCCCAGAAACCATTTTTCAATAAAGTCAGAACATAAGCCCAAAAACATACTAATCCATGTTCAGTCTCTCCTGAGTAAAGAAAAGGCTCCATGTGTGGTGGCAAACACGATAGTTGTCAACATAAATGAAAATGTTCATGAATAAAAAACAGGCTGTTATAAAGAGCTAATTATAATATTACTATCAATTGCTAGCTTGCACTTGCAAATCTTTCATATCATATAAATGCATTGTTTTTGACGTTTCTCTGGAGCCAAACATCACATCATTTCACTTTTTCAAAGTAGTTCAAACATGCATGGGATATACTATAAGGAATGTGATCCGATCTACAGTTATACTGAAAAGAAAAACTCTGACAATAAATGTGCAGTCATTAAAAACATAAAACATTAATCATCTCTCAAGTAAAAAAAAAAAAAATCCTGACTTCTAACAGCCTCTATATAATGATTTCTACTTTCTGTATATTCATTCTTGCTATCCAAAGCAGCAGTTGAAAACACTTGATCCAATTATGCGAGTGACGACAAAAATAGTACATACATCCAAAGCACTACTGACACTGTGAACTATTCAACTTGCATCCAGATGCTTTCTTATCATGAGAAATGCTGTTTATTTGCTCCAAGCAATTACCTACACTCTTCTAGCACATACAGTTTGAGAAATGTTTCAGTAACAATGAACTTTTCAATGACGTTTTCAATTAAAAGCATTGCTCCTATTTTAAAGCTTACGTTTTCTTCTGTTTCAGAAGCAGCCTAGAATTTAAGTTTGGAAAAGATCTGCTCAAGAGGGAAGAGCCCCAGTAAGTAACAGATGGTTAAAAGTAGACCTAGCCAAAGGAAAAATACCAAAATACCATATTGGGCAGTTATTCTGGGACATGATAGTCTGTGCATTTCTCCACCAAAGAGTCACTTAATCAACATACACAATACAATTTTAGTCTTAGTTTGGTTGAGTAATGGCACCATCAAAGAAGAAATGATGACAGAAAATAACCTTGGGTAAACACAAGTAATTTGGTTTAAAGGAAAAAATAAAGCATGTCCTGATAAATTTATTCTCTCATTGATATGACATATGATTTTCTGTGCAGGAGAAATGCATCTCTTTGATAGTGTGCTGTGTGTAAAACTACTCATTCAGTTGGAGAAGAAAGGAAAGTGGATTTGTAGAGACTGAGGACTTAGCAACACACAGGATATAATAACAGGAGTACAAATTAATCTTTTAGGATACTACATCAAAATCCACCAGGATCAAATTTAGGACTGATCATGTTAAATACATTAATGACCTTGAGACAAACACTAGCTGCATGCAAATTTTATGTTCCATACAGGGAGATCACACTAGGTTAGTGCTCTTCAAAGCAAACCTAAGCCACCAGGACAATGCAACAGGGAAAAGGCAAATATCACCTTCAGATCCTACTGGAAATACTTCTCTTTGCTTAACAGGATGCATTATATCTGCATACAAGGTATTCCTGAAAGGATATGGAGCACTACGTGCAGCTGTGGTCAGCTAAATTCAGAACAGGTCTAAGATTATCAGAGAGGTGAACCTCATGTAAATGACACAGAGAGAAAAGTGAAAATGCTTGCTTTAATTAAGGAGGTAAACACCAATTAAATAAGATACTATCTAGTCTACAGAACAAAGCTGCCTGAACCACCAATGAAATAAGCTAGCCATGGAAAAATATAGGCTGGAAATTAGCAGAACATTTTCAACCCAAGGCAGCAGCAAGGTTCTATGAACTGCCTCCCAATACTAAGCAGAACAATCAGCTACTGTTTAAAAAAAAATCACAACAAATCACCACCTTAATTAATTTATGGAAGTCATTATACTGTGTAGCTACCAACAATAACTGGTTCTGTACTGAATGCAGAGGAGGGATTACAGTAATTTAGGGATTACCATATAGTTACAAGGAAGCACTACACTTTGTGAATTCAGAAGTGCTTAAACGCTATGCAGAAATGCACAGGAGGACAAAGAGGTCTCAATTTCATACAAATCAAGTTCCTACACCTTTTGTAAGAACCAATGCCTTCACTGGGAGGAAGTCAGAAAGAACTCAACCCCCACATACTCAACTTGGCTAGCCCTGGCCAGCTGACCAGCAGCAGCAGGACTGCCAGACTGATGCTACCTGTGTTCACTGCCTGATGTCACTGCTTCCTAAAGGAGGAGTATAAATTTGGATCACTGTCGTAAGGAAACAAGACTCAAAACTCCTGGACAACCAGACTTAATGAGTTCTGCTCTTCCAAAATAAAATGTATATAAAGTCAGGAGTAGCCCATCATACCATACATAGTTACCAGTACCACTCACAAGGACAGCACAGGTAAAGCAGAAGAGGAGGCTGAAGCATAGCTTGGCAGCAAGTCATCTCAAAATTTCAACAAGGTACAATTTTTAAAATAGCACTAGTAATAGCATTATACTAATAGTCATTATACTAACTGGCCAAATGAAGAAAATTAAGAGTGTTTTGATTTTAAAGTATGCAAAAATTTTAAATTAAATTTTCCTACTTGGTGTCACAAACAGAGATTAAAAGAGACAAAATAATCCAGTCCCTCATCACCAATTTTCAGGCCTTAACATAAGGCCTTCCTTCTACAGTCCCACGTTAGTAATGAGTTTTGCTCCAGAAAAAGGGAATCCCATCATCAGGAGTCTCCTACCTACCCAACCCTACTGCATCCTCAGGAGCAAGCTTGTCCTTTTCATGGAGCAAGGCTGGCCATAAAGGAAAGGTACACCCCTAAGCAGACAACCCTTTGGGGCAGGACACCGATTCTGAAATGCACTGACAACCTTCACTGTGACATTTTCTGACTTTGAAATGTGTCCCATTACAGCATTAAGACACTTATACAGCAGCACATGACTTCCAATTTATAAAAAAGCCACCACTAAACATGCTGAATGCTAAACTGAATGTACTCATTAAATACCCACTACACAAAGCTATCTTTGAGCTAATGGAACTACAGTGAGCATTTGCCCCTCAGTAGACTAGAAGCTGCTCTGCTGCAAGGCGTCACAGGTGCTTGCTAAGAGCTCAGAAACAAAAAGACATAGTACCTCTGGATTTCATGTCATGCATTCCAAGGAGAAAAATCTAGTGAGTGCACTCTCTTCTGATCATTTTCCCTAAAATATGGCCACTTTCCCATCCAACTGTTCTTCACATTCTGTTGCTCACTCTGCTTTCTTCTCCCAGTGTTATTCTCCAGTCTTCAAAGCCTTCCATCCTGGTCCAAGAGCTCTTTAGCAAGATGCTTCCAAATGCAACGCACAGGATTTGACACTTCACTGAATTCACACCTCCCTCCTACCCTTGCTTTGGTCACTCCCACACCCCTACTTCCTTTTATCTCATTTGCAGGGTCACCAGTTCTGCTCCTGGCACAGACTCACTTCCTGCTCAGCTTCATTCATGCTTCAACAGACAGAGGTCCATCTGAGAATTCCAAATCCCTGTTAGGTCTGCTCAATTCTTAAATTTAGCAACAGCTATTTCAAAGAAAAATTCCTTTACCACTGAGTATCTCACAGTATTTAGTATTACATTAATCATCTACCACTGTACTTTCTTGTAATTTTTAATAAATTGTACAGATATTGACATTTTGAAATTCGTTCTGCACAAATCCAATGCATATTGATGATTTTTCCCACTAAAAAGTGGACAAAGTATTTAAGTAATAGGCTGAAATAAACAAAGCTCAGGTATAAAATACCAGTCTAACAAACAAAAATAAACAAACAATCCACTGTACACTTTAAGTACCAGCGACAAGAAAGATACAAACCAGATATATACAGTAATATCTATTATAAAGAAATATTAGATACAAGTCCTTCAGTGAAGTCTAGAAAAGCACAGAGCATATAGTTGTACTGTTAGTGCCTCCACTTAGCAGATGAAATCTTATCTTTACACAGAAAAAGGACAAAAAAAATGGGCATGTAAATTTAGCAATCTGAAACATAGTAACACAAACCAATACTGTTTGGTTTTGAAACAAAAATTTCTCTCAGAAAAGATGCAGTTGGTAGTTTCTCTAGCACATTCATTATTATTGTGCATGCTCCTCTGGTACAAACCTGCGGAGCCCGCAGTAAGGAATGCCAGGAGTGCAAAAGACTTCATATGACAATGTTCAAGTCAAAGCTGTGCATGGCCTCAATTCTGCTTTTCAGCACAAAGAAAGCCCAACTACACATTATGAATCAATCAGAAAGAGGACATATTTTTTTATGTTGCAATAAAAATAACACAAAGTATGGAACTTCAGTGATGAGATGCCTAAACCAAAAGCATTTCCCCAGCCCTACAGCAGTTAAAACAGATTACATAACAATCCTTTAGAGAGAAAGCTCTTGCTGAATTTGAAAAAACACTTACACACTGCAATTTCAGAAAAGCACCACGCTAAAAATGCATTCCACTCATTCAGAAGCAACCCAGATTCAGTACTATAGAAGCTAAAGGTACTGCTCAATGCAATGATTCATAGTTTCTCTAATAGGAAGATTCAGCAGTTTTCAGACAAGACCTTTATTCCCTCTCTGAATAAATGATGCCTGAAATTTTTATTCTTGTTCTAATGGAATTTCAATGGCCTTCACTGCAAATCTACTGGAAATTTTCGCATATTAAGTGGAAAAAATTAAATGATGTTAACCACATTTTAATGTGATTAAGGCTGACAGGGTCATTATTTCTGCTAATCACTCAGTTTAAAAAGCTCAAACAAAACTTTGTAACAGCCAACGTTTTTTGTGATTTTCTGTATGTCTACTGTAGTTGAGAATTAAAGCCACTACTGAATATGAAACACAGCATATCTCATAAAAGGATATATCAAGTGTTTGCTGCAATTTGTACATGGATTTCATAATGATTAATTTAAAACTTTAAAAGGGGAGGGGGAAATCGTTCTTTCAGAATGTATAGCCCTTTACTTCTTTTGTCTTCCTCAATCAAAAGACAAAATAGAACAAGGGAATATATATTTCTTTGCCCATATGTTGTATTTGCTAGTGAACATGAGAAAACATTTCTGCACGTCTTTACTGTGAACCAAAAGGTATGTGTAATCACAGAAAGAATTTCTCAGAGCATGTCTGTTAGGCTCTGCAATAAGGAGTTTGCTTATTACTATTTAGCTTGGCATAAGCTGGAAATTGGGCATAAAGAAGTAGAACAGAACGAGGAGCAAAGATTATACAGTTTTCAGAGTGCCTTGTAGTTCACTTGCATGGAGAATCAAACAACAGGACAGAAAATTAAGAGACTGCTGTTCTGGCCACAGGCTCAGCTCGAGAGGCACAGCCTTACAGCCAGCCCTCTTGCTCAAAGGTTTGGGACCAACAGCAGCAACTGTCAATGGAGCAGCTCCCTAAGAACACAGAAGCTTTGAGGATGATTGAAGAGGGCAAAAGGACTTCACCCAAAAAACAGACATGAGGTTGTCTTGTTCATACTACCAGAGGAAGGGATATGGTGTTGGTGGGCTTTGTATTTTGTTTCTTTCTGGGTGGGAAGAGGCTGCTCACAGGTTTTCTTAGGCCTGCATTTTAGGCTTTTTTGAAGAATTACCATTCTCTGCCAAGATGACCACTGTAATGCTTACTGCCTGCTTAATAATTAATACCACCCTCTGTGAATCATTATTTCCGGATGACCTGTACCTCTCATGCCATGTTATCTCTTTCCTCACAACCTCTAAATTTACAGATGATTAAAAAAGAGGGGGGGGAGGAAAGCATTTCAGCATTCATATTATTTTTTTCTACGTAAGCAACTTGCTCATACTTAAGTTACTTTAGAAGAGAAAGAAAGTGTGGACAGACTGATTCACATTGATCATTCCCATATGGTTCAATAGATACATTTCAACCTTAATGAATCACTAAAAACTGCTTCTTGAATTACAAAAAAAAATTTAGAAAAATTAAAAATAGTAAACAAGATCATTACCTTATTAACTTTAGGGTATGCAAAATTTATCTGAAGAATATTTTATTTCCTTCCCACTCCTTGGCAAAATATCTGAACACAGAGATTGTTAGATCTACTTTATGATTACAACAAAAAATGCTGAGTAAAAAAAAAATGGTACTTACACACAAGCCTTTTCCTATAAGACTTCTACTTTACTTCTTCATATTTCACACATAATGCTAACTGTATTTCAACAGCCAGCGGCATTTTTTCCTAAAAAAACATTTGCTTTACACCTGAATACTTTCCATAGCAAGACAAAAAGTCCAATGACATTACATGACTTACTACAAGGAACAAACTATGTTAACATCAACACATTACAGCTGTAGTTTGTGGTGTTCTCAAAAAGAAACATTATTGGTATCATTGCACTTTCTAGTTTTAGTTTTTTAGTGTGAAGCCATGCACTAGTGCATCAACTACCAACCCCACTGAATTCTTGTGCTCATCTAAGAAGGGACCCTGCTGAATGTCCTAATGCATCTTATTGTGAATCTTCAGCAAATAAAACTTCATGTATGAGCTCATGATGTGCTTTGCTGCTGGAAAGTCACAGGCTCTGTGGGAAGCTTTTTATCTTCCCAGCAGTCAGTTCTCTGAGAACATCAGTGCAGCTACTGTAGTTACCTGTAGATTACTTGTATTTTCTCACATCTGTGTCCAGCAATCTAAACCATGATGATAAAGGGTCATTAGGTTTTGAGTGAGGAAGGGGATGGACTAGACAATTTGCTCTGATAAGCTCCTTGTTGCGAGTGCCGCTTTAGAATGTGAAATGCGGGGTTATGCACATTCTCAACGCAAACGCCTGTGCTCTCAGAGCACCAATTAAAAATCATACTCAGCCCATCTCAAACTACATGAACACATCTTACCTGAAATTTTTACAATTAAAATATTGCAGTAAACTAATTCTGTCATGGTAAGAAGGACATCAACTGTCTATTAGCCACAAAAGAATTCAGGTACAATTACTAAGATAACTGCTGTTTGGAGCACAGCAAAGCAATTTCCCACAGTGGGGCTTACAGTTCAATTTACCAGTTGGGCAAATATTTTGTGCTCTGTAGTGGTCCATAGAGTTAACAGTTACCTGTAACATTTGAGTAGTGTTATACTTGGAGAAAACTTTTTTCAACCTAAACAGGTGTTTCAACTTTATCCCTTCACATGAATACAGATGTATTTTTTCCCAACCTTTTTCTAAGAACTCTTTTAAGACTTTCATTTAACATTAAATGCAAATTTTACGAAAGAGCCAATGGGTCTATTTTCCCATTCCAAGCTACTCACAACGAGATCTTGTAAGTTATAGGCTGCTTGAAACAGGAATGAGAATAAGCACAATGTCACCTATAAAATTATGTTAATCCTCAAGTAACTTGATGAGGTGGTAACATGCTTTTTTCCCTTCTTCTTTATGGCATATGCTTAACTCAGTAAAAAAAGAGTAATAATAAAAAAACCCCTATTCACATGAACTAAACAATAATGAAAGAAGGCTGCTTTTTCATATGAAGCACAGCCAGGTTATACCATGAATACAGTCTACAGCTCCAATGACACGGTCAGTGACAGAACTGTGAGAAGCCTCTAAAATATTTATTGTGAATTTTTGTGTCAAACTGCAGCGAGTATCATGGTATTGTGTTAGGCAACAGATAAATACATGGAAGTACAAATAGGCCATTAAATATTTCTTGGTCGATGCTCAAGTCATCACAAGGAATTCAAGGATTTAAGAGTACAAAGAATGGAATTCCTACACTTCCCTCTTCTTGAAATTAAAATTACCATTCAAACACCAACTTATCAGCTTAGATAGTTCAAAAGGGGTTTCCTCCATTGCCCTTGCAGAGATGATGATACCCTGCTATATTGCTTTTGAGTCTTAATTTCAAGTCAGTGAAGAGAAACAGAAGCTTGATATTGTACATAAAAAAGGTCCATTTCCAAATTACAATAACTGTAACAATACATGAGCTCATAATGGATTTTCTACCAAGATTCAAAGGCAACATTTGAAAACAAGCTCCTTAATTTTATCACTTAGTTTTATTTTATACAAATACATCTTTTAGTTCCAACTACTGCAAGAGAACTAGCTACATACACAACACTGGTTTGGGTTTTTTTTTTATCACTCCATGGTCTTCAGTGAAAATGCATAATTTTGAGAACATTAACAGTCTGAATTAATAGAAAAAATGAATCCTTAATAATTATTCATACACCAAGTAGCTGTAAACCCAAATCATTTCAGAAGACCTGAATGTGTCAAGAACTTTGACAATTATGACTGGAGCCAGGAAACTGTAGCACTGCAGAATTTCTTATGAATTTTTCTAGTTACTTTTTATAAATGCTGTCCTAGATGACAGCTTAATGTGTACCACATGCAATATTTATTCTTCTTCAGTGTCAGACTGTCTAGCCATCCAAGGGAATACAAAGAATGTCACTTATTAGGATAAAAGCACAAGGAAGGTAATCAAGGACATATGTAACATCAGCCAATCATGCCCTATTTCAACATCCTATTCCATTCATAACAGTTCAACAATTATTTGCTTACTGATAACTTGCTTTCAGGCTGTTTGTGTTCCCCATAATGGTGGTTTGCATTTATTTTGCTCTTTAGAATTGGACACTTGCTGTGCCATGCATGTTTGTCAAAACTTTCTATCTTCTGTCAGAAAGAGCTTTAGCATATCAAACAATTTCTGTTTGTCAGAAATCAGTAATAGAACAATCTAGTTACCTTCTACGTCAATAGGGTACTAACATAACTAGAGACCAGAAACAAAAGGCTATCAGACACTACACACCACTGCAAGACAGGCAGCCAAACCCCTGTTCCTATTTACGGTACTTTGATCATATAGCTGTGTCTTTATGAAAAGCCCAGTACAAAAATTAGACTCTGAATGGAATGGAAATGTATTTTAACAAGATACTGTCTGAGCACAAAGACATTAACCTTGCTTTTAAGCTTGAAAATTAAATTTCTTACTAGTCCTCTGTGTCTCTTTACCATACTTCTATTTATTTATTTATTTAACCAAATGCCTATATGAAATACTTGTAGACATCTTATCTGCTCATTCTAATCTATATGATGCATCAAGTTATGAAAAATTGTTAGTTCACAAAGACAAGTAGAGACAGACAGATAGAGGGAGCCAAAGACAAACATTTACCCTCCATAAAGTTATTTTTAAATAATACTACTAATAATAATTTTCAAAAATCCTATGGGAAACTGAACACACATGCACATGCATGCACACTTCATTATTCTGAATATCCTGGGACATTAAGACTTTATTAAATAAAAAACAGGTATGCATTTAATGAGCCTCTGAAATAAAACATGAGCTGGAAGTACCATCACATGTTTTAGATCGGCAACATTGTGCAGGTTTTCAATGTATTAGGTGTAAGATTTTATTTTCTTTTTTTTCTTTAATAAAAGCCATTTGGAATGAAATACATTTTTGGTTCAGGAATGTACTACTGTGCCAATGCATGAGAACAAGAGGAAGACTCAATATACAATGAATCTGATTAAACCCAATGAAGTACAATACCAGCACACTCACTTAAGTCTCTTTCAAATATTTATCTTCCAAACATTTCTTCAGGCTTTAGAAATTAATACCAGAGCACAGTAAGTCCCAAACATTATTTAGATTTATATTCTAATCAACTACTCTTAAAATTAAGAACAATTAAGCTCAAGCATTGGTAAAAAGGGATGATAAGATACTCATACCCAATGCCTCATCTGACAGTTCTTCAGTTAAACATATATAATGTACAGACTTTCCTCTCCAATTTAAACATGAACATGCCTCTATTCCTTGTTTCCAGACAAGGATACACGGTTCCATCCACTGCAAGACTAGTGACTACCAACAGCTGAACATCAGTCATCCATATTAGTGATTAGAAGAAACTCTAGCTGTGAAAATAAAATACTGTGCCAAAACTTTAGAAGGTAAGGTATGTTTCTTGGGAAAAACAAGCAGTTAAATGAAAACATGTTTCCATATACTTAATACAAAAGAATGAGCTGTAAATAACCATAAAATTAAAAGGAAAACTTTTTTTTTTAAAAATGCATAAGATTTTCAAAATAATCATCAATGCAAAATGTGTCTGTCAATTGTCAATCAAAGAAGTCACTTAGAAAAAAGAAACTTAAAGAGTGCCAAAGCCACAGAACCTACATTTCCAATTGTATAAAAGAATCATTCTCCTCAAATATTATTTTTCCATTTATAAGAAATTCTTGACTGCCTGATGTTTCCATGTAGTCCCTATTTATAGAAAACACAACAATGTTACAGAATGTTATTTCCCCCAGAGAAGGAGATGTTGCAGACCACTCACAAAGAACAATTTCAAGATGAGTATTTTTCCCAGACCTACAGGTATCTCAAACACCATGCATGAGAGAAATAATGGTAGGTGGAATAAAATTAGCTTCAACTATGAGAACCTAAAGATATTAACACAATTCTGTAGGAAGTGATAGCATGAAACATTTCAAGAAATGAATTTAATTTTAGACAGATATACAGATACTTGTCTGCAAATCAAACACTGCAATACTGAGTAACACATCATGAAAAGAAAGATACTTATCAATTGGGACATTGTTCAAGAGGTGATATTACAGCAATACTGACTGCAGTTCCTAATCCAAAATACCAAAACACCACAAGTGTATTTTCTATTTCTTAACAAAAGACAATATTATCAAAGCACTTTCTGCTTTAAAAAACTTCTAAAAATCAAAGCTCTTCTGCCAGTTATTACAACTGTTGATGTGCCTCGGAGCTACTCCCATTACACCAGGTGAGACCACAGCCACCCACCTCCAAAGTAATTCAACAGCTTCCTCTTCATCTTCTGATTCTCAACAGACCCTCAAAAAAACCAACCGCTGGTTTTTAAATGCCATGTCAGATACAGGAACAGTGACCCAAGAGATTGACACACAACCTCATAGTATCTATTTTCCCCTTGATTTGAAAGAGAAATTGATTTGCTTTAAGGGCTATGCACAACTTCTATGTTGTCTAGTTGACAAAGCCAGGCTAACAAGGTTCATTCACTCTGAAAGGCACAGGGCTTAATAAATTAATATGAAGAAGAAAGTAACTTAATATTCAGTAACTTAAGGATGAACGACTGTTAACAAGAATAACAATCTCTTGCAAAAATCTCTTAGTTTACTTGTAAAGCAAAACAGGACAAAACCTCCCTCTGTAAAAAAAACCCCAAACCCTACTTTCTAGGGTAAGACCTTGCACAGTGCAGTGAAGGTGACTGTGCTTCTAACACTTAATAACCAAAAGAAACACAGCCTCTGTGTCTGTTCTACTTTTCCATTACTAATAGTGTTTCTCATGAGCATCTTCAAATGTGAAAGAGATTTTGACATGAGCATCTACAGGCTTACACGCACAGTCAAACTGCTTTATTCTAAAATAAGTAAGAGTGAAATTCAGTACTGAACTATTCCTCAACTGCCATGGCAGATTAGAAGAAGCATCGTTAGCAGACAGCAATTCATAAGACTACACAAGCCAACTATAAAACTGGTGGGGCATCCAAACACCCACAGCTGCAGTCATTCAATCTTAGAACTGAACTAAATATAAACAGATCAGAAACTACAGTTATAATGGCCAAACCAAAAATTTAAAAACACTGGGAAGAGCATCTGCACAAGGAAGAAGAAAAGGAAGAGAAGATGGGAACCAATGCTGAACTGTTCCAAGGCAGGTTTGGATGACATGCAGCTGATAGGACAGGGATCATACACACAGCAATGAAGTTCAGAAGTTGCTTGTAGCTGACACCTGAGCTCTCCAAGTACAAGAAGCCTGGTGGGTCACTGTCACAGCAAATGTCACAGTATAAGCTGCAGTTCAGATGGCCATGATACACAAATATTGCCACACAATATCAGAAGGCTTTAGGCATTCACACATACAGAGTAACACCATATTACATCAGAAGGCGTCAGGTGTCTGCCCAGACAGGGTAACATCATACCACTTCAGAAGGCTTCAAGCATCTGCCCTTCCTCTCCTTCAGCACAACCTTTTATATCCATATCTACATGCACTGCACCTGTGTGCCCCTTTGGTGACTGGTCAGTAGCCCTCGGCACTCCATGTCCCATTACCTTCAATGC
The DNA here is from genome assembly GCA_034509185.1 of Euphonia xanthogaster. Taxonomy (NCBI): domain Eukaryota; kingdom Metazoa; phylum Chordata; class Aves; order Passeriformes; family Fringillidae; genus Euphonia; species Euphonia xanthogaster. The sequence goes on from JAYDZK010000274.1 coordinate 20,712,044, forward strand.
TGCTCACCTGTCCTACACAGCTGCAGCCCACTGAGGATGAGGCTCAGCCACAGCCCCACTCCCAATCACCACAAACTGTGTGCCTACAGGTCATGGCTGCTATGCTGGTTTTGGTGCTCTGGGATGCTGGGCTGTCACGTGTCACTGAACACTGGAGACACTGCTCTTAATTTCCCTGCTCACCCTTCTCTCTACAGTCTGTAGCCTTTGATGGGTTCTAAGCATAGTGTGATGGTACCTTTATCTGCCCAGGACAGACCTTCCCAAAATCCAGGTTTCCCTCTACTATGACCACTCCTCTCTTTACTAGTTCAAGAGTCAACATATTCTAAGTAAACCTCTGAGGTTTTATTTCCTGACTTTGCAACCTACACTTTAGCTATTTAGTAGTGCCATGTTCTATCAGGTGGACCAGAATTTTTGAAAAAAGCATCACCATAAAACACTGCCCACTTTTAAAACATACAGAAACAACTTATTTGAAAAATTTTACTGTCCTAATACATAGGAACCAAGACATCTGGCACAGAGCAAACTTGCTATCAGAGATAAACCATCAAATCTGGGCAGAAGGTGAACACTGGAATGAAGTTAGACTCCAGGAAGGTGCTTTTGTGTCTGGAGCAAGGTTACACACTGAGGCTGAGAATGGGATCCATCTTTCCATGCTTAAAGACACACCTGCTATTACCCAAACAATATGCATTCACTTTCAAACAGACAGGGGACTCCAGAGGGGCAGGCAAAAGAAAGCGAACCAAAGCAGGAAGTCTGGTAAAAGAAATCATCCAGGCCAAAGGACTGGACTGGAATTAAGCCAGCAAGGATGGGATGAAATCAAAGCAGAGAGAATCTGGGAAAGACCCATGGAGAACATACCAGCTAGGAAAACAGTGGGGCAAAAAGTATGGGATAAACAGAACAACTAAATGAAGTCACTGGAATTGGTAAAACAGGAGACTACAAGAAGTCAATTTGCAACATCAGGACATGGTGCTAGAAAGAAAACAGGCTGCCATTTGGTTGATGGATGACTAATTTGTATCCATTAATTCATTTGTATAAGAAACAACAAAGAATAACTGTTTATTAAGCAACTAACATGCATTATCCCTTACTATACTAGGTAGGTGCTCCATGAAAAACATGCAATTCCCTGTTTTGAAAGCCTGAGCTGTAAGATACTCTCAGTCAGGCAGTAAAGATGTAGCACAGGATGCCCAACTTCTGGATCTGATTAGCTTTGAATATCGGACTTCTCAATTTGTGTGTGCAAAACTTTACTTATACCCAGATAACATAAATAATCTCCTAATATTCTTTTAAAGCATTTCAGTTGTAAGGCAGGAACAAGAACTGTAATATATTTTTAAAAATATTATTTTCCAAATTTGTCAGCATAGAAGACAACCTTAAAATCATTAAGCAGCTATGTCAAGAGAACATCTCAACACTACCTTGGCATTACAAGTTATGATTTTAAAATTCCTTCAACTAATTTCTCAAATATATTTGTTGGAATAAAATGTCACTGCCTAAACATCCATACCTGCAGAAATACAACCAATAACTCCAAGGCTCCATTTATTACTATAAATGGTAATAAATAATTCTATTTATAACTTTGTTTCCTAACTAGTTTAGAAGTGAAAGACCAAGTGAAATAGATTCGTTCATACTCAAACCTATGGAGTCTTCCTTTACTTGACCCTCAATACTTCTTTCTTCGTGTCAGATTTCCCTACCCCCTCCATTTTCTTTTTTTAATATTTGGAACATCTGAAGCAATATGAAAAAGATGAATAGAAAAGGATTATTCACTCTCATAATACAAGATCTAAGGAGCATCAAATGAAATTATGATGTGGCAGATCCAAAACAAGCATAAGGAAGTACTTCTACATATAGCACATAGTTAAGCTGTGGCAGTCCCTGCTCCAGGATATTGGGATACCAAAAAGTACTTGAGTTCAAAAGGTGAATGGGTAAATTTATAGAATAAAAATCAGTCAAAAAGTATTAACCACAAGTATATCATATCTGGCTTAGTCAGTTCTGCAATAACAGATTGCAAGAAGCTGGATGCATATAGTCTGTTTGCTTAATCTGTTCCTATAATCTTCCCTGGACATCTGTTAGTGGCCTGTCAGAAACATGATACCAGAAAAGATGGACCTTTCATCTGACCTAATTATACCTCTTCTAGCTTAAAAACATTGAAAATGCTACGAAAATTAATGGGCAAAATTTTATTTATTATGACATATATGTCACTTTTCTAAATACACAGGAGCAAAATACCAAGTCCCCTATCCTATCAACACTGATCAACATTTTTAACAGAATGCCTACTGTAACATTTTGAGAAACAACCCCTTAAAATAATGTTAACATACATTTGGATATTCAACAAGTCTGAGTTATATTAGAGAAAACAATGTTCAGAAATCCATAATTAAGTCTCAGACAATTTAGTTACAATGCCAGAGATACCAGGAAATCTTTAGCAGCATAAGTGGCTTTTTGAATTACAGTCTAGGCATAGGATGAAATTCACTTTATTGGACCAGAGAAATTGGGTCAGTAGATCACTTATGGAGCTTTAACATATACAGTATTTCTGGTGCTTGCTGCAAGTCCAAAATACCAAACCAAACATGATGCTAAGCATGTCCCACTACTGCCACTCAATATTTAGCACGATATATTTCACAATTGGAATCCGTTCTATGAGCCACTAGATGCATGCTCCATAGCAAGACTAAAATGTAAAGTTTAAATTAGATGAAGGGCTGATAAATCAGATATCCTGGATTCATGTGACATCCTGGGACTCAGAATGCAGTTTTAACTGATAATTATTATTATTATTACTATTTTGAATATTTTCATGGTTAAACTCGAATGTAGTATACCATGGTTAAGGTACTAGACCCAGATTTAAAAAAAAAATTAGGAATTATTAAAAGAAGAGTTTAAATATTCATTTAGAGCACAGCAGTACATATTAGGAATGGTTTCAGTGGATTCCCCCATAAACATCAAGATTACTGTCATCTGATCATAACACAAGTGCGACTAACACAGCTGCCATGTCAGCTTCTCTTCAGGGGCTAGGTCTTAATCATAAATCAACTGAATGATTAATTCAACATTGTTAAAACCAGCAAGTAACTGCTTGGAGCCATTCCAGTTTTTACATCTTTCAAAAGGTCAATACACCTACTCAAACACACAATAGTCCTATCTTTCACAGTGTTTTATTCTTTCCTTGGATTGAAAAATGACACATTGGCACCTAAATATAAGTGTGTTTTAACTAACAATTAAAATGTTCATCAATTCTGAAAGAGTGACCGAGTAAAACAAAGACAATTTCAGTTCTCCTCTCCACACAAAATCAAAAAGCATCTCCTCTCCTTCGCTGTTTTAAACACTTTTATGGTTGCAAAAGTCTGATGAAAACATTTTATGGCTGAGCATTTCCTGCATTAACCTTACTTTTGTTTTATTATGAATTAAGCTCAGAAATAAACTTTTTTGAGAAGAATGACTACAACTAAATGTGGCTTGTATTTCAAATATGAATACCTACCCTTCAAAATAATAACGAAAATCACAAAGTGGCATCTAACAGTAAAATATATTCTAATCATTTACATCTGCTTGCACCACATAAATGACAGAAGCCTACCGTTAGCATCCTTCATAGAAAACATTTATTCTGCTCTTAAATATAAAAGCCATGTTGCATAAACAGAGGATTTAAGGCTGTGGCAGAGTAGCTAAAGGAAAGGAAATGGCAATCTTTCTTGTTCTAGTAGATGCCTTTCCCTATCACACAATGTTTCCCACTCATAAATACATGACAAATACTTCCTCAATCATTTTTTACGAGCAGGGATGCACAGGGGGTAGTCAATGGCTAGCTTGAGGGAAAATAGGAACAGCAGGAGGCAGAAACTGTACTGAAAATGGCTATGTGGTAAATTCTCTTCTGGAACATCACTCAGATACCCAGGCTTTGATCTTTCAGCTACAATTACACTCACATCCATGAGATCTGGGTATACTTTTTAAAAACTAAATCACTAATTGTAACAGAAACAGTTAAACTGTTTCATTATATGACTCCTCAACTCAAACATCTGATTATTTTACAAATTAAAAATTGCAATTTATCCAAAGATTTGCTTTCAATTGGGTTTAACTATGTCATCATCACAACAAGTCTCACAAAAACCATGGGGTGACTGGCGACAGCTAAATCACAGACTGGCGTCGCCTGAGCAGTCTAGCTACCATTAGGGTCTGGGCAATGGTATTTACTGTACAATTAGAGCCAGGGAGCTCTACCTGTCATCACCCAAATAAAGGTGTGAGGATCCTTTTCGGGACACGGAAACCGACTCATCCAGTTTCACATAAGCTTCCACATCTGCACTGTTACAGCAAGACTTAAGAAACCACAGCATTTTTACTCTGAAAAAAGTACCACCTTGCAACAACAGAGCAAATACAACTACCCTGATCTTAAATACTTCCTTGGGTAGAACCACTTCTTATGTTTAAATTGTCATACCCAAAAAATATTTAGAGGAAAAAATTAATTTAAAATTATAAAATTTGGCCAAATATGAAGAGCTTAAATTATTATATTGCTTGTGAAGTCTATTCTGAAGTCTGTGTTTGGGACTGAGAGGGTTTGCTACTAAAAGATGTTAAATTTTGTTCTTTAGTACCGACACAAAATGTCTTGGAGTATCAAAAGGACAGTTTTAGTTGCAGTAATTTCACAGAATTTATTCTAATGATTTATTGGAGTTAACCATCTGACATTAATTATTGTTTTGGCTTCCAGTCTATGAATGTTTATTTTTCAGTTTAAAGCCTTCTCACTCTTTGATATCATATGGAAATGAGAATTTTTAATGGAAAATTGAAACCATGTGCATCTAAGTACTTAATGAAGTACAGGGAGAAACAGAGGGTGTACTTTAGGAGAATTCAGATATTCCGCTTTAGATACTTTTGATTTGTTTGGATGAGTTACATGCATATATCTGTTCACAAACATACATTTATACATCTTCAAAGTATCTCACAAGTACAGTGTTTAAAATTCTGAATTGTAAAAAAATATTTGCTGTTTGGTTGGGTTTTTTTAAACTAAACACACGGCTATAGATTTCCCTTCATCATATGCTAACTACCCAATCTGTTCCCTCCTCCACAGAGCAATATTTATGCCATCTAGAGTTTCCAATGACATGCTAAATGTTGTACTTCTCAACAGTGGATTCCCACCTTATGTCTACCATGTTAGGATTGGATCTTCATCCAGTTCACTGAACGCCTGATAGATTGATTTTGTAAACGTTACATACCCGAGTCACAACACTGATGCCAGAAATACCTGACTAAAACCTGAGCTACTCATGGCATTAAAGCCCACCAAAAGAGGCCTGTAAACCACAAGCAAGGCACGAGAAGTGGCAAGAAAGCCAGGCACCAACTACAAACAGAAGAGTAACGCTAAAATGTGCAATTTTGCTTGAAAGACTTCTGTGCAACTCACATAGCTTTAGTCTTCTGGCACTCAATTAACTCCTTTGGAATGAAAAAGATGCTGTTCAGACAACCAGCATTATACAACATGATAAAGCCACATGTTTATTTAAATTAGTACTTTTAAATCAAATCTATTTTCTTCAAAGTTAATGGCTTCATGTTAAACTGGAAGGATGGAAAGCATATTCTTTCCTGCAGTTTCAGTCAAGGTTTCACCATATGCATTGTACTCAAGCAGAACGCCAGTGGGAGCATAACAAGTAACAGAAGTGCAAGAGTAGTTCATATAGCTATTTTAACTAATATCCTTGGTGATCTAAATGTGCAAGGAATTACTGACCATTGAAAAATGTGAAACAAATATAAATTCAGAGATTTAACCTGTACACACTCACCACTTGTTTTTCTTTCTAATGTAGTCTTTTTCAGACAGATTAACCAAGTAGATCATCGGTTTTGAAGTAAAAAACAAATGTTTGTTCAAAACATCAATCTGGAAGTGAGAAGAGAGGGGGAGAATTGTAAAAACAGCTTAAATCAACTTGAATGAATTTTATGATCATTTTCCTCATGGCATGTCTGAGAAGGCTACATAATTCAAGTGTAATACATAAATCACAGACAAGTATAGATTCAGCTAATAAATTCAACATGCAATACACGAAGAATATGAAATCCAAAAAAAAAAAAAAAAACCCAAACCCAAAACCAACAACTTTAAAAAGAACCAGTAACAGGTAGCAAAATTAGACGTCAATTCATGGAGTAATATTTATAGCCTACCTCTTTGTCATTCCAATCATGATAGAAGCGGACAGCTTTCTTTTCATCTATTACCCATGTCTTGATTTTGCACATTACGTCCTACGCAAGATCAAAAAAAAACCCAAAGTCAAAAACTCAGCTGGATATCGAGACTATTCTCTTCCATAAACAAGGCATGTATCCATTAAGATTCAAAACATACACACAAATGAAAAATTAGATAATACCTTTTATAAACAAATTTTTACTCTCCCAGAAAAACAGAAATTGCTGCTTTAAAAGTCACTAAAGAGCAATATAGATTATTAAAGTCATCCAAATCCCACAATTAGAAAATTAAATACACAAGACTCAAGTATCATCTCTTGTCACCAAGAACATCAGCGGAGCTCATCAAATATATGTAAAAATCAGTACATTTTAGATTGCTTTTCGAACTCAGTAAGACGCAACATTTCAGCATCCAGCAGGAGAGACCACGTACAATATAAACATGCCATTAAGAAAAGGGAATGGGTGGGACAAAACACAGCAAAAAAAAAATTTTTTTTTTAAATTGTGAGCAAAAGAAATGGAGCCTATTATTGATGATCCACCCTCAAGAAATTAATTCAAACGGCCAAAGCCCTTTTTATTCCGCATTAATTTTTCGCCAACACCTTCTCCCTCCCCCCCCAAAATGAAACCTGCCAAAGCCTCCATTACACAATGGCAAGAGCCTTGCACTGGTGACCTCCAACCAGCTGCATTCACTTTCAGAACATCTCTCTCGGCAGGAAATCTAAAGGCCTTTTAGTTAGCAAGCTAGTGTGCATTCAGAAGGAGTAACTGCAGGAAGAGCCCAATGTGCTTTGTTTCTCTGGCCTTTCTTCACAGAAAGATTAATCATCTGTGAAATGGAAACGGCAAACAGCAAGTGACACAAACTGAACCCTTCAAGCCTTTCCTCATCAGTTTTGTGGTCGTGAATCCGAAAGCTGCGTGTGGCACGGTTTTCCTTACAGGCAGGTGTTAATAAAAGGCTCTTGGGTCTGAAAGGTCAAACTCTGCTCTTCTAGGAGTAGTACATTTTAGAGTCGCCTATTTTTTGTTGTAGATAATTTATGATCACGCTTTAAATAATGCATTTTTTAAAGTTGAAATTGATGCAACTGAGCATTAAGCATATTCTTGAAAATACAAGGAAACATTCCCTGAACTGTTGAGCACACAACAGTTTTTGCACTTAATGCTATGCAGTTGAAGTACATTTATAAACAACCACAAATAACATCAGTATTTACTACCGTCTTTTCTAGTCTTGCAGTAGCTTTAGTGGAGAGAGGAAAAAAAAAAAAAAGCTCTTCTAAATCTTCAGATCCTGATTTGAAACCCTCCAGGAACAGGACTCCCCACAGATTTTAACAAGGAAGGGGCAAGCTAAAACTTTTAATGAAATCTAACATGTTCTGCCTAAGAATAATCACTTTTACTCTCCTATAACTGAATTTCACTCATAAATGTTTAAAAGTGGCTAATATAACACCATTTCCTACAAGGAGAAGATCAAAGTGCTATATTACAAATGCATTATGATTAAAAAAGCACTGTGCAGCTTTGCTATTAACTGTTCTTTAAACCCTAAAAGGCTTCCCATAGATCTCACTTGGCACTGCATATACAACCTTTGACAAGTAATGTAGACCATTTTTATTCATTGCCTAAAATTGTAGGCAATTATGTGCGTCACACTGGCCACCTGCAAATTCTGAATGCCTGCTCCAGTTGTCAGAGCAAAAAACTAATGTCGGAGGGGATTAATCTAGGGGGAGAGAGTCCTCTTTAATGGCTCCAGCAGGTGAAATGGCCCAGCTGGTTACTATGATGAGTGGCCAGAACAGCTTATGTAGAGACATGCAACAAGATTACACATAAAGAAGAAAACACTGGCACCATCTTATCTTTAACCCTATGTGCTTTTTATTTTCTTTAATTAAGCTGTATAAACAAGATAAGGGAAGCAATTCTACCAGTAAGCGCTTTTCACTTAAGATATTTATCCTCAGCTTCTATTTAAATAGATATATATAAAAATAAACACAACCACCAAGATTCCTGTTCAGCAGTGAAGGAATTCTGGTTACACACTACTTTGGGTTTTGAACTAGTTCTGTAGGCACCTACCACATGACTTTCAGCATTACAGTTTCTCCCACAATAGCAACGCATTGCTACATATAAATTGGAGTCAATAAAAAACTGACAGAAAAACAACCACTACAGCAGGTCAGCGGAGTCAAACTTTAAAGCTTCTGCTTAAGCAGAAATGAAATGGTTTTTAAGCACACTCTAAGGGGAGCTACGTACCACAGAACCTCCATTAAATTTGAAGCATCAACACAGCAAATAAATTTTGGCCTTTCTAAAGCCTGTCCAAGCACAGAGCTGCCAATCAAGACCTCTCTTCCACATTCATTTGCTACTTAGAGTGACACACAGTCTATATCCATTTTGGTACTGACCTAATTTTATTAATTTCCTGTTTATGCATCTGACTTAAAGCTGTTTGCAACTGTTGTTCTAAAGGAGTGATTACATGGACAATTTCCACAGGTAAGGCAAATTTACAGCTGAGTATGCTGGGGACAACTAACAACTATCTACTTGTAATTTTATTTTGATTTTATAGGGAGGCTGGCAAAGTATTGGAAAGCTTTCTGTAGGTAAAAGGATGGAAACTTGCAAGCAAATGCAGCATTTTTGTATGAAGCTGATGAAGCAGTGAGACACAAAGAAGTTCTCTGATGGACTATATGGGCAGCAGAATGTAAGCAGACAGTCCAGAAACTTAAAAATTGGTGAGCTGAACTTAGATTCCCCTGCATCAGTGGTGGCATTCCACTGAAATGGGCCTGAACTCCTTAACAAGAAATTGCTAAATACAAGTGACAACATGAAGAAAGGCATATATTTCCATGTATTTCTTTTTAACTCAGCTGCCCCAACACTCTCAACAAACATACAAATAGCACATTTTTGGTTTTTTTCTCATGCAGCACCATTTTTAATTATTTGCTTCTATTTAGGACTGGTAAAAGAGTACAACCTGATCTTTTTATCTTCTCTGTCACTGAACTAGTCATTTAAACACATTTAATCACTACTCAAGTTAACTTTGAGATGCTCAGTAACAGAATACAGAGCAATGATCCACTTTGTTTTATTAGATCTGGCATCCCCAATTGTACACTTTGAGGTCAATCTGTCACCAGCAGAATGATCCACTTTGCCTTCTTTGATGAGAGCAGTACTCTTGTTTTCCAGCTAGCAACATTATAACAAGAGCCATTCAGAAAGCCACCAAAAATCCCTCCAAATTCCAATTTCCTTACAGTTGTCAAGGCATATGAAACACAGCAAACTTAATGAATATCGAATATCAGCATTTGTAAAATAAGTTATTTCTGACTATATGCACGGCAATATACTTAGCACTTAGGAATACTCAGTGTATTTAGCCATATGAAATACAGTGATTTTAATTATGTCCTGCACTCATTTTCCAAAGACCACAAGTACTCAACCCACAAATGCTAAGCAGGACATTAACAGTAAGTCCAGCAGTACAAAATAATGAAATACATGTAAATTCCATATAGCAGATTTACCAAGACCTACTCATGAAACACTACTGTGCAGAAAAATGTGCATACATTAATAGACTTTCTGGATGAATGATAGTAATAATGTGTGCCAATGCCAAACTCTTCTTACAGCATGAGGGACTAAACTGAAGCTTGGAAACTCACTTGCCTACTTGGCATCAGAGAATTGTGATTTTTTTGTTGTAAATTACCAGGGCATGTAATTAACTTCCGCAAATTTAATAAAGAAATAAGCAGTTGTGAGGATTATCACTTCACACTTCAAAGTGCAAGTGAATTCCCTGTGATCCTGCAGGCTGTGCAAAAGTCTCCACTACTACAGAGCAACTGTGAGTACAGTAAGGTTTTTCCACCCTAAGGGATGTATAGAGTGTTTTTAAGCACCTTACTCATTCCCTTCAAAACTTCCAAGATGTAAAAACTTACCATCTCCCTGTAAAAGCTGTAAAAGCACTTAAATACTTTTCATTAAAATGTTTCAGTTGTCTAAAATTCTATTATTTACATTTCTCTGCTGCTAGGAAAAGCTACAAGGAGTATCTAAAACATTATCTGTAGATCTTAATTAGCTCCTCTCACTTCATTCCGAAGTCCAACACCATTGCATATCAGTAATGAAGGTGTTAGTGTATAAATAACCTATTCTGACTTCCCTAAAGAATCTGGCTCAGTGGCAGAAGGTATTTCTTTAATAAATCACTGCATATACTAAATGAAGTCAACACCACCTACCCAGTAGGTCTCAGAATACAACTGTAAATAAAAACCTCAATGTATGTGTTTCTGATGGCACTCCAAACAAACTCTTTGCCTTTCCCTGGTTACCATCTTTCAACAGCCAAAAAAGGCCATGTTAATGACACACACCTTCTGAGAACAGTAACTCACAAACACTGGGAAGCTATGTAGGGAGCAGAACTGCCCCACAGCTCTAGAGAAAGCAAATACACTGCTGAGCAGAGGCAAAGGGAGGGTGGATACAGAATTTATGAACACAGCACTTCCCTCTTGCAAGAGCGACTGAGAAGCCTGGAGGGTCACAAGCAAATGAACTGTACTGTAACTAGAAGACCAAGGCAATCCTGGAGTATATAAAGAGCCTAGTGTCCAACAGGAATAATTTTACACTTATCACTGCTGAAATAATTAAAACTTGGAGAAAAAATAGGTTTTGAGAAAGTGCTTATGCATGAAGATTTGGTGTTAAATTCTATGCTTCTATTTTTACCGCATTATATATACATGTAACAAAAATCTCACATATACAGGGTTTTTCACACTAGCACAGAGAAACCAAATGACTGCTAAAGCTTGACCAATACAGACCAAAACTGTCTCTTATTTCTAAACAGTAAAGATAATTAATTACTGGCATAGCTAATACAAGTTCAAGTAATTTACCTCCAGCCAGAAAATATTTCAATAATGGGTAATTTTTCTGGTAAAGATACATTCCATTTTAACCACAGTTGCAAGAATTAAGTTGGGATATGCAAGGGATCAAACCAGATGATTGTTACTCCATATGGTCTTCAAAATTTCAAAATGGTTTTTCAGACACAGATAGAGAACAATGCTATTTGAGGTACTCATAGCTACTCTAACTGTGCTGCACCAAGAGCAGTTTACTGAGTACACAGGAGGTGGATGGAGTGCACCAAGCCCAGTCTCTCTATTCACAGCTTTCCTTGGAAATCTTTTCACTTCTTTGAGCATAGCCTCAGCTGTCTGCTCTTCCTGGAGGTTTTGTGGCAATTTAGAGGATTGAGGATAAAGTGATATGGGAAGAATTTATTCTAAAAACATTGTTTAAAAACAATGGTATTTTAAAGGACAATTAAGACAAATTTTGCAGTTTAAAGAAAAGGCTAATCAAGTTTTTTCATTGTGGTAAGTGCTTAAATAAGCTGTAGCAGCTGGGTGCAGGAAAGAGAACAAGCCAGGTACTGCATCAACTGGAGTAACAATGAGTTCCTCTGTAGTACAAAACAATGTCTAATCTCTTACAATTCCCTTGCTCACTGACTTTAATAAAAATACAATGGGACAAGTAATGGATTTAGGACAAGTGTATTATCCTTCCTTCTATTTAATACCTTCTCACAGAGCCAGTACAAGCTGTACACATATAAGATTTACTTAGAACTAGATGCCAATAATGTGTATGAACCACAACAAGCACTTTCATCCAAAACATCCTACAGGCATTCCAAGCAGTGTAATTCCTGTTAACAATTCCCAAATTCTCCTGTGTGGGTCATCCTTGTGGGCTCTACAACATTACACATGAAACAACTTGGTCACGTGTTGCTTCTCAAAGAAAAAAGCAAGCAAGAATAAAGAAAGCAGTCTATTGACAAGTGATTATTTCCAGCAGTTCAGAAATTCAGAACAGGGAAATTGCACTGAGAAGTAAAATGAAATATCTTTAGCAGAGTTTCACTAAACTTTTCTTATTGCATTAGCCACTCCACATAAATTTCCAAATAAATCCATGTGGGAATGCATTTGTTGTAGATTTGTGTGAATTAAGCCAAATGAAATAGGTGTCTTTTTCAGAATACAGTTGTTTGTATATAGAGTTATTTTGGCATATGCACATACAGTTTAAAATGGCTCGGATCTAGACATACCAAGAGAGGCATGATTTACAAAATTAGTTACTTTAAGCTACTTGTCAAATCTTCACAGGAAAGATCAGCCTTGACAGGAAGTATTTAATCACTGACTTCTCTTTGTCTACTGATAATACCAAAAAAATCCAAACGTGTGTTTACACATGACGTATTTTTAAGTCAGGCTTTACTACCAATCAATTCACAAACATCTGCCATGCTACATTCAAAATGTTCTCCAGAATGAACTTTAATTTTCTCTAAATACCACATTAAGCACAGTAAATGGTCCACTCAAGATTTTAGGCATAATTATATGCATTAAGAATATAAATATTTTCTCGATTCCCTATGATTTAAGTTAGCAATTGTAAAAGCCATCAGCAGAGAGTATGTCAACAGTGCATGTGTACACTGCTCCTTTCTTTCCCTCTCCTGTGGAACAAACTGGTCTCTCAAACTCTCCTCACACAAGGAGACCAAAGAAACCGGCAAAAAGAAATTTATACAATTTATCACTGTATTTATCTTCAACTTGGAATGAAAGAAAGGTGAACATTCCCGACTGACATCATCAGTTAGAGGAAATAAGAGTTCATCCATCCGTGAGAACTCTGGCAAGTGCTTGCAGCAAGAGGTCAGCAAATTCTGCTTGGCACATCCCATTCATCAGAATATTGCAGGAAGGAAAGATTTTCATCCAGTATATATTGGTAATAAGAACAAACTGAATCTACCAGCTCTTTGCTGTATGTGAAGTATCTCCCAAACAATATGGGTGATTTTAACAACAAATGATGAACAAAAGAACATCTTTCAAACAGCTACTATATTCTCAGGACAGGACAAAGACATTAAATGTAAGGGAGGAGAATGGAAGGGATTAAAGCTACTTAAACCACCATTAGGAATATTTTGCTTTACTCTTCATAGTACATATATGCTGACAAATACAATGACCATAGACTAAGTGTAAGTACTCATTATTAGATCATTGTCCATCACAGTAACAAAACAAAGCTTAATGCCTTTCTTTTAAGCTGAATATGCACTAGGTGGTTCTCATACCATTACACAAAAAAGGAGCCTGTAACTGCTCTTTTCATAATTACAATTGCTTTTCCTGTTAAAAAATGCGCTTGATTTGATCAACTCATCTTATTTTTAAAATGACAGACTTCACAATGGAGACTTGTGAAAGCATCCCATTCAACCCAACACTGGAAGTTCAAATCCAGTGAATGCTGATTCTGACCTACTGTAGAAGCCACCTTTCAACAGAAAATTGGAAGGTCAAACACTGTGCACACTGATTCTGACCTAAAGATTGTGTCTCCATATCACTAACATGAATAATCTGCAGCAGCTCAACTATAAACAATACCCTTGTAGTCAGATACGTAGATCTCAATACTGTTAACATAAAAATTCTTCTGTGCTGGAATTCAAGATTTTGGGCACCAACAAAGGGCTCAAGGAATAGCTATCTGTTGCAGAGCTATCAACTTCTCAGGACTAGAACTGAATCAGGCTGGAAGGACATCAGAAGAGAATCCTGAAATAATGTTCACTTCACTGTATTAGATGGTATTAACTTAGAGACTTGTCTCCAGGACTGAAAAATCCCACCAATTAAAAAATATTTTTTAAGCTTAATTTTATCATTTGTACATTCTGATTCATAAAGTCACACATATTTGAATTTTACTTTGAAATCCCCTGCTATCCAAAATGACCGATCAGTAATAGGCTAATAATAAAGTTTAACTCAATATCTATCTCATGTCCCTGCATATACCAGCACCAGACAGATTTAAAATATAAAATCAAAAGTACTCTGACTGCTTCCTGAAATTATATTTGCACTGTTTTAATACATGCAATTAACAGGAGTATTTTTATTCTATAATATCTCTTTAGAAGGTTATATCCAAAATAATATTTAAAGGTATATAAAGTCTGAAAGACTAGTACCCTTAGTAATAGCAGACAGTCATTTCTGAGAAGGCAGTGGGAATACTTGCAAAACAGACAAGACGTGTAAAGGACACTATTCCAAGCTTATGTCAACATTACATGTTGGTGATCCTGGATCATATTGTGGCACTGATTTTTAAGTAGAACTTGAAAATTATTTCATTGATAGCTCCTTAACAACAGTCAGCTATTTTATTTCTGCTGACAGGGGATTGAGAAATCAATTCTCTGAGAGACAGGACAAACAGTTAACACTATTCAACTGCCAAGCCAGGTCACTGCAAAAAGGTGAATTTACCGCCTGTAGGCAATGTAGGCTTTCACAGAGGAAAAATTATAATTAACAAGCTATAACACCATGCAAAATGCAGGCAATCAAGTACAAATCTCAGATTTAAGTACTGTCAACTGATATACACTGTCAAGTTTTTATTTTTCTCCTCCTAAACTTTTTGGAGATTTCAGACTACCAAGTTACAACTGTGGTGGCTTATTGATACAGCAAATCTTCTAAAACAGACAATTCATATTTATAAAATGAGACAAATGACTTCTATAACTCTCAATCAGTTGAAATTCTTGAGACATTCTCAAGCATCTTCACCTTGAATTGTTCCAAAAGGAATGGAAAAAAAAAAATAAAAAAGAGACACACTAAAATTTTAACATAGTGCTTAAAAACAAAACCAAAACAATCTATGAATACCAAGTTTTTTCCTTTGTAACCTCCTGGTTTTCCTGAGAGGAAAAATGACTGGGAACACTTGGTGCAGAGACAAGACCTGTTTGTTCCACATCTCTGCTACAGAAGAAGAATATTGCTAAGAACAGAATATTAGCATTGGCTGTGTATTATACTGGCAAATAATTTTAAAAGGCAAATCCTGAAAAGTTCTCTCCCAGTCCTGTCCCATCCTCTATTTTTTTTGAAGACAACCTGTTTGGAAAAAAGTATTCATTTCAGGCCATACTGTCGCTTCATAATTTTTTTTTTTTTTTTTTGCACTGGAAAAAGCAAGCCTTGAACAGTAGCTGCAAGTGCATGGAAACATTACTAATTGTGCTGGACAGGGAACTCTCTGTGACACACAAGCTAAATGCAGAGTGCAATGGACTGGGGAAGTGCAGACTGATCAAACTGCCAAAATATACTCCTAACATCTGGCTACCGCTTTAGGAAGGTGGAATAATCTTTAACTGCTTTTTTCACTAATCCCACATAGTTTTCCTCCTAGACCTGTAAATCATTTCCTGCATAGTCAATCCTGCTATACTGTACTATAGTATGTTATATATAATGCAACCACAGGCCTTCTGTGCAACCCAAACATGAAAGGAAAAGAGGCAAGGCAAACTGTACAGGAGTGCCTCCCAACCCAGTGGATGAACATCTAAAGCCCAGCAGTGGCCAGAAATGCCCAAGAGCTGCTGTTACAGTCTTACAGCTACACGAACCTACTTCTAGAAGCTGCATAACTGGACCTAAGGATTGATTTACCAGGAGAAGAAAGGAGCTTTCACAGGCCTTCACCATTAAAAAAGTCCATTTTACAAAATCTAGTGTATATACATTACAATTCAAGCATAAAAGCCACAGGAAAGAGAGGCAAGAAGGTCCAAGATCAGCAAGATTCACAGGCATTATGCCCCACGCTTCCTTGGAGAGATTCCCCAGTGACTATAGTTCCTCCGTGCAGCCTTTGTCTCAAGGAAAGCATTAATTTGTGCCTCCCCACTCTGTTCAGCCACCCCTTCCCATGAAACAAAGGAATTTCACGCCTTTGAAACCTCTATTGTTGTTGACAAACTCAGCTGAGACTGGTCATGTGTAACAGCTATTACTGGGAACAGAAGTGGCAGAGCAACATGACGTCAAGAACCTGATCTTTTCTGTGCACGTGTTCATAAAAACAGGATTAAGAAAACACAACAAATGACAGGAAGTGTATGTTACAAATACAAGGTGACAAAGTCATTTTGACAGGTGAACTACAGATGAAGTAATAGTAAGGAGACTGAAGGAAGAGGCAAAGAAATGGGTGAAAAACTGAAGCTGGGTAAAGAAAGATTAATAATAAAGACTTAGAATTTTTCTTTAATTAATTTAAATTGCATTTCTAGATTTGAAGTTTTTATTTACTGTCACCTTTAATTTGAGAATAATCTGACATTTTCTGTTTTCAAAGACATACCAACTTCCTGTAGTTAAAAAATGACTAAGAACATCTCTTGCCATACAACCATAACTGTACCTACCACCCATTAAGTTACACGATCACTGCTACAAATTCTATTTAAAACACACTTCAGTAATGATTCTTTGTAATCACAAAAGTGCCAACTTCTTCCTTCACACACGAAGAACATACATTGTGATATAAAATCCTCAAAGCATCCACAGAGGTCCACTCAAAAACTGGATAGGAATGTTCCATCACAAGGAGCTGAGCAAAGCTGTTTCCAAAGACAGCTGCACAACAAAGTGAGTGAGAAGAGCTTGAGGCTGGGGCAGAACAACATCACAGCACTCCTCATTTTCATCCTGTCATACCAATGTGAAATTTTGCTTCAGGATGAACTTTGAATTCGCTATGGACAGGATTTTTGCTTGCCCCTTTCTTTAACATGAATTAAAAGGTGAAATACTGTGTGGATGCTATTTGAAACTGCAGGCATAAACTGCACTGTTCGTCTAAGCATGTGAAACCTTTTGTGAAAGATAAAAATCGCTGCCCACCTGTACTCAGGGCTGGGTTCACATGACAGATAAGACCTGAAATGAAGGTTCTTAAATGAAGGTTCTCTCTCTGGGCTTACATAAAGCCTTTAAATCTTCCAACAATAGCTATTTTTTCTGGCCTCGATGAATCAAGAAATAAAACAGTTTTCATGTCAGATGAAGACTGGTTCTTCACCAACAGAAGCTATCACAGAAGTGCTTTTTAACACTGCATCATGGAGCTGAATATTTTGGAAGGGGATGTTCACTTTCAGCTCCTATCTGTTTCCAGACACTAGGCAGGATCAACAAATTTCACTGCACTTCAATATTGATAAAACAGCAGCACCAATACAACCATGTTTTTCTTACTACTTGCTATCAAAAAAATCCATCTGAGAAAACAGTATATTTTTAATACTTACTTGCTAGACATAAATAATCTATTTCCACACTGATAAACTGCTGTAATAATTAGAGAATGCATTTTATATACCACCTGAAATATTTATAGAATATTAATGACAAAGAAAAAATAATGACTACTGGTAAAGTATAGGGGACTCAAAAGACAAGTAGCAGGAAAACAACAATTTGCAAAAAATATACTTTGAAGTTGATCATTATTATACATTACTAATTTACAAAGAAACATCACTACTACCCTGTGATAATTGAGCTCATTTAAGCAGCTTTCCACAACAACATTCTAAAATTAATTTCAACTAGCAGTCTTCATTTAGCATGCACTAAAAGACACAAAGTGCAATCACAAAAAAATACATTCACTTGCTGGCTACAGGAATACTAATATCATACTAGAACTTAACAGCAGGAGTAAGTCAGAAGTAACTCTGAATTACAACTTAGACATTGATGTAAGTTTGACAAAGGATTGGCAATTCTCATACAAAGCTGTATCAGCAAGAAAATAACAGCTGAATTTCAAAAGTTACAATTAGCTACATCTGTGAAATCTTACACTGACAGCACAGCCAGTCATTCTAGTATTTTTTCAACTCATAATAATAATTACTTTAAAATACATATAAAAATACTGGTAGTGTTTTGTATTTTACATGTGGGATCAATAAGAAAACCCAACAATACAAATATTTCAATTCAATGCTGAGAAGACTTAATGATTTACTTTTATATGTACTTACATATTCAGGTTTTAATTTCTTGTCTCCTCCTCTTACAGCTACTTTTTCAAGCTTATCTATGCTCTGCATGATCAGCTCCTCATCCTTAAGTCTAAGCTCTTCATGTATAATTTCGATGTCACGAACAGGATCTACACTTCCTTCAACATGGGTGATATCATCATCTTCAAATGCTCCTAAAACAAAAGAACATTTAAATTACCTATTAAGCTAAAAAGGCAAGAAATACATATTTAGAACATACTATGAGTCAAGAAAGATTGAAATTGAAAAGCCACATGGTTGTCCTGCCCATGTACAAGTGTCCTGTGCAATGTTTTATATCATACCGGTTTAGTATGTTAATTTCCATATCAACTCCAGGATCCAAAGCTCTACCTCTGTATATTCAAAGCACAGCACTTTGCCATTTCAGGACAGGACTCAGAGCATTTAAAAGTTTCTCTTACAAAGGAACAGGCTGGAGCAGTTTCCTGAAAATAGCTGGTGTGTTTAACAACATCTAACCCAGAAGTAGCAAACATGATAGCTAAACTGAACATCGTGGAACATTTTAATACACACAGTAATGATTACAAGAATGATGGAGAGAAAACCTTTCAAATCACCTTGGCAGACCTCACTGGCTGCCCAATTTTATGCATTAAGAAATGAAGAAGTTCTAGACAAAGAATTCTGAAGTTCTGAATGACTCTTAGTGTTTCCAAGGGAAACAGGGCTTAGAAAAAAAGGCCTGAAATCATCTGGCAGACCTCGTCCCTGTTTCAATCTACTTTATCACTGTGGTTCTGACGGTGATTAGATAATGAACCACTCAGACACACAATTTACACAGCAGCTAATTTCATCGGCCTGATTCGAGGGTATGGTTTTTAGGGGGCCATCAAAGAAGCAGATGAAGGTGCATTTGTCATATATGAGTGACAACCATTCACAGTATCTGAACAAAATGGTGCTGGCCCTTATTAGAAACACATGCTATTATCACATATTTAAAGTGCAGTTGAAGCCATAATTTCAAATTGCCAACTGGAAACATAAGGTTAAAACAACCAGATATTACTGACGCATGTGTGCTGACTTCATGCCCTTCTGATGACAATCTGGCAACATAATTCAACTAAGATTGAAATTATCAGATAAGCAGCATCACTTTAAAAAAATCCTGCTCCCCCCAAAAAACCAATACATGTTTTAAAAATGAAAATATTAACAGATAAAAAGAGTTTATTACTTCTTCCTGGATCAATTTTCAGAGTATTTGCATGCCTAACCTGTAACATTAAAGATACGCATGAGAAGTCAACCATGAAAAGAATGTTACTTGAATGTTACCAAAGTTAAAACTTAGTTCTTACACAGTAAAAAAAAATTCAAGACATTTATTGTATTGAAAAATATAAGGAACAGGGTAAACAACAAACAATTCCTTAACTGATATATAGGAAGTTGTGGGGGTTCTTTGTCATCATGAACATCTTAAACTTCATCTTTTGTTTTAACTTACTGAAAACCAAGATTTTAGCAACAAAGCTCTTACACCAATGCACATGGAACACAGGTTTAAAAGATTGTTCGTAGTCAAATATCAAAATCATTTTTACATAAACTTATAAATAGTTTCCAATAGTGGTTCCCAGAAGTTCCCTCCTCTCTCAATAATTGTTTCTCTCCAAAGCTCATCAGTGAACTCCCTGGGTACAAGCAGAATTACCTCAGCAATAGATCCTGATGCTGGCCATGATAGGAGAACAGGCTGCTCTGGTACATGGAAACACTCCACACTAATCTATACCAGTGCCAGGCAATCAAGGAACACCACAGCCCTTGTCTTCCATAAATCCTTACTTGCACACCTGATAGAATGAGATATAGGTTGCTCAGATGAGCAAATACTAGAGAACAGCTTTACTGCTCTGTTCTAATTTACAAGGAAAATATTGAATAAAAAGGGTAGAAGGAGGAAGATGTCACCACACAGACCAAAGTCTACTTGCCTCAGCCTTCTGAACAGACACGTAGCACTCATTCAGCTAGAAGTTTAACTTTCTTCCTTGTATCAAGAAAAAAAAACGTCCACTACCATGTAAATAATATATCCTCACATCCTTCTGCATCTGGTGTCCATGGGTTTAAAAGGCAACAAAAATCCCCACACTGTTAAGTCAGGGGAAAAGCTGCATGACCACGAGGATCTCGCATTTAGAGCACAAAAATAAAAAGTAAAGTAAACAGCTTGTTTTGGTCTTAAGGAAGGATGAAGCTTTTCTGACAAAGCAAGTGTAATGTGAACTAGCAACAATGAAAAACAGCTTATATATTAGTTATACTTTTCTTTTTTCTTCAACAACAGCTTCATTTCTTCACATCTTCCCATTCCTTTTCACAAAAAAAAATCGTTCTTTATTAATCCAAACCAAATTAATTCACTGTATTTCCACCCCTAAAAAACTGACTCTATAACTTCACTTTCACTCTCTTCTCAGCCCATCAAAGCCTTTTACCCATGGACCCTTCAATGTTCTGCCAAGAGTTTTCTTCGAGTCTCCTCCTTCCATCATGCCTGTGTCAGCAGCCATCCTGCAGTTCCTTCAGGCAACAGGAGGACAGGAGATCTGCGTCCGGCACAGGCGGTTGCCTGCTCGGGTAAAAAGCCCCTCTTACTGAGCTGATGATTCCCACTAGAGGCAACAATTCAGCCTTCTTTCCTCCTCACTGGGTTGCTTGATTCTTCTCATGGAATGAATGAACACTAGTTGTATATTCCATTAAAGGCATGGATTTTAAATTTCAGTTTCCATTTTTACATTCAGAGGAATTCCCCTTTAGACAGACACAGTCCCTAAGAAAGTGATAGCTTTAAGATTTTTTTGTAAACAGAAGACTAAACTGGCAGCAATGCCCACATCTTAGTGCGAATGAGAGATTCTTCAAGGCAACAGACACTGAGCTCTTTTTGTGAATCTCTTGATCAGAGTTTCAATGTCAGCTTCAGCCATCAACCCAAACCAGATCACATTCTGACCAACAGCCTAGCTGGAGAGACGACAGGGACGCTCCCTCAGGGATGAGGGAAACTCAAGAAGAAGGGAAGGAAAAGGCAGTGACACCACTAGGATGGAAGAACCTTAGATTTTAACTTTGTCTCAATAGCCATATGGGATGTATCTTGAACAATCTATTATGCCAGCCTCCAGCCTGCTCTCAAGTGATGGTCTGGTACAAATCACACTGAGCACTGTAGGGAATTCAATTCCTGTCTGCAGAACTGCATGCAGACATAGCAAGCCAGAACTGGTGGTAACCTTAGGAATTAAGACTTTGAGCAAGAGATGAGATCTCTTGGGAAAAGTACAGCTGTGAGAAACTAACAGTTAAACTACTAGAAAAATGTTTTACTTAGTACCTGATTTTTAAAACTGCCTATATAAAAATGCAAAGTATTAGGAAAAAATGGAGTTGTAAAACTGAGTTTATAAATAAGATAAACAAGAAAATGTGCATATTTTTTACAACTTTCAATGATGAAAATAAGAACTATAATCTCTATCTAGAAACCTTACCCGTAATAGATTGTTAACAGCATATTGCTCTTTATTAGTTTGTCTTTCTGCCTTTGTGTGAAATTCCTCTGTCAAGCAAGGCCTTTACGTCTCTTTTGTTAGGGAAGATTATATGACAGCCCCACCTTCCCTGCATCACACACAGCAGCAAAACAGAAAACCCAAGGGCTTTATTTGAAAGTACAACAAATGGAGTACTAAGAATCCCATCAGTGTCCAATTAAAGGTAAAGATAATGCAATAGCTGTACAATGAACATGATGCACAAGGCAGACACAGGCCATGAACACTGAGCAGCACCAGGCTAGTAACTGGTATGGCGCACTATGTAGAAAATCAGACTGATGAAACTAAAAACTGCTGAATTGGAAGAAGCAGGGAAAATGGGAGGTGGATCTTGAGATATAAGATGACGGCAAACAAATGAGAATTTTGTTTTGCTGAAGGAACAGTCTTACCTGTCTTGGGTATCAGGCAAAAAAAACCAAAATCAGTTTGTTTATGGACATTGAAGAAGAAAAATTAAAAACATCGATAAAGAAATCCTCAGATTGGCTTGTCTGATACTGCTCTCTCATTACAACAAAATCTATGAGAAAAATAATGGGGAAAAGAAAAAACAGACATTTGGTAATCTTATTTTCATCTCAAGCTGTATATAGCTTGGGAGAGCTTGGTAGAAAACTGAGGGAGCAAAGGTTCCCCAGAATTATACTAACAGGGCATCCAGGTGAGGAAGCAAAGGACTAGAACGGGATAGTTGTAAAACAGCAGAGACTGCAAACATGGCCACGTGTCACAGGTAAAGCCCATACTGACAATGAGGTGTGCTTAAATTCTGTGAACCTCAAACAAACCATGTCTGTCTTCTTACTGACATAATGAGGCCTCAATTTCTGTAAACAGGAGGGAGGTTTACAAGGTTAGCAACTTGTTCACACAATATCCCCTGTAGTACACGCACACCTGCAGGATACAGGCAGCTGAGCTCTGTGGTCTAGCATCCTAAGTTTTCATTATAGAATTAATTTTTTCAAAGTTGTGCTAAAAAATTCCTCTTTAAAAAGCTATTATGATATATTGGAATTTCAACAAACAGCAAATTGATCTAACTACTTTATTTATTTTAAAATAATACTAATTAAAAAGTATATTTACAATTAACATCTCCAAAACTAGTCACACCACTGTGTTCTCAAGACAGTATGACCTATGGACAATGACGTTCTCCAATGAACAAAATGAAAATCCATTGTACTTCCCATCTCTTCACCAATGCATTTGCTTTTAAAACATAAGGGGCCTTGGCATTTCCCAAACATTACCCCAAACCACACCACCTTCCTTTTGACTGCTTCCTTGAGTTATACTGCCTGTGCTCCAAAACTGCCCTCCTTCTACTGCAGGAAACTATGGCATACTACTGAAAGAGGAAAAAGGAATCAATCTGCCACATGAGCAAAAAAATACATACATAAAATAGACTTACTCAAGAATCTCCCCAAGGAACCATGTGTTTGTCAACAGCCAAGTTAATCACACAGCAGTAACAGGAAGGTCAACTAGGAAACGCTAATTAGTAATTTAATTATTTTAAAAAATCATTATAACTTCTCTGGCATCTCTCTTGTGTATCCTAGCAGAGATAAACTATAATTTTATCAAAAGTTTGTCAAAAAGAAGTTGAACAGAAACCATGTTTCTTCTTTTAAGTATGCTATATATATAAGTTTTTTCTCGACTAATCTCCCATAACATCCTGATGGATTTGCACTCTACCTTTAAAAACCCCTGTCACTTCCTTTAGTGTACAAGAGCAAAGATTACAGAGTGAAAAACACCAGGATCACTGCAAGTAAACATCTACTGTGGTCAGTTCCCTTAATGTTTTAGCAGTATCCAGTTACTGTTATTAAAACAAGACAAGTATTTACACAGGAAAATGGTAAAGCATAATACTGGAGCAGGATTCATTTTTGCCAGCTAACAGCCTCAAAATAATGATATAAGCTGAAATCACTAGAAGGAGCTTGGAAATTATCACTGCCACACCCAGCTCCCTCTTCTGTGCCCCTTAGGTTCAAACTTGAAATATTCTTCAGTTTTAGGGAAGGGTTTAGCTTTAGCTGAGCAATTTATCTGGGCTTTTAGGGCTCAAGTGTGGTGGGCCAAAAATATGTTTTTAAGTGGCATTAAAAACATAATGTAGCAATAGCTGGTTCTGCATGTTTCTTTCAAATTATTTGCTTTAAAAATGCAGAAAACAAAACAAACGGAGAAGATGTGCAACTTGACTCCGTTTTTTTCCTGTGGAAGTGCAAGAACTGTCAATTTGTAAGGTCTTGATGGCAGCCAGGACACACAGCCTAGATTTGTTCTTGACAAGCAAAAATAAGAGCACATAAATATGTATACAGGACAGCCGTAACGAATGTCACTTTTAAATGGTATCATCTAATGGCATGCACATTTCTTCCCATTTCTTTCAAAAATCAGCTTCAAAATTCCTTTGACAAAATTTACCTATCAGCCTCCAGAAATTTTTGCATTGCTTATGTTATACCTGTCAAGATCTGATGACTGTATGTTATGTATTCATCTGAACAGAACCACTACACTTAGTTACAGGCTATCATCAACCAATTCATTCTCTTGCTAAAATCAAGTCATCCAATTACTCCTTGACTAATCAAGGCTGTTTTGGCTTTTTCTTTTTTCAAAAGGTACTCAACAGCATAAACAGTTCACTTACAAGAAATGGAAAGGGGCTAATCAGCAGAATTATTGTTTTGCTGCCACAATTTGCAGTATTTAAATGTAGTTGCTGATTGGACTGAAAGTTCTATGATATAGCATATAAAACTAGTTCGACATAAAAACGAAGAAGCTGCCTATAGCCTAAACCTTATTGTTTCTAGATGCTCCAAGCTGCCACTGAGATCCTAAAATCCAAATCAAAATACTACTTCTAAACTTATCTTATTCTGCTCCTAATTGCAATTATGGAAATTAATTATTATCTTCAAGATTAATTTCTCTTTTATGTACCAGTTACTTCATTTCTCTAATTATCCTTACCCTTAAAGTAAAATGTAACCAAACATTTGGCCAACACTAAAGCTTCACATAATGGCATTCTGGCATCTTGCATTCATTTACTAAAGGTAAGCAGTGTATTGGAACATGTTATGCTGCAATTAAGGGGGATATTTACAATTTGATCAGAATCCGAACTGCATCACAAGCTGAAACTCCCATTGGTATTTAGGGTAATGACAAGCATTTTTTGTCAATAAACTATAAGGGAATGTTTAATAACACCACCACAAACCAGACCTAGAGAATAATTGGTACTTGCACTTCCTTTGCCACATACATTGAATGACTGCTATCAAAGAGAGCTGCTCAGCACAGAGGGGCACGGCACACACACACACACCCCCTGCTCTAAGCCCTGACACAAATGAGCAATAATCTCTATCTGGCCACTTACTGGTGGGAATGGGGGAGAGAACAAAACAAACTAAAATACAGTTACTTGAGTGGGAAGCTAGGAGTAGGGTATTTCTTTGAGCTACAAAAAAACAAGACTAGAAGTGTAAAAAAAAAAATTATAAATTAAATCTATACTTAGACTGGCTTGACATGCTATCATCAGTATTCCAAAGATTTAAATTGTAAACGATACTGCTATTTCTGACTGAGGTACAGGTATATTTAACATTACAGAATGTACTAAACTTTGACGATAGCACATTTTACTATGCATATTTATTATTAGAAGGAGAAAATAATACCATCAGAATCAACATTTTACAGCTTCTTAAAGTACATGTTAACAAAGAACCAAAAATAAAGTAGGTTTAGCATGTTTTCCCTTACAAGCTAATTTCAAGTGAAATTAATCACCTGTAACACAAACCTAATATTCTTTAAGCAGAGTAATTTTCAGTTGAAGAAGATGCACCTGCCTACATCTTCGACATAAGCAAAATCAAGTACAAAAAAACATTAAATAAAACGTTGTAGTAAACCTTGACTTCTGAAGAAAGAATTATTTTAGACATCTTTTGTGGCTTTGTTTTCTGCTACAGCCCCTTAAGTTTTGTCTTCATAAAGCCTTAACTAGTTGTAATCACTTGCAGTCTAATTGTGGACATTTATCTGCTTTTCTTATGCATAGAACATAGCTATTAAAGCTGAATGGTGATGGTGTGAAGTATAGGTTAAATTGGGTGAAATTAAAGCAAATTACTCTGGGATGTGGAACTCTGAAAATAGAAACCGCCAATGATTTGCAACCCTCTTGATGATCAGCTTCACAGAACCCTAAATGACAAGAAAACTTACATATTTTAAAGTTAACTAGATTTTTTTAAAATAATATGTATAAATTTATTTCAAATGCAAGCAGTCACTCCAGCAATAATTATTTTGTCTTACCTGCATTGTAAAAATATAAGAAAAGGTTTTAATTTCCATTTAGCACACTTGTTTTTATTCTCAAGTTTAGCTGCTTTTTAGCAACAAAAACCAGTTCAGAATATTAGGTGCAGCATTAATGACTCTGTACACAACATTACAATTTACGTGTACCATATGGCTATACAGACACAGGATGGTAAAAGCAGCTGCTTTGGGCTTTCTTGACTGGTGTAGTATTAGGACTCAATTCATTACTCACCCATACAAAAGACAAGCAGCTACATTTACCCTGCTGAGCCCTAACACCACACCAGTCAGGAGAGAGCAAACCGCTCCCCAAAAGTCTGAACCAGCAGCTGAATGGCAGCCCTTCCGATACCAAACCTACTGGGAGCATTTGACAAAAAAGGGCACGTCTATTTCTGCACCAGCAGACACACAATGAGAGCATGGAGAAGCAATACAGCATTCTAAATGACTGTAGTATCAACTTCTTAAGCATACAAAGAATTTACATTTGCATAAAAGTACCCGTAAAACGAGTACTGCACAAGGTCAGAGATAAAGATTAAAATCTCCCCAGGAAACATTGAGGCAAAGCAATTCACTTCAGGACATGAGAGCTGGCAGAGGAAACCACAGCCAGTTCCTGATGGAGGCAGTTTTGTCAGAGAAAAGTTGTTACCAAGATAGTCACTCCAATGAGCTTCTCTGTAAAATCCTGCTCCAGAGTTCCTACTCTTGAGTGTGTCTGGCAAATATGAGTGATTTATTTCAGATGTAAAAGGTGTTTACTTGCTACTGCTCTTTCATCCTGGCACCACTGGGCTGTAGTCATCCCTCCACAGGCAAAACTTTCTACCTGCTGAGATTTGCCATCAAGTTGGTCATACTGAGTAAAGGACATTATTTGACAGCTGAAGTAATAAATCTTTGAGCCTTTTGTCCCTTTTTGGCAAGGGCTTGCTCTGACTGCCCTTGATGATGTATTTTAAATACTAACACTGCACTTCCCACCCAATAGTTGGGACACAACTAGGAAATACTCCTTAATTTCCTTTCTGGACATGCATTACCTGGGTAATTCACAGATTCACTATCAGAAGACACCTTGGGAAGGGCAGCACTCAATGTAAAACTTTTTGAGATGGCTGGCATGCCACATAAATTGTTTAGAATTCCCTAGGAAAAACTAGTCTCTTTGTTCAGATTTTTACACACCACAACTGTGTTAACTGGAAGAAGGGGCAAATTAGGAACTTAGCCTGGTAAAAAGTCTAAATACCTGAAGAATGCATGTGGCCTGCTTCACAGACAAGTGCTCTTGTCACCCTGAGCTCAGACCCATTCTATTTTATGTTACTTTCTGTTCTAATGACCAAAAACCTTCCTTTGTGAGTTTAAGTCACAAAAAGAGAAGCAAATAGGAACAAGGGGAATTCTCGACAGAACTCCCCTCCCTGGTGAGTGTTCTGCAGCAGCACTGCCTGCATAAAGCATACAGCACACAGCAAAGTCTGGCCACAAACACCAGTGGATAACTTCTAACATGTCTCTGTGTACCATACATCCAGATTTTCCTACTCAGAAGTAGACTGAAATTCATATATTTGCAATCAGATGGAATCTGTGCTGTACAAAAGCATAGTTTCCTAAGCAGAAACCATTTGGAAAGTAGAAATATGCCCATGTATAACTGTGTATTCATACTGCCTCCAGAAACACCTTATCTCTGTGCTGCGTTTTGCCCCTTTCTCCTCAAGATCAGTCACCCTGGTCTTCTCTTTAGGGAATACTCAGTGTCCAGCTCTATGGTGCCAGTCATATCTGGAATCTCTGAGGGTTGCCATAACAAAATATAACTGCTAGCAGTAACTATGTTCTTAAGACAATATATCTACAGAGGTCATGAATAGCAACTAGCAGCCATTAGCAGAAACACACAGGGCAGTTCTACCCAGCCTTGAATGACCAGATACATAGGAAACATCTTAAATATTCACGGACTATTTATGTGAGTCACAGATGGATTCTGTCAAAGGTGCAGTAACATAAAAAACCCACTTGAGCTCTCAAGTTTTTATTGGGTCTGGAACAGCACTACTCAGTGGTTACCATGACTGTACTCCTACTGAAACACTCGGCATTCCTAATGCTACAACAAAGTCCAAACTCTGCTGAGCCCACTCTGACTCCTGTGCAGAGATAGCTGAGCTCCCCGTTCCACATTCTTCACAACCTGAAAGGTTGATCTTTGCAAAATAATGAAGAGAATGAGCAGCTCAGTTCAGCACCGAATGCAAAACTACAACCCTCCTGAAATCCACAGCAAAGAATATAAAAATGTTTCAATATAGAAACTTCTCTTCAAAAGCATTTAAAGCAATAACTTAAGATATATAAATACCAAGAAAAAAAAACTCCATAAGAAGTTTTCAGCTACAAGAAATTCGTTATCTAAGAAGATTACAAATATTACGTTTTTGCTATGATAAAACAACAGCCCTACAAAACTGTCAAAAGTCCTTGCAGTCTTACAAAAATGCTAGAAAAATGAATTATAGAATTTGACTGGTGAGGGAAAAGAAAGCTATGTTTACAGAGCAGTCATTGTTTACCAGAAGATCAAGAGAGTATTTGGAGGAAGAGCATTACAAGGAGTCGTAAACTCAGTCCATCCAGGTTAACAAAGAACCCTATTTTCCATTATCTCACTGCTGCTCCTTTGAGGATCTATTTTGTTCCACAAGGGAGATGTGGAGGAGTAAACATACTTAAGGGAAGACCAGCTGATGTATAACAAAAATGAGAGTTGGCAAAGATTTAGATCAGCAAATATTGTTTTATCAGTGCCATTAGGTACGCATATGCCCTATATAAGTTTGTAATGAAGTGCAGCGTTGCTAAGTGAATAAAACAGCTTTAAAAACAAAAGCAATATGTCTCTCAGTAAATTTGCCTTACAAAAATGTGCCTCATCATAAAGCCTTCCCACTGGACATTCTGACCCACATTCGTAGTGTAAAACAAATTTAATACAAAAGAAGCAATACTATTAATCCAGATTTATCCTTTGCAAATCAATTCCAATTTTAGAAGAGTGCTGCCTATGAGTTTGTAGTAATAACAATTAATAACAATCATTCTTAAATATATCATTAGCTTTAGCTGCATCATTAGGTTAAGGGCTTATTATTTTTCACACACTATTTTTCACATGTTTACTTCTCTACAAATTAAGAGATGTCACAGTTCTTAGGACCTCACATCACAGTACAGGCCTGCAATTACAAGAAATATCAAATGATCTTTTTAGAACAGAATCTGAAATACTAAAAACACGAGGTAATATATAACTTCCATCTGAGATGCTAAACTTGATAAAGAGGGCTTGCAACAATTCCCGTTCAATGTTCAAATCTTCATGTAACAGCTGACCACACAAAGCTTGATACTAATATTTTATTTTGGATATTAAGTTTCTTCCTTTACAATTATCAAAAAAACATCCCAACAAAAATTTAATAAATTGCTTGCTATAGATTGGCTGGCCCATCACATGGGAAGTAAAGAACTCATTTTGTACATTATTTCAGTAAAGTAATCCCTAGCCCTCAGACATTCACTTTTTTCCTAGCAATGTTTTACTTAAATGGCAACTATATTGTGGAACATAGCAATCGTGTTCTGCAACTATCTGGCACCACCTAGTAGCCACTGGCATCTTCTTTACTAGAAACCATTAAGAGACTGTGTTAAGAAATTGTGAAAGGATGATACTGAGTGTGCAAGGAATAGTAACCCAGACTTTTTCAACAACCTATGGTCAAGAAAATGTTTTATGCTGAATTAGGTAGGCAGGCATAGTCACTAACTACTTGTGTACTGTGCAAATGATTTCTGGCTTCCTTGCAAAAGTACATTAAATACTTGTGTGCATGTTGGAGTTTTCGAGCAGTCTAAGAATCTGCTGGCAAATTTTAGCAGCAGTTGACAAAATGCATTGTTCTATGCATGTATGCAAAAAAATGGCCTGTTATTCCCTTTTCCTATCCTCAAAACACACAAACAAATTAGAAACTGAGAAAGAAAACATAGGCTTTGATTAACCTGAATCCTGGACATACAGGGTGTTTTTTCCATGACTGCCAGAGCAGAGTGCCTTGTAGGCCCTAATACTGGGGAGGAGTGATGAAAGAGGAGTAATATGAATGTATCAAGGCTACTTCATTATGTTCCCAAGGTGTGACTGGGTAGAAATCTTTATTTCCAATGGTATTACTCCTTTAGCCTGCAAGCAAATACAAATATGCAGCCCCGCTGTTCTGCTCCTTGCAAAATAAATATATTATATTTTTGCAACATCTAACCACAGCTTTTTAAGCTGAAACAGTTGTTCTTCTTTTACTTTAGATGTCAAATCCATCACAGAAAAGAATTTTGTTTTTAAAAGGCCTCCTCAACGAAGCAGTTCGTCTCCCTGCCATTTAGCTCACTATATTTTTACAAGCACCAGGCTGAGCAAACTATGATTGAGAGAAGCCATCTTATGCACATTGCTGTTGTCCCACATCATTCAGAACAAACCTTTTTAGATCGTTAACTACCACAGGAGTGCTGATTACACAGGCACCAGCAATTTCCTAACCAATGACCACCTGAACAATGATGTGTTCAGCTTCTCAGACCCTGAAGCCTTTCAGAGGTGAATCATTTCACAGTTTGGAACTAGATCTCCATAGCAACTTCCCTTTGAGGGTTTTAGAATCACCATCCCGTAATTCTATGATCATCAAGCTCAACCATTCCCAATGGTTCTTTTCACAGCAGATGGAAAAGGAAGCCTTGAAATTTTACAGTCTATTTCAAGCAATTCATCTGGCAGCCTATTAGAATTCAAAATATTTCGACCTTCAATCACAAAGCATGTTATCTGAAGCTGTGGTGATCTCAAGTCAAGACAAGCAGACGTTTTAGTCTAATCATCCATGATGAGAAGAGACTGACAAAAACTCTTAATTCAACCACCATCAAAATGCTTATTTTAACTGCATGAAAGTCTTTCAACAGGCAATGAAAACACACCATGTACCATTTTATCACAACCTTCCATTCAAGGGAAATACGAATTCTGAATATTGGCATGGATCTTTGCACTCCCTGACTGCTTTTGAACAAATATCTCCTCCTTGGAAGTCAGTATAAATCCAAATCTACCACATTATTTTTTTTCAACAGCTGTCAAGGAAAATGATAGAAGCAAACTGCAATTAAACTTCTTATGATTGAGTACAATAATGCTGCAAATGAGTTACTTATTGATAGACCCAGTTCGTTATAGGCATCTTCTAAGAAATACAAATCACTTACCACTCAGAAAATAAATACCCATTAAATTATGAAAACACAGCATTGGCTAAAATCTTGAAGCAAAGCTCAGTTTCATGATAATCATCATCAGAAGGATGTTTAAAGTTGGGGGTTTTTTTCCTTTTTCTGTTCCCAATTCCTAGCTCAATTCCCTCTTTTTAGCATTAAAGAAACATTTCCCTTCTCCTCAAAGTTTCAGTCAACCACTGAAATAATCCCATTGGGGTACAAGAGCTTTAAATTTGCAAATATTTTCACCTAAAACCCCAGGCTAATTCACTTATATTCATCAACCTTAAACACAAGCTAAATTCAAATGTTTTAAAATCTCACCCATGCACTGCTACACAGTACTATGTTATTAACATCGTTATCCAGTGACTAAAGAATCCAGAAGACTTCAAACTTTTCATATGTCAAAATGCCACTAACAGATTTTTACAGAATGAGCAGTAAGTTTACTTAAAAAAAAATTCAAAGAATCACCATTTAGTGACTTGGCAGCGAGATGCTGACATTTAACAACTGCAGTTAAATGCATGAAACTTAAAAGGAACAAGAGAAGGCCCCCAACTGCAGCCAGGCCCCAGTATCCACGAATAGGGAAATTAACATATATGCTATATTTTGTAACATTTGTAGAGGAAGGAACACTTAATTGCTTTACTTTCATTGAATGAAAAAAAATGCATATTCAGAGTCCCTAAGTAGTTACTTAACTGAGAGAGTGGCCACAATTGAGACCCTATCCACAGCACTTAAAATGCCACATTTTATTAGCCTACAGAGAAAAGAACAACCCCCTCCCCCTTCACTGACCTTATTCTCCGAGGTATCAGCACTGCTGAGCCACACTCTTACACTACTTCAAAGAAAAACTCTTTAAAAATTAGGAACTTATAAAAATAACCCATAAAACGAAAAGATCTTGAATATGTGATTTACTGAGTGGTAGCTTACTGAGAGTTAAAATATTGGTGAAGTAATTTTGAAAAACTACTGTACAAGAAATGATGATGAAAACCTTTGAGGGAATAAATTGGCATAATACAGGATTTATGTTCATATACTTTTCACTGTTTGCAAAGCAGCCCGAGATCAGAGCTACACAACTGCTTACATGTACTGCTTGAAGATCTGAGGGGAAGTATCTGAACATACCCACAAAATTTAAATAAGGATCAAGGTAAAATTTAAGACAGAGTAAAGCAAATAAAAATGTTATGCATCAACTAAAAATGTAAACTGTTTATTTCTATGTACAATCGACCGAAATAAACACAGAACTTATTCTAGCAATCTGAGAAAGAAACACCATGGGAAAAAACCTTGAGTATGTTAAGTACCTTCTCCTGCAAAGACCAGAGATTACAGCAATTACATATGAACAATATTAAAATTCTTAGTGGTTTTCAATGCTAGATCAGTTACTACTGCAAGGATCTTTTTAAAGAGACAGAGCAGTTACAGGATACATTTTACAATACTCATAATTTTTGCTCAGGAAAATTTTCACCTTTTTTTATTTCAATGTGGAAGGCAATCAAATATCTTTGTTATCAGATGTTTTAAGTCATCTATAAAGCTTAGCTTACTTCTTTTTGTCTGTTTACCAAACATAATATACCCACCATGTACAACCCTTCATTCAGCATCTGGTCCAGCTAAAATTGAAAATAAAACTGTCCATGACCACCAAGTTAATTAAACATCTTGCCAATTAAAAAGTACAACTGTCACTGCAACAAAACCTATATGTGTAGACAGAACTACATACAAACATACATAGATGCAATTTTGCAGTGTAGCTATGGCTAAATGTAACTTGAAAAGGACCATTTAAAAAAAATTCTTTAGTAATAGTAAATTAGAAGTATCTTGCATTGTACAATTAGACTGCCAGCAAAGGATACCTATTAGTAACATATAGGCAAATCATCCTAGAATTACATCTTTACAACCTATTCCATGATTATGTACATGTTTTAAAGAATTTTCATGGTATTTTACCAGATATTTCTCATAAATCTAGGAGGCAATTCTAAAACCTGTCTTTGTATGTCTCTAAGAATGAGAGCTGCACTTCCAGCTTTTCCTCTTCCCAATATTCCCACCACCATACCTGAAAAACCTCATCTTAAGCACAGTAGTTATATATTAGCTCACCGTTTAACAATCTAGAATAACCTTAAGTTTATTTCATAACATATAATCAAGCAACATTCAGTAATTAAAGCACACTGAAAACAGCAGTTACTAGCTAATTAACATTACAGAAACACTTTTCTTAATGCTAGAAAAAGACAAAGATTATATCAAATACTGTAGCATGAGGAAGAATTTGTTATGAACCTTTCTGTTTAAAACACTGAAAACTTCAACTTGAGAGTTTGAAGTTTAACTACTTTTAATTCATGAATTAAAAACGTCAGTGCAGGTTCTGCATGATTAGGAAAGCCATTTGGGGACTACCCTTGCACCACATGGTTCTTGTAGGGCAAGGACCATTCACATACATCCCAAAGGACAGCTCACCATCCATAAACATGTCCAACCTCTACATTACCCTCATTCATGCAGGGATTGAAGAAATAACACAGTCTCACTACTTTCGTGGCCAATGAAGTATTTTGGCATCACCACAGCACCTGAACTGCAGCTAGGCACAAGCAGCAAAGGCTGTCTCAGGCTGTGAGAAGGACAGGCACCCTGGGCTGGAGTCTGGGGATGGCTGCCAGACAGCCTCTGTGCCCTGCTGAACACACTGGTTTGTACACACTGGTTTGCAATGCCAGTACAGCAGCAGACTTTGCTAGATAGGTATTTTCTGCTTTGCTATTAAATTAGCACTTTAAAACAGTAACAGTATTTCACCTCTACATGCTATTCTTAAACCCACCTTCTACTTCTTAAATCATATTTTATATTTTATATCTGTCTGTATTAAAGTAACACCTAAAAATGCTTAGGAGGTAAAACTGAGAGCACAATCATCTCTAGCAAGCAGTCTCTGTGGAGACCAACACTTTGGTATGAAAATATACTCTTATATTTTTTTCCCATTATTTAACAGTTTCCATTTACTCTTACCTGTTCTGACATATTTTCATCACTTAACAGAATTTTTCAATGTCAGGAATTATTTTGTGTCACCTGCCATGTTTTCTAAGCTTCCCAAACAGTGCATATGCAGGTGTATTATCTTTCTGCACAGTTCCATGATGACTAGATGGGCAAACACAAGGACTACAGCTCCAAAGCAGTAGCTGGTTAGCAGTAAATGACATCAGGCCTTCCATAAAGCCTGGCACACAACCACAGCTAATTTTGTGCTCACATCCAGGCACAGGCAAAAACATGGCCAACACCAAAGGGAGGGCAGACTGCCTTTCTCAGCACTAGTGCCTTCGTTTCCTAGGCACTATAAGCTGGCAACTCTATGCACACCCTTGCAGGGGTTCTTTAAATTTTGAAATCCAACAGATGTGCTTATACAAAGGTACACCCAAATTCTCAAAATCTTCTACACATGAATATCAGTATGGACATTTGTATCACACAGCAAAAGAAAGCCTGTATCAAGCAGACACCTCAAATTGCCTTTTAGCATGAGGAAACATGTATCTTAAAACATTTCCTCTCTGATAATAAGTATTTTAAATTCAAACATTCCAGAAAGAAAAATAAATACTAATGTTATTATCCTTCACTTGACCCCTGCATTTTTAGACATCACTGCTACCACAACTTCTTCAATAGGCTGTGATACAAACTGTCAAACTCACGGGCAGTGAGACACTTTCAGAGAACACAGAAATAAACAACGCGGACTGCTAATTCCAGAACAAAACATCATTTGTTCAAGGTTTGATTTGACCCTAGTCTTATTTTCCTGATAAAATAAACCTAAAAATCATTCTTAAGACAGAATGAAGATTCTCTCCATCTCAAAACACTCAAAGAAACTCTTCAAAAGAAAAGGATCATACTGGCTGTCATGCTTCTGGCAATTTTTGAAGTCTCTGAAGGAAGCTGTCATCCATCAGATGCCCTTAAATCTATAAAAAAAACTTTCATCCAATTATTGTAGGAAGGTTCCTTGCAATTTTTCCCCAAAAGCTATCATGTAGCATTTGTCTTGGACCACATCTATCCTCAAGAGGCTATCATTATTATAAAAAAAAAGACAGAATTATTTTAGGGTTCCTAAAGCTAGTAGACTCTCGGAAGATGTTGAGCCACATTAACTTCTTCAGAATACATGAAAGATGACAAAAGTCCCCAAACGTTGAAGGATATGCAAAAGGCACATGCAATATTCAAACATTTACACCAATGCCTCACACTACTGCTGCAGATGCCCCCCAGACCAGCAAGTCAAGCCCCACCATCCCCTCATGCAGTTTCACTCAACTTACAGCCTGCTCACCCTCTGCCCACAGGACAGAGCTGGCAGGAGCAAGCCAGAGGCCACAGCTGTTCTAGCAGACTCCACGCCCCTGCTAGTTCGAGGAGGAGAATCTGACCAAAAAAAATATTCCTCAAGATTTACATCCTATTTTAAAGCAACCTTAAGATTCCAAATGAGTTTGTTATAAAAAGACAGTTCACTGTTTAATTTTTCTCTTTTTGTAACAACCTTGATACAGAATACTGTATGTACTTTTTACATAATGTAAAGTTCTAACCTAAATTAGATCAGGGATTACAATAAAAACTCAACTATATCACATAACACAGAATGAAAGTGTTACTATTTTCTTTTGATATGCCAGGAAAAACCTTATTTCAGATCTTTTGAAAATAGGCTTAAACTTCAAAAAGTTTAGAAGAAACACACAACAAATCAACAAGAGACTTTTCTCAAAAAAAAAATTCTAAGAAAGAAGAGCTGTTTGTTGCAATGCTATGAAAACAGGATGCATTTTGTTTTTCAGCTAGCCAACACTAACTGAATGCTTATTTTTCAAACAATTTATGTCTATAAAAAATTTCTAAATTTTATGACATGCTACTGCAGAAGAAGGAAACTTCATAAAAGCTATAAAGCTGTTAAGTTTCCATTCTGACTTTTATTTAATAGTACATATGCATATAAAATCTTTTTCTTTAAATAAATTGGTAGGCAGTATAGCTAAGAAAAAACATGTTAAGTGAACAAAAGATGGATTACTCTTGACTAGACTTTCCATTTTGGTGAAAAATCAGAACTCTGATCACAAGCAAATTTCTCTGTGGTTTGCTGATTACTAACATTAGAAATGTTCTCCGAATCATTTAAATCATCTGTTTCTCCCCAATGTGCTTTCAGTTACTTGTTTTCAATTTTCAATACAACATTGCTGATAATATTACAATATCCCTTCCTCCTGGGAGAGGCAGTTAGACCCTGTCTGCATTCCACAGGAACACAGCCTTGCTCTCGGTGCAGCTCCATCTGCCCTTCTCCCCCCCATGGCCAGCCCAGCTTACCCACCTACTCACTCCATCAAGACATGAAAACTGGTGGCATATGACAATGATTTGTGAATTCAAACTGCATCAAAAATTCAAACTGCATTTAAATACAACTAGTATTTTCCCTTACCAAAGATTTCCAAAAAGTTCTTTCCTCTCAAAAATACTGAATATTTCAGCCTGGTTTCATGGAAGTGTTTCGATGCAGTGCTTGTATAATTCAGAATTAATGCACTTCTGTATAATTACAGATGCTCAGAAACAAAGAATGTTATTTATTCACCAAGGCAAAGTTTAAAACAGGGGGGGAAAAAAGTAACTTCACAGTGATTTTATGGCTGAGATTTGAAATTGCTTTGTACTAACTTATCAAATTTCAGCAAATTTAAGGTTTCAACTTAAAACAATTCTCCTATAGCTGCAGTGGTTTTAGAGATATTTGACTTGATCTTTCCAGTCAAAAAGCTTTCAGTTCTCTGAGACCGTGAACAAATTATTGTTTCTCATATTTTCACCGCTCTAATACAATAAATTAACAACATTCTAGTAAATAGCACCACTGGTGTACAAGATCCTGTTAACCAACATCACCCTGCTGTTGCACAGCAAGAAAACAAAAGTGGGAAGGGAAAAAAACTTCAAATCAGCAAACATGCTGATGCATCCTGGGAAAAAAATCCACAAACAGAAAGAGATGAGAGAAAAACTTGACTTGATGTTTTTAGCTGACAAAAGCAGCATTTCTCTCCAGCAGGGAGGGAATTTGGATGTTGTTTATGGGAACCAGATGAAGGGACTCGTCCTATGACTGCAGCACACAAGCTGGAAACGCTGGTGCTCTGCACCAAGCTGGCCATACAGTGGCAGTGGAGGGCACTTTCCAGGCAGGCAGTGCCTGCCAGCCCTGCTCCCAGCATCACCTCCTGAGAAGCCCATGTCCCCTCTCCCAAATCCAGCCCTACCTGCTCACAGCACGAGGACAGGCAAAAACAAGGAAGCTGCCCAGCCTGCCCAGCGAGGGCCAAGAGCAGGGCACACAGGAAAAGAGTCTGTAGCCATTAGCTCATCCCCCTGCTCAGGGAATCCACGCACATCCACGGGGCACTGGCGTGGGAAGCACACTGGACACATCCACACACCCCTCGGATACAGCATTCTCCTGGACTCCACTGGCTCCCTTAATTCACCGACCAGCAAGCTGCACCTTTCCATCCACAGCAAGAAAGAGAAACTGCAAAATTCTTGCCAAAAATGCTGGCTGGTTAGGAGAACCAGAATTATGATGTAAATTACCTTCAGAAGTGTCTAGTCCATCACATTATTCAATGACAATGCTCAAATGTGGTAGTCAACATACCTTAGCATGGCAACGTTACACTAACCATATATGAGAAAAATGAAAATTTAATAACACCTAACACTTCTTTTTAAAATAGGGGCTTCATTAAAAGCAAATAATTAAATAATTCGGAATGGTTTTATCTTCTCACAGTAACTGAAACCCTGCTGAGGTTAAGTGAGCAAGACAACTGAAGAGCTGAGTAGCCAAATGAGATGGCAGCAGCTTTGCTCTGCCAGGACTATTCACACTGCACCTCCCAGCTCCAACAATGGCTAAAGCAAGTCAACAATGACAGTGCAATACTCCTCCATACGGGAAAAATACATATGCAGTGACCCACACCCCCCCGATTATTTACTTAAGAGTGCAACTGCACCCACTAATACTCAAAACCACTCATGGTGGATCCATACAGAGAGGGGCAAAATTAAATTTAAACAAGCATATGAATGCTGTTATTTTATTTTGGTGTGGGACAAATCAACTAGAAGGAAACAATCTATATCCTCACAAGAAGATCGTGAATTTGAAAATGATCAATTAACTCATACACTAAATTATTCACTCTAAATGGCACAGTCACCTTAACATAAGTCCACAGAAGTAATCAATACAAAAGAGAGGAAGATGTTTATTTTTGTTTTCTATAAATATATACTGATTAGTTAAGGTTCAGACCAAGCCATCTTTATTCACACTGAGCAGAACTTGAAATTCATAGAACTTGAATCACACAGTATGACTAAATAGAAGAACTACACCCTTGGAAAAAATATAGAAGTACTTTAAAAGGTCACTTTTGTTTTCCTTCCCTGCTTGCTTACATACACATTTTAGGAAAAATGACAACAGAAAAACATGTGAAAGGATGAGAGCATGAATTAATAATGAGCCAATTAGCAGCTTGGAATTATGCTGGAATAATAAAATGGAAATATCTTAATAAAGTGAATGTTGTTAATGGCTTATCAGTTTAAAAATAATCATATTCTTATTAAAGCCACTGTATGAGAGCTGTATTTTTTAATGCTGTTTTGCATGGTCTTTAGCTTGCATTTATATTCTTTTCATATCCCATCCCCACAGGATTATTGCTGGAACAGTGCTGTAGTCATTATCTGACTGTAAACTACTTTTAACTTTATTTCTATCTAAATCTCTAACTTGGATTATTCTTCAGGAGGGCAAGTTGCTAGACCAGTGTGCAAGAATAGGAAAGTTGAATTTATATGCTCCTGTCTCAGGGCTTCAGGCCCAAGGAGGAGAGGTGACTGCTGAAGGGAGCCTTTAATGCTCCAGGACTAGTATGCAGCCACAGAGATTTTATCACAGTTTCAGTAGAGCCAGTAAGTCCTGTACACAAATACGGAACTACACAGTAGTCATACTCCTTCCAAAACCAAAGCAATTGAATACAAAAATCAGCAATAAAGTAGCTTTAGTTAGAGCCTCATTTCTTCAAATGGGAACTACGACTCACCTGACTTCAGTATACAGAAATTCTGAAGAGATGTTATGCCCTTCCTAAGGTTATGGAGCCTACTGCATATTCAGTTAACATACAAAAACTACTAACTTCACCCACTTGGTTGAATTGCCCACAAAAACCACATTTTATTCAAGACAATGTAATTTGAGAAGGGGACAGCAGATTTTTCACAAATTTCTGTAGCACTGAATATCTGTTTTAATACAAGGAGAACAACTTCAAGAAATCACGGCCAAGTCACATGCAAATTCTTCCCATTCACTGTGAAATGGGAAGATACGTAAATAAAAGAAAAAGACAGCAATAACAGAAGAACAGAACATCACAGATCAGGTATTTCCAACAGAGAAAGCCACTCAGTAGGTATCTGTACAGTCATTAGTACAGAAGGGTCAGAATCTGAAAAACGTGGTTTGCTTGTGGGTTTTATTTTAAACCGTGCAAACAAAAACTATTCTGTTCACGTCAAAATGTGTTCATATGGAACAAAACATCTCCTGCAGTCCACATCACTTCACTGCAAGGCTTTTTTCTCTGCTCCAATATCATCATGTGCCATTAATATGCTAGTTGAAAAAAAAGAAACCCTGCAGCCTAACATGTATTTTTATCTACTGTTAAAAAAAGTACGAGAAAAGCTCTCCATAATGGTGAAGGGAGAAGGAATGGAGGGGGTGGGAGACAAGAACAGGACACAAAAAACCACCTTTTCCAAAGATTGTTCTAGGCAAAAGGGACATGTCATGTTAAACAGTAGTCAATAGCTGTATACAACCAGTAAACAAATTCAGCTCTATGAAAAAAGAACTACATCACCATTTAGTGGTTGCAATTTAGATTATTCTAGCGTGTAATACTTTAATTGTATAAAACAAAGCTGATGTCACAAACACAAAAGAACTTCTTGCAAAGCAAGCACCACAAGTAATTTTTATGCTGCCACTGATGGCTGACAAGTGATGAGCACTTTGTTCGAATTCATATACTTATGCATCTAAGGCAACAGGTGGCTTATAAAAAGAAAACACTAAGAGCTTTTTAACTCTTCATTATCAAAATTTTTATAATAAGTTTTATCATAATGATTAAACAATCTCTACTAATTAAAGCTCAACATACTAACTACAAAGATGAACCATGGCTCAGGGAAAATGATCTATTATTTTGCTAAAAGCAGAAACTGAGGTAAGGTTCTGGATCCCACTGACTTGAGCTCTGCCTACACTCACAACATTGTGTAATTGCACAAAGCACCCAATATTTAAATAGATATATAAATTAAAAATCACTTTAAGACAAAAAAAAAAAAATTCTTGCTGACTGTCTTTCCTATATCCATCTCAAACAATAGCTGAATGTTGTGGTACCCTTGGAAGGAAATTTCTGGAAGCGTATTTTCAAGTCTTAAAACCAACTGAAAGTGATGCATTTCAGTTGTTGTTTAATGTAGTTTTGGGCCAAGAGTGGCCCAAAAAACGTGGTTTTTCCCTAAATATTGCACAGTCCAATAAAGAGTTTTGTTCTCCTTAAGCACAGAGTTATTAAAAAAAATAATTAAAGCAGCTATGCTGCACAGAATGAAGGAACATACTTCATTTAAATTTGTATTTAAGTGCAAAGAACTTCAAAGCAAAATAAAAGACACCATAAACACAGAGATAATTCAGATTAAAAAACAGAACTAAAATAAAATAACCTAGAGCAGTATTTACTGATTTTGTTACATTTATTAAAAACCGGAAAGTAAGTTGAGAAGACAAAAATGCAGTAAGAATACCAAAACAATCTTTATATTCTGCCTTGTAATTAAGCTATGAAATAATCATCTGCTTATGATTAAAACATTTTAGTGTTTGCTGGTTTGGATAGATTAAACTCACATACAACATATCAGACTCTTTCCTCTGCATGGCAGTTTCATCATGCTAACAATTTAAAAATATGACATCAATATTTCTTATCTTGTACACTACATACACACACACATACAATTTCTATGGTGATGTTCATTGGATTAATTTTTCTGCTTTTTGACACTTCAGAGAACCCAACCTAGAGTCTCAAACTGCCCAACTTACAGCCATCTAGTCTAGTACTGAAAAGCAAACCTATGCTCAAACATACTTTAAAAGTTTAACTAGTAAAGCAAGTTTGAGGTACAGAAGCTTCTGCCATCATCCATATAAGGAGAAAAACCAATATGATGGAGGGTGGAATGAAGAAGGCAGAGAGAAGGAAGAAGGGATGTTGTTTGATTTGGTAAAGAAAGTCTTTTAAACTAACTTTAAAGAAAACAAATTAATCATGTATTACTTAAATAAGCAGAAATTTAATTACATACCAAATGAGAAACACTGACATGTCCACTCCAGTGGACATAAAGATTCTGAAGAATCTTCTTGCTATTTTATCAACAACAGATGAAGCTTCACTTTAACTGCAAAACCTAAAATAAGTACCAAAAGTAGTATTTCTGAGGTATTTCGCAAAAACAAATAAATGTTTGGTTTCATATTTCCTTTGGCACAGAGGCTCCAGGGTGTTGTTAGAGGCTAGAGACCCCCTGGCATCAAAACTAAAGCAATAGTTTCCAAAGCAGCTCTTGCAATTACTGCTGATAAACATCCAGCATTTAAATCCAGCCCACTGCTAATTCTGTTTTCCGCAGAAGATACCAGGATAAAAATTCATTTTGAAATACACTAAAAAATAGCTGGGAGAAACTGTGTGAAACAAATACAAGAGTGACAAGTTCCAGAGAAAAAACCAGGCCATAAAAATTTCTGCTGAGATGCCATTGATAACTGACCAATATATAAATCATTGTAAACCCAAGTAGAAAAGCAAAACTACATCTTCGCCCAAATGGAAGCTGGACTTCATCAGAACAGAAGAGAAAGTCTGGAAAGCATATTGAAAACATACCAACTATCTTTGTTGAAGGCTTCCCAAAAGAAGTCAGCAGATTTCCACATCAATACCTCAGTATTATAAGAGCACAAAGGCACATCTGCAACCAAACCCTGCATCTCAGTAACATCTCAGCATAAATACCAGTCATAAGAAAGTCAGATTTCTACAGACTCCAGTGGACAACATGCAAGGTTTGAAAAAAAACATCCCTACATCTTGTAAACTTAGAAGAAAACGAGAAAGAAAAAAAATGGATGCAACTGGCATATTTCCTATGGCTGCCTTTTCACAAACATTTTCCATCTTACCAATCTCAGCTTAATGCTCCCTCAGCTAGAACAGCATGACTGTTTGCTGTATTACACATTGAATCTGATTAGAGAGATTACCTATTTTTAAAACAACCCAGCAAGAAGATTATGGTTATTTTTAAGACCCAAACCCCCTTTTACTACATGGTTTCAAAATCAGCTCCAACAGCACAGAAGAAAGTGGCAGCATATCCATGAGAAAAGGTCGCAGAAGACCTTCCTATCCAGTGTAAAAGCCTGGCACAACATGTGACTTGGAAAGAGACAAACACCTATTTTTCTGAAAGTGGCATTTTGGCTGTTGTAGAACCAGGCAGCTCCCATAAACAGCAATTCTGAAAGGAAACTGAACCAGAGCTTTTTCTGTCAGTTTATTAAACAGTCTCATAAACTCTCATAGGCTAAGACAAAGGAACTCTGAACTGACAACCCAAGGATCTCCGACAAATTTGCTTAACACAGAACAAAAAGGAAGTATGTATGAATTAAATCTTACAACAGCATATCTTAACTAACCCAGAAGCTTTGTTTAGTTTGTGTAGGATAAGTAACTTACAGCCAGAATAAGAAACCCAAAGCCAGGTTCCTCCTGGTCTTCAT
Organism: Euphonia xanthogaster; assembly: GCA_034509185.1. Lineage (NCBI taxonomy): Eukaryota > Metazoa > Chordata > Aves > Passeriformes > Fringillidae > Euphonia > Euphonia xanthogaster. Next base: position 20,755,971 of record JAYDZK010000274.1, read on the forward strand.
TTGCAGTAGTTAGTCCACTGTTCAGTACACAGCAATCAGATATGCAAACTGCTCCTCATCTATTTTAATATTGAAGGCACGTAAGCCTTGGAAATTATCACCTCAGCTCATTTGGTATTGACTCACTCGCATATTCAACTCCAAAGCAAGGAGGGATAGTGGCAAAGAGCCCCCAAGCAGCAACAGCAAATTGCTGCCATTCCAAACACAGGGCAGCCCATGCCCTCAGCTGCTCCTGGAAGCAGAGCCATCTACGAGTCAATTGAGAAACAGAAGTGCTTCAAGGAACCTCCCTAATGAAAAGTTTTCCTTAAAACCCTGCAATAGAAAAAACAAAACAAAACAAAACAACACCTTCTCGAAAGCATTTAAAAAAAACCCAACACTTTTTCAAAAGCAACTTTCCGAAAGGGATGCAAGGATATTCTCAGTTTACAGACTACTCATCTTTGTGATACAATCGGGCAGCGAATTAAAGTGAAAACATTTAACCACTTATCTTTTTGCAAAGAACTGTTACTTTACCTTTTCTGAGGTGGCCTTTCTCTGACCACAGGAAAACAGGCAAACATTTCATATTAGAAACAGAAATATTAGGAAAAAAACCCAAATCCATCTGCAATACTTTTCAAGCTTTCCAGAAAGGCGATAAAAGAGCAAAAAAAAAAAATTGAATAAATTATTAAACTATCACTGTTTTTAAGGAGTCAGGATACTCTACACCATCAGCAAAGACACCCACTCAAATAGGTAAAGATGTATTTCACAAACAGTCACCTGAATACCCCAACTCCATCACACATTGACGATTTTTCTTAAGTATTACAGAGGAAAAACTCATCTGCATTGCCTAAATAGCAATTACACACTCCCAAATCACACACACAGAACTGTAATAAAAGTAGTCGTAGGTCAAATAATAGCAATGACTCAGTAAAGATAGCCTGCCTGGTCTTTATTCTCGGGGGAGGGAGGGTTTACTGGTCAAGTACTTTATGACTCACAGTACAGTATATTAGAAATTTTCTATGTATTCTTTAGAATTGAGAGATTGCCCTTGTAGCTCAGTAGGTAGCTCTCCTGTTTCTGGCCTGCGAGGTCATAGCGTTAAGTCCCTGCTGAGGAAACTTAACAAGTTCCATCTATAAATAGAATGGCATTAGATGCTGCTACTCTAGGAAGGGTGGTGGCCTTAGACAGGAAATTTTGTTTTCATCTGTTCTGATACAAAAAAGAAGCTGGACAAAAAGAGGCATAGGATATTATGCTAAAGATGAATGATAAAGTGGGTTCCAAAATCCACTGTCACTTCAATCAGCGTGATACTAACAAATCTAGCATTATCAAGCTATGATAAAGCTAGACAAGAACAGTAATTTTCCTTCTCAATGAGAATAAGTAATTAAATAAAATTACAGACTTTACAATATTTGAGACTGAAACCTCCTCAGTACAATAAAATCAAAATTCAATTTGTGACATCAAGAGGCAACCTCAACATAAAACAAATTTTGGACTGTTTGATTACTAACAATGTTTGAACATTCATACCTCTCTCTATCTGAAGAAGTAAAGTACAGCCTTGAGAAATATTTAATTATCATAGATTCATATGATACATATAAATTTTTGCTCCTAATATCCATATATTTGGGGAGGTTTGTTCAGCTCTCAGAACAACTACTTATGAGAAATTTTTAAATTAAACCTATTTTTAACACTTACCTGAGTTTATTTGTGCTTTAAAGTGTAACCACCTAGCCTTAGAGGAACACAGATTAAAGCTCAGGTATCAGTTTCATTTAGTCTGGCAATGTCATTTACTGTTCAATAAAGACAAAGGCTAACTCACTACAGTGATGACAATTTTCCAGCACCTGTTCCATAATCTGCACCCACATGCCCAGGAAAACAAATTCACTCCTCTGCTGGAGACGAAGCTGCAAACAGAATACTGTGAACAGCTCTGAAGTACAAACCCACAAATTTTGTTCATGTACACACACCAAAAGAAAAGTAACACCAGCAATGTGACAGGATATTAGGGTGATTTTATAATGTGATTTCCTGCATCTCAAACACACTAACATTATGTTCAAGGACAAGAACAGATCTTGCAACATTCTTCTGCAATTTTTCAGCATAAGATGTTACCGCCCTTCCTAATTATCTTCTGGCCTAAGTGAAAAATCTGATTAGTTAAAAGTTTTCCACAGCCAGCCAAATGAAGCTAGTTGATCCTGCACTGGCACTGATCTATCAAACAGGATGCTGGTGTACAAAATGCCTCCCTCTCTCTTGCAGGTGTAGGTTTTAAAGGAGTAGTACCTGAAACTGCATGAGAGAAGATTTACAAGAATCCCATCCTGGTCCTTTAATTCCACTATCAACATTTTGGACAATAATGTAGTAGTATCCAAAGCACATATAAGGCTCTTGTCTGCTCTTCAGATCCTTCTACAAACAACCACTTTCAAGCATCAGCCTTCATCCCAAGTCTCTTTCCATGTTCTTATACTGAAATTTTCAAATTGCAACATGCAATGCAAAACCAGTCTTGCAAATATAGATTATTTCAATTTTAGGGATGATTTTGCTAAAAGGAGTAGAGGAATGCCATTTTCATAACTCTGTGATTAGAAAAATTTCCTATGTTAAGTCGTTTTTCAAAATCAAAACACTGTACAATATCTAACCAAAAAAAAATCCCAAACAAAAAAATCTACAAAGAAAAAACCCACAAGCACTAGATCAATACACAGAGACAACTGCCAGTTTAATTTGAAAGCTTTCCCAATTTCTGGATTTAATATGGAGAAGTTACTGAAAGCCAACTGAAAGTTTAGCTGAACTATGAGCTTTAGCAAATATTTTATTAAACTTTAATTCAGTTGCTCTAAAAATAAATAAGAAGAGAAAATTTCAATAGGAACTATCATCTATTCAACAGCATAGCATCTCATAGCATCAAGAAAATTTCAATGAGAACTATCATCTACTCAATAGCATATATCAATACATCTTTATAGTGTAACACTAACAAGTTTTATATGTGCAGACTATTTTTAAACTTTGGTAGCTTAGCAGTGAAGGATTTGTATTTGTAAACAGGCAACGCTTTTTAACAGGTGTCAATTGCACTTCGTAACATAAAACAAAACCAAAGCATCTTCAAAAAATTGAACCAAAATGTTAAAGACAACACCACTTTAAGACAGATATGTTAACATCATTTCAAGGTGAATTTTGACACATTACAAAGACGAAAAAACAGCTTCAGATATTAGAAGTGACAGAGTCAAGCTACAGCTGCATAAACTGAGGCACTGTGATTCCCAAAGCACAGAACACACATGCTGAAAAGATGAGATGTAAGTCACACTTTGTTCACTGAAATGTTAGTGCAGTGGAGCGTGGCCAAGTGATATCCTCACAAGCCTCCTCGCAGTAGCAGTCAGATTCCAGGAGCAACAATCAGCAAGTATGGTTTCTTGTTAGGGAACATGGGGGAAAAATGCATCATGCCTCAAGCATATAAAAGCTACAGATGATTAGCATCTTCATATAGAAAATACACACATTTTTATAGGAAGTCAAGAAAATCATCAAAAAAAGAAGATATATCTTATTCAGTTAAATAACTTTATCATCACTTTGATTTTTGTGGGCAAATCAAAATACTAGCAGTATTACTAAAGGTCACCATTAAGCTTCATGATGGTAAAAAAATAAAATTAAGCCAACTTGATTTTAAATGCTGAGCAAAAATCAGCAAAAATATTGTCAAACCCAGTGCTTTGATTAGTGCTTTTTTCAAGTAAGAATAAACTACGATCAACTGACATGATTCATAGCTATCAAAGCTTTAAGTAATGACTAATAGCTTCAGAAGTTATCTAAAACCCTGAAGGAGGCAGACCAGGGGGTGGACTAAACATTTCCAGTTTTAACAAACATAAAACTGGAGAAAAAGCAATTAAAGCTTTCTAGGAACCCACTCACATTGCTCACACCAGTCACTTCCGTAAGACCGCGGGGGATGTTTACCCAGCTTCACAGCTCTTTCACTCCTATCACAAAGAACAAGATTTCACGGATTATCAGTTACCAAACTCTCCATCCTGCTGCTAAAAGGCAGCTGGAGCTCCTCTGCTGTGAAGTCAGGGCACTTCCAGAGGAGCAAAGCAGGAGCTTCCCAGCCCTACGAGCCAGCACTGCTCCAGCACCGGGTCACCGCAGGCAGCTCACAGGATCCTCTGCAGGACTGGCACACCAGGGGATGCCACAGGTGAGCTCTCAGGTTCTTCCACAAAACCCAATGTTGCCTGCCCTACTTTAAACATTAGGCATCCAACTCTAATGTTTTTTTATTAATTGAAAAGGAGCATTTGATAGCAAAGTACTTTTACAGACAAGCTTCCTCTCATTTTCTGTACCTTTGAAGAGAAAGACTGGATTACATTAAAGAAACGAAAAATAAGAGAAAAATGTGGAACATATTTTCTAGAAAACTAGGACTGCAGAATATCAGTGGGAAGAGAAATTCAAACACATGAAGAGCTCTGGCTATTTAACACCCAGTACGTTCAAAATTTGACAGAGATGTACAGTGACTAAATACTGATATCTACCATTTTCCCCACTGAAGCATTGTTTAAGCATAATTTGTAAATTTACACTTGTAACAAAATTGTCATTTATAGTTCACCATACAAAGAAAGTAATTTTCTACAAGTACTTGTGACCGATCTGCCGTAAAAGTTGAAAGTGGTTAAAGCCATTAAACTGGGGAAGAAATGCTATGATAGCCTTCAAACAGCCTGCCTTCTGTCACCACACAAGACACTGCTGCTTCAGTCAAAATGGCAGTACACCTGAAACATGGAGAACAGAACTGTCAGAGATGTCCCACATTAAACCGTGAAACGTGGAAGATGAACAAAGCTGTACCTTAAAGCACCTGTGAGGCTCCTGCGGGACTGCAACGCCACTGTCCAGGACAGACAACCATCTCAAAATTAAATCCCCCATTCACTCAGCCAGCAAGTAAGTAAGCAAGTATATCTGAGGTTTTCAGAACTGGGTGTGACCAAAAGTAAATGATACCCCTACCCCTAAGAAACTGGGATAACATCTGAAATTTTTCTTTTTAAGTGTATGGAGACCAACTGGTTTAATATAAATATTAGTAAAGCGTTTTCAGTTTGTGCAGAACTTTTACAGAAAAAAAAAATATCTACAGAAAGTATCAAAACCCAAGAATGGACTGCTCTATTCTGCAGGGGAAAACTTAATTCTCTTGTTTGCTGAGCGAGAGAATCTACTTTGTACTGTCACTAATCATGTATAAAAATACAGTGGTGCTCAACACAAATTTACCTCTCCTTTTACTTGTCCTGTTACCCTACCACGTGTGGCTGCCATGTGTTGCCTGTTTCTTTGCATACAATAAATATACCATAGACACATAAACAATGTTTTTATTGATTTAATGAAAACCATGTATCTCAAGAAAACTAACAGTCTAACAAGCATATGGAAATTGGAAATTTGAAGGCTGAAAATTCACAGCCATTTCAAGATGGGGGGATTGTCTCTTTTTAGGTGAAGTAAAGAAAGTAGGGAATCAGCTAGGTGGAAACAGAACTACTCCTCAGCTTTATGCCATGTAAGAGCTCACCTGTGTACCTTATGGTGGATCAACTGACAGGCAACAGCCTTCTCCAATAAACATCTCAAAACACAAAGAGCTAACAAGTGTTTTCTGTTATGCCAGCTAAAAAAACAACAAATATACCTTCTGTCCTAAAGAAAACGCAGTTTAACGCACATTCAATAAATAAAGAAAATAGGATCAAACCCTTCAGCCTAGAACTATAAAATACCTTTGCTGAGCTACCCAAAGTTTGTGTCACCATACTCAATTCCATTCCTATCAAGCCACTTTCTTATCTACTGTTACCTTAATTAATACAACTTGATTAATTCTCAAACTGCTTTCTGCAAAATTACCAACTGAACCAAGCTAAGGCAAAGCCTAACAAGCCTTTCTTCAATATACTCAGGCATGCAGAGCTTGAAGTCTACAGCACAAATCCACAATGGTCTGCTTCTGACTTCCTGCCTGGCATCCATCAAAAAGAAAAAGACCATTTCTCTGAAGGACACTGCTTCCCGTGCTGGCCATTACCACAGGCAGTAATAGTGTGTACCACAACAGCACAAAGACAGGGAGCATCAGTGCTCAAAGGTGAAAACGTGCCCCAGATCAAATCAAAATGAAGCCAAACACTAAATTTTTCATGCTTTGAAAACGCACAATCTCCAGATCACTTCCTGTTACAGCTCTTCCTACCAACATTTTATAATCCTTCTCTTCACCTTCAACAACACCTCCATTCCAGCTTGCTGGCATACAAGTCTCACCCTCCAGTCCCCTGCCTACTACCCTTGAACAGGAGTGGCCTGCCTGGGTTCTTCTTGAGTCACTTTCTATCATGACTGCAGAGATTCAGCGTTCAGTGCCCTCCCAGCAGGCTGAAAAGTGACAGGTGGTTTCAGGGCACGGGTTCCCAAAGATACACAATTCATCAGGAACTTGGACCAAACCCTGGTAAAAGGCAACAAAGAAACTTCATCCTCTCCGGATCTGAAAAGTTTAAGGATTTACAAAAACATCTGATTTCTACTTCCATTTTTGTCTTTTATTAACACATTCCATTTTTCCTTCTTCATGAAATCAGACAAACTGACATGCACTGCCAGCAAAAGAAAATGACACGTCATTACTGCAGATTTCCAAAAACCCAGTTTCTTTTTAAGTCTCCAGTACAAGGCTAACGAAGAAAGGCATACCTGTTACATAGCAGATGATGAGGATTGTCTTGGCTGGAAAAAACCTGATGGCTTTGAATTGAATGGCAGAACTTGAATTGTAATAGATATTTGCTCCATGGTTATTAATTACAGTACAACAATGCTGTCCTTAAGCTAGAGAGAACAGGTAAGTAAGTTTACATACGCATCAGATGAAAGATCCCATCACAGGCGTTAATGTGAGACAAGAAGGAATTTCCTAAGCCTTGTCCAGTGTGGGCTCCTTTCACAAGGCCAGCAATATCCACCACATTCAGAAATGCTGGAATTTTGCTGAAACATAAATGTTAGAAGTTTCATTACTAAAGCATATTAGCCAACATTTTTGGCACAGAAATAAATTCAGAACATGAAAATCCAACACTTCTGTGCTGGAACAAGTTAAACATCACAGTGTGGAATGCACAAGACAAAATTCTCCCCATCCCATGTAAAACATCCATTCTCTAAGTTCTCTGTAAATATCTATGTAAAATCAAGTAAACTAGTTTTGAAGTGTGGAATCATACAGACAACTACAAAATAATCAAGCAGGCCTGGAAGGCTGAGGCATAAATATGCCATGTGTAATGCACAGTTTTCACAGGACCAAAGGGATAAGACACAAAGGCCATTGCACTCTGCTATTGCACTCCTCCAAGGTTACCATTTATTTCAGCAGGTTATGCAACTCTCTCAGAAGAACGCTTTTTTTTTAATACAGTGATGATTAAAATTAGTAGTGACCAGGGTAATGCAAACAATTTGAAAAAAAAGCAGATAAGTTAAAATGGCATTATAATAAAAACAGCTGTGATGTTTTCCACCATAGTGAACAGCAAAGGGTTAAGCAGACATGTTCACATGACATTTTATACAGTAACAACAGAATAGTCATTAAGTTCAAATTAGCTGACAAAAGCCAGAAAGAAACTTTTAAAGTTATGGGAAACTTATAAACTGCAAACCTATCCCCCACAAATTCTCAACTTGTTAAAAAATGAACAAATAACATAATGGGCATTAAACTTCATGTACACTCTCTAAACCAAATTACGTCTCAAAATCCAGCTGAATCAGGAAAAACCCCCAAGAAACCACTAAAACTTTGTGGTAAGGTGTTGACTAAAAGAACCTTCATATGCTCTATGCAACTAACACCATCATCATGAACAGTGGCAGAGACAGAACCACAGTGAAAGGCTGCAAATCCCCCACTTGCAAAAGACCAGAAACTGCACACCACAGTCTCAAGATCTCCAGCTTGATGGCTCCAAAATAAATAGGTGGAAGAGTAGTTCATTCCCATCAAACACTTCATCACTATCATATTTCATTAGCACTATGCCAGCACAAATACAGCAGCTCACCATTTTACTGGCAGTAAGTACAGCAGCAAATTCCCAAACCCACAGCTTCCACGCAGCCCCAAGGAGAGGGGTGTGACTGCCCCAAGGCAGCATGGATGGAAAGAGCTGATCTAGAAAGCACTCCCCCTGTTCTATGGTGAGTGTTCTCAACATGAGATTCAAATCCAAAGATATAAATTCTGTGGTCCCCCTTAAGATGCCTTTTCCAAAGACCTACCTTTGCAGTGCTGCCCACAGACAGAAACAACCACAAAGGTGGGAATGAGGGCTAGGGATAACCTTGCCATTAATCTTCTAGGCAGTATTACACTTCTGAAATCTTTACTGTTCACAGCCCAAACTGAGCTTTATTTTTATTAGTGTGACAACTTACTGATAAATACGTGTTTTCAAATTCTGAATATCTGACAACATGACTGCTGTCAAATCTGTAACAGCAGGAAGCTCCACCAGCAGGAAAACCGCCTGTCTCACCACAGTGCCTGGTACGGCAGCTATAGCCCAGACAGAAAAATGTAGTTACAAAAATCTATGGATCATTGTCTCTGCTCTAAGCAACTGACTTAGGTAGAACAAAACACAACTCCAACTTTTTTTCCTTTGATGCTATCCCGCTTTCTTTGACTGCAAAAAAATCAGCAGATGGGCTCCCTCACTTCAAATTAACTCTCTAATTTAGGGAGATATGATACACTAGAATCTGTCTGAGTATGGAACATCAATTATTTCTGGAAGGGTGGTAACCTAAAGGTTTTGTTTTCAACCTTGCTCTAACACTTCCGAAGAAAAAATATTTATTTCAAGTAAAATAATTTCACAATACAAGATCTGGACAAAATCTTTTTGTTTACTAAGGTGAAGTTCAAAGCGTCACTAAACCTGTCACACATTAGGAACCTGCATACATTAGGAACTTAGTGACATCCTCCATGCAATTAATATCTTTGTGATGTACTTAGAAAGAGACAACTATATAACACAATACAGTATGTTACTTACATTCAGGTAACACAATAGTGACTTTTAAACTCCACAAGGCCCATTAAAAGAAGGGCTCATCCTTGGGAAGACAGATACTGTGTGCTGCAAGTTAATGCTGTGGAATGCAGTCAAAAGCACATGAATATAAGTATACTCTGAAGTAAACCAATTTTGCAAATTTCACAATTTTGTCCTGCTATATTTTTTTAACTACCAATGCACAAACTCAGAACAAATCCTTATTTAAGACACTAGGAAAAGTAATTCACATTCTGAAGACAGAAGCCAGTAAATATTAATGCATTAACCCAGTAACTCCTTCGGCCTGATACAAGAACTAACATACTTCAGAAGAAACTGCAGGCAACTTCCCAGTCCTTGCTTTTTGACACTTAACTACTCAGCAGCAAGACTGAAAAACGCCACTCTTTAAAGCACTTCTCCATTGTCATTTTAAACTGTGTTTTAAGGAAAACAAAGGTGGTGTAAGAAATGTTCTCTGCTCCCCTCTCACCTTTGTGGTAGGATTAACCTCCTGGCCAGCCATCAGAACAATTCACACTTTCACTACAAAGATGCCACGTTAGGGCAAGACAGACACTTTCATATGCAGATGGCCACTCTATCACCAGAATCAACCTCATTTGCTACACAATGGAAAGAAAACCCAGCATATTTCTTTCACAGCTGAGTAACGCAAGCAAGAGACCTTTGAAGTGTGTGGGTTTCCAGCTTTCTCACCTTCACTACGGGTACCACAAAGCTCACATTCCAAGAAATTAAAATTATTCCCATTGGCAGACACCTTGCCGGGTCTAAATCTCTGCTTCATCGTAGAAAGATGGACACACAGAAAAACAGAAAAAGGCACAAGCTAGCCACACTTGCCTGTACTCTGAAGGACAAAGAGTCAACATTATGAAACTAAATGAACAGAGAACACTGCACAGAATGAGGGGAAAGTATAGTTTATCTTGTATAGGGTTTATTGAAGACTTAACTGCATTCTGCTTTTTTTTCCTCCTCTTCTAAACAAATTAATTTCCATTTCTTAAGATTCGTTAGTCAGCATTAGCATAATGTCACTGAGCCTCAAATGATCATCAGGAACAGGTGGCATCAACTGATCATTTGTACAAATCAGTGCTACACCAATCTACCATAAAGCATGCCACAAGGATTAATAATATGAAACAGAACACCAAATCCAGAAGTATCTCTACATTTTAACCACAGGTTTAATTCTTGAGCAGGGATTTTTTACCTCACTTCGAAAAACATTAGCACAGAGTTTGTGTTAGTGTACAACCTCCACTGGATGAGCAACGACACAGTAAAGAGCACGAGACTCACTGGGCCAGATAAAATACAGTTTTGCAGTCTGGTGGTTAGGGCATTTTCAGGAATAAAAGGCTTATGCATTCATAGGGTTACATATTTTGCAGAAAAGAGAAACTCTTCCTTCCTGAAAATTCATACAACTTAAGTAAGAGTCATCTGTTACAATTCACAAATGACCTGAAGGAAAAGCACCAACACAGAAAGAGAACATGTATATTGTGACAATCTCTTTGAGAGCCATTCAACTCTCAGTCTGTCCTCACTGCTATTTTTGGCTCATTTCCAACAGAACAGTTTGGAACTCCCTCTTCCAAGAGACTGTTACAGCTCCCACAATCAATCTTGCAAGCAGTTCTGACCAATGTAAGCAAAACCCCTCACGGGGCAGTTAAAGGAATCTGTTTCCAAAGAACCAGGTACTGCAGATGAACCCTGGACATTCCTCTGCAAGAATGATTTCATTAATAGCATTTTATCCATGGTACTGACAAACAAGACTTGAACCTAATGGCATGTGAACCAGAAGTGAAAAATCTGCTAATTGTGCTTATATGAATTTTAAGAAGGTAAGAGAGACAATGTGGATTACAACACATGCTCTGTTGTCCTGTACGTGCCAAACACCTGCATTCTCAAACTATTCAGTAAGTTATTACACCAACAAAATACAACTAATTACATTTTGCCTTCTCTCATCAGGCAGAAAAGATGGCTCAAGCCACCATTACTTAAGATTTTTCATTCACTGCCTACAAACAAGTAATGCTAGAACACACATCACAGCCCAGCTGATTTACACAGGCTCAGAACAAACTGAAGAGCAGGCAAAGTCAGTAACACCTAAGGGAAAAGAACACTAACAACAGGATATAGTTACCAATTTCCAGCAATTTTCTGTAAAAAAATGGGATTCTTTTACAGATGCTGACATGTTAAGACTTGCAGCCTGCTAAGCTATTGATCTCTCACTTTGAAACTACAGGTGGTTTCCATTCCATACTCTTCTTAAACATAGCCTAAGTCCCACATGATGCCCCTCAAAGTCCCACTGCTGATCTGGTTTCTACAAAATGCTTTCCAGCAACTGTTTACATAATTTTGACTTCAAAACTTAATCATGTATCTGAGTATGATATCCTACAATGAGTTCAAGGGAACTTTCATCTAATATTGCAGAAGACTTTCCTGATCTAGACAGCAATGGGATTTACTCAGATTTAGTTCAGTAACCATCACTTGAGCAGTAAAGATCTAAATGAATGAATTTTATCACTCTGCAATGTAACAGAACAAATAAAAGCAATCTGCTGACAAAAAAGACAGAGATCCTGAAGTATAATGGACAGTGCTGGAGTTGAAGAGAGGTGTGAGTACCTAGTTGCAATTTAGATATCATCTTCCTTTGAGATAACCAAAATTGCTTTAAAATTTAAGTTTGAAAAGGACATCCAAAATAGAAATAGTCTAGAAGAGAAACATTAGTGGTTGCAATAAGCTTTGTGCTTGTGAACACGTGTGCAAGGCAACAACTCACAGGTGCAAACCAGGAATGAAACAAACACTGACAACTTTTAAAGTAATTTGATTCAGCCCTTCTCTTGACTCACTCCCACTTATAATAACATTTGATTTTAAGCAAGGGAAGAAGCAGAAATGTAAGATTTCAAAATCACCTTTTCATTAAGATGTTCAGACAGGCTGATTCCTATCAGCCAAAGCAGTTGTTGGGTGTAATTACTTACAGTTAGGCTGGAGTTAATTACCTTAGGCTTACAGTGCTTCTTCCTGAGTACTTCTTTTAGTTAGTCATGTAACTTAACGTAGAAAAAATGCAAATAGTGGTAGCGAGGAGATGGTTGGGGCACAAAATAAACGAAACAAAGAGGAAATTGCAGTTTCCTCTACCACCTTGGTGAAAATCATTTTGAGGCTGGACTCCAGTGTCACTTGAGGCACATCTCCTGATCAGGCACAGCACACCACAACTACGACAACAGGCTGGGGGACCTATGGCCTAAGAGTGGTGGGAACACACACCCAGAGGCTTTCAAGCTATTTGTGAGCTAGGACACAAATCACTGCTCAAATTCCATGAGTTCGACATACTTACACTAAAAAAAAGTAGTTCTAAGTTTAAGGTGATTAAGCAGCACTTTAATTAAATTTAGAACAAAAAATACACGAGAAAATAGCTTCATTAAAGCTTTTCTAAGTTAGTAAAATTTCTTCAGATGCACTATACACACAGTTCTTTTTTTGTGTGAGATACCTATCACTCCTAAACACACAGTGTCCCATAAAATATTAATTGCAGTTAACAGAGGAACTGTTTTTGGCTTCCATGTCATAATTTTCATGTCAGGAGCTACTTGTTGAAATGCAAAACATCTCTTTTCCATTACAGAATTAGCAGACCTGCTAACTACTTAGTATTCATAGATAGGTGGGGGGAAATACACCTTTCTGCTTTAGTTCCTGCTGAAGTGAATCGGTCTACAGAAAATACTCTCTTTCCAGTTACTAAACTGGAACTAATCCAATCATTAGTCTGTAAAACCTTGATTGAAAGTATCTGTACTGTGGTAACAGAGGTAGGAGGACAACAAAATTAAAAATCAACCATCTCCTTTATGAGAAAGCTACACATGGGCACAATGTAACAAATGGGTTTTCACTGAATATTGCATGAAATTTATAACAAACAAATAAGTAATTTAAATACATACATTAAGTTAGTAACATAATATAAACAATTACCTGAAAATCACAAGCATTCAGAATTGTGTTTAATATATCAAGGTTTCTTTTTTGTTAGTATCCAAAGCTTCATTCACACCAAGAAGCACGCAGTAGTAACACTAAAGCTCAAAGAAATCATTGTATCATTTGGCAACAACATAGCAGCTTTTACTGTAAGTTCTTAGAGCCCACCTTCTGTGCACAGTCTATATCATTCAACTTATTTATTGTCAACAGTCACATACATCCCACTGCTGCAGAAAGAAAAAAAGCACAGGTTACAAGTTCTGCCAGTGTACCTTAACAGATTTACCTGTAGATAATTGTCTCTGAATTTTTGCCTATTGTGATTGTGATTGTCTATTGTGATTTCATTTGCAAACATTTACACTTCCAATTAATACCAGTCAGCTTTGAGCATGGGCTAACAAGTGACAGCACAGCAGTCCCAACGAAGCTGAGGCTCCTCTCTTTTGGAGAGAGGAATGGATCTTCAAGCAACAAACAGTACCTGAAGATCCCAACTGTTCCTCCAAGGGCAGATCAGCAGAACTAACTCAGACCTGCAATGCCCCTGGCAGTAGAGTCAGTCTGGCTGCAGCAGAGCAATCCCAGCTCAGTGGCACAGACAGCAACTGCCAGCCCAGCCCTGTCCCCCTCCTGGCTCCCTGCATGCACCAAGGCAAGACAACTTTGTCCTGTCACACATTATTTCGGTTAAGAAAAAGTCACCTCTTTTTTCTTTTCCCCATCTCCCAACAACGACCGCAGTTCTGTGAAGACTAAGTGTAACACATGGGAAATAAAAACCCAAATGCTTTAGATTTTGAAAGACAAAATCTTGAGGCTAGACAAGAGTCCAATTTAAAGAGAATTCACTGTTTATAAACATTCTGTGTGCACAGATGGATTACATCTACTAATCCAAACAAGTAGAAAATTACCAGAGAACATATTACATAAAGATGAAGAACAAAATCAAGACTATACAGAGAAATTAAGACATTTAAATTACAATTCAGTAGCTTATCTTTGTGACTACAGCCTTCTTTTCCTGAGTTAGTCTGAGGCAGACAAGCACAGACAGCCCAGTAAGTTATCTCAGTCTAGTGTCCTACTGGACTACCACTAATTATCTCTGCTTTATTACTGTTACAGTGAAATACAAAAATCATATAAACAGCATAAGTGAACTCAGGAGATATAACCATCCACTAATGCCCACATGCATTAACTTTAAGTAACAAATGTCTGTAGAAAGTCAAAAGACTATTCAAATAAAAGCTGATTATCCAGCTTATCAAACTCAGTATATTTACCCAATAAAGACAGAAATATACCATTTTCATTAATACCTTAGAGCGATGAGTTAGGAGGAAGAAGACTTTGCTAGTCAGAGAACACATAAAAGTATTTACAATCTTAGCACTCCCTGTAATGACAGATGGCCAAAGGCAGGATGAGGGAATAGGTAATAATCTCTTTGTCACTTCAACTATTAATACGGGAGTAGCCGTTCATAGCTAAGTGAGAATAAAAAGGGATTACTGACATGGCCAAAGCAGCACTAATAGTACAAATTAGAAGAAAACTGTCAACAGAACTTAAAAGCTATGTCATTACCTCCGCACAGTGAGCAGCCTGAAAGCTGTCTCTAATTCAGCAGTTTTGTTTTTAAGATCCATGCAGTAAACATCATGCTTAACATTGACTTGAGCAGGAAAAACAAGATAACATGTTGTAACAATCCATCTAAACATACAGCTTCATATTAATGCGGTATTTAACAACTGCACAATAGTTACAGACAGAAACAGCTTGTTCAGACCTGAAAATTAAGTCAGAAAATGGATTTTTGGTTAGCAATGTATCAAACTTTTTTAACTGTGGGTGAGATCTGGCTCTAAAACTGAGGCCCGAGAGCTGGAAAAAAGCACACACGTGCGTGCTAGTTTGCCCTATGATTTATGTACACTCACTTGATGCAAGATACCTCTGCAAGAAACTGCAAACTAAAATTAATGAGTCAAAAGTCCATATTTAAGTTTCTGTTTTCTGAAAGCACCTTAAATTTTGCTGTTCAAGCAAAAAAAAAAGTTCCCACATTGAACATACACAGCAGATTACAGTCAACAGCAAAAAAAAATGATGTGACAAAATTAACATACTCCCGGAATAACGAAAGAATTGGGAGAGATGTACAAGTAGCAGAGCCTATCGAAAAGAGAGAAAATCAGGGACAGAAAAGACTGCCCACAAACTTATTGCCAAATAAGTGAGGATGCAGGGATAATGACAGATATTTGTTTAGCTTCATAGAGCACATACAGTATTCTGAATGTTTCAAAGTATAGGGTGGAAATCTTTCAAATGAGCAACCTTACAACAAGTTAGGTATGTCCACTACTGTTTATTTCCCAAATCTCTTCAGAAGATCCTCCATGGCACCTGGGAGCAATCACCTCCAAAGACAGGAACACCCAGCACCAAATGGTGCTGAGCAATGACTGAGAGCTCCTATATTTACCATTCTTATAAAATAAAGGTCATATCAGGGGCATGGGAAAGGTAAAATCCAGGCAGACATATCATTTCACATTCTAACACAGATGTCAGTAACAAACTTCCAGACATTATAGTTGCATTAAACTTTTATGAAAAGTTTTGGTTCAGTAATACTATGTCAGCTGCCTAACTGCAGAAAAATATTAAGAATTACCTTGGAGGTTTGTGATACTGGCATAGGAAGTCAAATCGTTCATCTGGCACAGGTACTCGGCTCTCATTTGGATCAATAGTACAGAAAGGGAAATTTTCCGCTGCCGCCTGACTCTTTGTTAACACATTGAAAAACGTCGATTTCCTATAAACGACATACAAACATACTTAAAGTAGCTCAATTTAGAAGCATTTAAAAGTACGGGATTAAACCACATTTTAACCCAAAGCAATACTGAGCTTTCCATTTACTTCAACAGCAGTGACCATTCGATTCTAGCAGAAGGCACAGGCATCTGGAATGCCCCACTGAAACCCAGTGATGCTTACCTCTCTTCCCTACCCTTTAAAGTTCCCTTAGGTATGTATACTGCACACACATGTTAGCAAAAAAAAAAAAATTAAGTCAAAAGCAATACACAGCCCTACTGGGTATTTCTCATTTTCTTCAAGTACAGTGAGACACCAGTAAAGATACTTGAAACTTTTTTTTAACTAGTTTTGCCATGACTCACCCTTTCCACACGAATATTGTTCCTTAAGATTTATTTACATTGTAACACAATTTCAGTATCTAAGCAATAAAAGTCAACAATGAAAAGAGAAAAAAAAAGGCACAAAAAGCAAACCACATCAGTTAATCAGTTACCAATAATCTTTGGTGCATATGAAGATACAATTATACCTTACCAAACTATTTTCATCCTTGTTAGGTATCAGTGGCAACAAGCCTACAAGTACTCTACCAGGGGGAAAAAAAGAGAACACTTTCCCTTAAACCAAGTAACAGATTACTTTGTTAGCTGGCAGTTATTAAGCCAAAAGAGCAATTCTTGATTTATTAACTCCCAAATTTTCTACAATAAATATTCAGGTTGTTGTGATTTTCAGAGCTGCCCGGCATACATCCAACTTGCTTAAAAGTCACTAACAATTTTCTTTGAAAGTTACGTCATAACATAGTTGAAAATGCTATTTATCCCCATTGACATGCAGTACAATGCTACAGCTAATTATTTCCTTTATGGAGTACATCTTAGCTACACTGTGAAAAATAAATTATAATGAAAATATAAGAAAGCAGTGCTTCCAGCTTTAAGACAAGCACACAATCTAATTTGTTAAAGATTCAAAGACTGAGAATGCTGAGACCTCCTCTCAGTGAACAGGATACAGAAACTAACACCAAAAAGTTTCACATGTATATCCTTCAGGTAATCAATTCATCCTCCTTTTCAAGCAGAGCTCCTATGAGGAGCCATAACAACAACAGATTAAAAGCACGACAGAAATCAATTATTAACATTCCATCATCTCTTCCAAACTGTCACTTAGGCTTGTCTCACAGAGAAGACTTCTTCTCTGAAGAAGTTTCAAGAAAGAAAGTCCTCTTCGTTGCTAATTACATGGAATAATTAACCCCTTCCGCTGCACATCATCCCAAAATATAAAAGGGATTTGTTGTGCACATCTGCCTACGTATTTGCACGAAAACACGCATTATGCATACACAACAGTGGAAGTAAGAAAATAGAAAAGACAAAGGACATAGGGTTTTATGAAACTCAGCAATTACTAAGACTTTTCCTTTCTTTGAACCCTTCCCTATTATCTTGTCCAGACTCGTACACACCCGCCTATCGCTGCCAGTTTTGCGTCGCTCCACCTGCAAGTACTTCCAGCTAAAGATGGAAGCGCACCACTGAGCAGTCAGACCTGTGTCCCTCAGCTCCTGTCCGCATCTGTCTGCACCCAGGCAGCGCCTCAGCTCCTGCCCTGCGCAGGGGCACACGCGGGAGAGCGAGCAGCCTCCCCGCCCGTCCCCGCACACCTACCCCACGTTCGGCAGCCCGACGATCCCGATCTTCAGGGACGTCCCGAACCTTCCGATAATCGGGTGCGACTTAACCCCGTCGCCTCCCTTTTTCGGGGGCATCTGCAAGCACAGAGGAGGGCACACTGAGCTCCCCGCGACACCCCCGCGCACCCTCCACGCCCCGTCCCCTCCCGGCACGGCGCAGCGGCCCAGCCGGGGCCTCCGCCTCCGGGAAGCCGAGGAGAGACACCCGCGCGGCAGCGGCGCCCGGGGGCCGTGCGGGGCTGCTGGC
>JAYDZK010000274.1:20774279-20796951 GCA_034509185.1 Euphonia xanthogaster
CCGGCGCCGGCAGTGACAGCGCGGCACGGAACGGCACGGCACGGCCGCAGCTAACAGCGGCGGCTGCCGCGGAACGGCGGAGCACCCGCAAATGCGCGCGCAAATCACAGAAACGACGAGGCAGGAAAAGACCCCTGAGATCATGCAGTCCAACCTATGCCCAAAGACCACCTTGTCAACTGGACCATGGCACTCATAGACCATGGCACCGAGTGCCACGTTCAGTCTTTCCTTAAACACCTCCAGCAAGCGTGACTCCATCACCTCCCTGGGCAGCCCATTCCAATACTTAATCAGCCTTTCTGTGAAGAAATTTCTCCTCGTGTCCAACCTAAACCTTCCAGGAACAGCTGAAGAAGACCATGTCCTCTAATCCTGTCACTGGGTGCCTGGGAGAAAAGGCTGACCCCTATCTGGCTACAATCTCCTTCAAGGGAGTTGTAGAGAGTTGATAAGGTCACCCCTGAGCCTCCTCTTTTCCAGGTTAAGGTCCTGGTCTTCTGTTTGCCAACCCATCAACCCTGCACCAGAGCAAGAAGCACTGGAAAGGTCAAATATCCCATGCCTAGAGAAGTGCCATAGGCTTTTTGGATTCAAAGGAGCGCTGGTGCTTAACCACACCACCAGATCTTTGTGCATGCTTATCTAGACAAAAAGGCATGTGGTCCGGAGACCCTTGTAAATACATCGTGATTGATTTATAACATTTACATAGCAAATTAATAAAATAATCTAGGAATAAAACAGGTTTTGAAGAATAGATAAAACATTTAGAATCTATGAGAAATTAGTTGCAGAAAATATTACAGAAGTCAGATCAGGACTCTTAAAAAAAATTAGACATTTTCTTTAACTCAGGCTCTGCTTTTCTGAACCATTAAAGACAGGCACCATCAAGTGTTGCCTGCTAAGAAAATTGAAGGAGAGAAGGCAGTAAAAACTATTCTTATAGCATGCCCTATTTTAAGTCCGTAAGATAAAATTCTCAAAACTTGAAAAACACCAGAGTGAAGGAGTCAAGGTGAGAGTATCATCAGATATATACCATCTCAGTCACAGTAAAAGGAATATAATATTGAACATATTTTTGAATTTTTTTTAAAGAAAGGACACTTTTACTAAGCCTAATCTTATATATTATACATTAAAAATGTCTGTTACAACTTTTGTATTTCAGTGACATGAGATTTTTGCAACAATAATATTGAGGAAGAGAATGCTGTATCTGTTCAGAGTTTTCCTATTAGTATAGTGATAATAACAGTTTTTGCTGGTAATATATTTATGTGGTCTTTCTACTGTCTTAAAGTAAATCACTATACACATAAGAGGGGAAAAAAAGTATATCTAGTTCAGATTCAGATACAGTTACTTTGTTGAATAAAGCTAATGTGTTACTACACCAAACATTCTGTAAAATTGAAATTAACAGAAATTATTATAAATTCAGCGCAGCCCTAGTCCCCTTCACATCCATAAATTACAATCTTCAGTATCCAAATTTAGTTTCCTTTTCAGGAACAAAATAAAAACATCATTGTTTTCCACCCCTCTAAAGTTCAAGACACTTGACTTGTCCTGAAAGCAGTATTTTGCAGGACTATTTCACAGCAACAGTACAGGATGGATTTGCCTACCTCAGTTAATACGGCCACAAACTTTCTGAAAGACTATTTTTGGAGAGCTTTTCTGCTTATTAAATTTTCCCACAATCCAAACATCTTGTCTGACTATTTTGTTGTCCAATCTAGGAACAATAGCTCTCAGCAGATGAACGTCTTCTTAAAATAAAAATATTTAACTAAGCAGTTTGTAAGCACAATACAAGGCATAAGCAGTTTGTAAGCACAAGTAAGGCATAAGAAGTCTGATACATGAAGTAAAGGAGTGTATGTGTGTGTGTTTGTGTATATTCAAAAAATAAAGCCTACTATAGGTATAATTTTGATTTTAGCTGTTGGGGAAAACAGCTGAACTAGAAGAGAGAAAGAAATTAAAATCTTGCCTACTTTTGTTGCTGTACTTCGATGTGACTACATATGGTACCAAAGTCAGTGATGTGTGTACAAAAATGTGCAAGTTTCAATAGAAGTTTTTAATTTATGCTCTTCATTTAACTGTAAAAATGGCCCGCTTTTCCCCTTCCCTCCCCCCTCTCCCCCTCCGTAGCTCCTATATCTAACTTACTGTTAGCACGGCCACTTCACCAAATGCAGATACAGGACTTCAAAGCATGTGATTCTTTCAGCTAGAAATTGACTCATGACTGTGTAACACTTCATCTTACATGCTTTTGATTTCAAGCTGCTTTTAAAGTCAAGGTTTGCCGTATTTGGCTGAATTTTCTTTCCAAATCTGTCATAATGCTGAAAACCTCATTTTAAACTGGCATACATAGTTGAAACCATAATAATCTTGACCATATTACATAAAAAATGTGTTTTATAGGTTTAATGGAAAAAACCACGAACATCTAGAAGGCAATCATCTCAATGTCAACTCTCCAACACTGAAGGATTGCACAAGTACAGCTCATTGTACAGCTGGATCATGTGCAGAAGCCAAAAAGCCCTGGAGCAACTCCACCTGATTAAAAGCAATGTTTAAGAGACAGTAATAAAACAGTTTATTGTTTCTGCCACCAACAGTCTTTGCTTTCTGCTGCCCAGAACACATATTTACAGCAAAGTCACCGTTAACTGCAAAAATAAGCGGTTTTGTAGAACTGAAAGAATAAAGACAGAGCCCCTGATCCTTGCTGTGACCAGGTAATATTCAGTGCAGCCCAGGGGGTGAGAAGCACACAGCTGCTTTTGTACACCCCAGTTTGGAATTACCCAGGTCCCTGCCACTTGAAGGGAGCCAGATGACTCCCAGTAATAAATACACTCAAGTACTAAAAAGAAACACTACTCAAGGGCATGGTCTAAACTAAATGGTGTTCATTGAGTTCTGTGAAGTTTAAAGGTAGTCATCACACAGCTGAACTGTTCTTGAATACAGTATTTTTAAACATTACATTTGGTAGAGTTCAACAGCGTTTGTTCTTCTATAGCTGTGGATTTGGCTGATTTCATAGAGAATCTGAACTTACTCCATTCTTTATACACCTAAATTTATACTGCCCTTTGCATTTTATATTTATGCATTTTTATTCTTTTGTACTGTGATAACTGTCCTTGTTTTAATGGTAACAGATTGTTAATGTTGCTAGTGCAGCTCCAAAGATGGTCAGGACTGCTGTGGTGGCATAAAACATCTCACTCACCCCTTTCTGTGGCATCCCAGACTCTCTCAGTCTAGAAGCATCTAGTGCTAGTGCAGAACAGTCTGATTTGCCACACATCATTAATATTTGTAGATCATACCTCTGGAAATATCAGCTGAATTTCATAACTTTAACATGGACAATGTCACTAACAAGCATAATGCATACTGAGATGTTCATAGTGAGAATAGTGAAAGAGATTTGCTCACAAGGAGAGGTTCTATAGTAGGACAAATTACCAGTGAATTAATAAAATTTCAGTTCAAGAATGACAGGTCTACTTTAAACATTTCAGTACCTTAACAAAATGAAAGTACTACTTTAAAATTAAAATATTTTTATTATTAATACTAATAAAAACAGAGAAAAAAATTAAATTGGGACTGATCATGAGGTGAGCAATACTAGGGTTTTTCTAGGCCTCCAAGAGGCTAGGACATTCTAGCATGACTTTTTTTTCAACAAATAAACCATATGACATGAAAAAAACTGTTTAAAGGAATGATAGTGGTCTAATAAAAAGATGAAGATTTCACTTTATTTGGTGTTGTAGATTGTAGCACTGAATTGTGTATTAATCAAATTGCTTGACAGTTAAGCAACAAACTATGAAAAAGGAACATAAGTATTAAATACTTCTCATGCCTTGAAGGGTATTTTGAACATGAAAGAAGATGCTCTAATTTATAAGTAGGGAGACTTCTGTCTCTGAATTTGGACTATACCTGTGTACTTCAAAAAAAGAAAGCAAACAAAAATTCAAAACCAGTCCACCCTGCAAGAATGCTGACTAGGAATAAACCCACAGGTGGACTTATTCTTGAATCAGTTTTTTGCAATCTTTGAGATATGTTCAGCAGCCTGGGAGACACTGGCAAGAAAGAAACCTTAGGGAAAATAAAATTACTTTTCTATAAATGTCTCTAAACTCTACATTTTGTGTGGGGTACAAGTTTGAAGTTACAACATCAAAAGCTAAAATAATCTAAGTTTTTGGCATTTAATGTAGATTTCTAACTGTGTCTATGCAAGAATAGCAGACTTTTGCTAGCTTTCAAAGACATTTCATTTTTCTCTTCTAGGGCACAAAAATGTTTGTGATGTAACTTCTTAGGATAGATAGAATTACCTCATTTGTTGAACATAGCAAAATAATGTATAGAGAGATCTGGATAGTTGAACTTCAAAACACGATCTCAGGGTAAAAGCCGCAAACATCATTCTGGATCTAATGCAGATTGAGCAGTTATATTCCAGCCTCATAAGATACATTCTATTTTGATGGAAGAACAGAATGAGATACCTAATAAAGTATGTTAGTTAGGTGATAATGATACATTTTATACACTACATATTTGCAAAATTACTGTAAAATGAAAACCAAACAAAATATTGAAAGACATCATGCAGCAATTCTGGAAATCTTTAAAATTTTTTTCCATATTATATTTATTCTACCTCTTAACTTCAGGTTGTAAAGTATTTTATAACCTGCTAAGTTCAGATAAAAGGGATTAATCACAGTCATCTACATTTCTAGAGGCCTAGAAAAAGAGTTACTTATGGGAAATAGTTAGGACAGTATTTGCAAAATAGCAAAGAATTCTTTATGCTCTGGAAAATCTGCAGCCTTTACCAGGTCATCCAGAGTGCTCACAAAAACTGCCCATAGCGCTGGATGTGGAGCCTGGAGCACAAAAAGGGGGTGGGGCATGTTCCTCTGGGCTAATTCACTAAAACCCAAAAGCACGCCAGCCCTAGAGAGATGGTAACACGGATACAGACTACACCTTCCAGATGGGATTGCAGAGGAAAATGTCAAGAGTTTACAACTGCAGTCAGCTAGTTTTGCCTCATGAAGCTATTGTTCAGCATGAACAGAGTGTATACCCCAGTCCAATTCAGAAACATTGTCATAGGTAGCACTGCACCCTTAGAGAAGGTGGGGTGGCAGTTTCTGTTCTACATTAGCATTGCAGTGACCTCTGTAAATACAATGGAGATTTATTCTATACAATGCTTCAGTTTATATGTAAATACTAATAGCCTACTGCTGATACTGCATTCTTGTGGTTATAATAAGAATCAAATCATTTCTTCCTCATAACTCAGCTACTATATTACAAAAATCCAATAAAATCAATTTAAAACTTGGATCACATATATATAATTTTCTTTAATTTCATGGTAGTGTTCTTATTTATAAGAAAAAGTCACAATGCAATTATGCCTCACTTGTGCATTCATGAGAGGACCTCTTAGCTACTTTGTCATTTCATAACTCTCTATTCAGAAAAGCTTAGAAGCTCAGCAAAGCTTCCCTCAACACCAATGTTTTCCCCATAATTTACTTACAAAGCTGTTCCTAACTTTCTATTCTCAACTGTGCAGTACTCTCATCTGTATATGTGGGATTTGCCACATTTTAACTTAGGAAACAACCTGTATATGCACACTATTGGTGGTGGCAGCATAAAGCAAGAGTCCACAGCAACTGCAGAGACCCTGGCAGTCCTGATCTCTAAAGGTGCCTTGTCACAGTTGCCTTGCACCCACCATCATCTGGCAACAGCTGTTCAGTGCCATTGCACCTGACAGAAACCTGCTCAGCAGTCAGCTTCCCAGTGTATCCCATGCCCTGTTGTCCTAAAGGAGAGTTACATTCACATCCCTATCAGGAAGAGATCACTGTCCTGCCCTGCTAGTTGCTGCTCTGGAGGATGCACACAGCAGGACAGGACTGGGCATGCCAGAAAGTGCCAAAGCTTGAGAACACCTCTGCAGAGGAGTTCTGGAAAGACAATAAAACCCGATTACAAAACACTAAGGAATTACTTATCGAGTGGTAAAGATTACTGTCACCATGTTAAGAAATAACATGTGATCATAGAAATTCCATTG
The DNA here is from genome assembly GCA_034509185.1 of Euphonia xanthogaster. Lineage (NCBI taxonomy): Eukaryota > Metazoa > Chordata > Aves > Passeriformes > Fringillidae > Euphonia > Euphonia xanthogaster. Next base: position 20,780,449 of record JAYDZK010000274.1, read on the forward strand.
CCTCACGACTGTAACATTTTTGTGGGTGCAACCAAAGTTTGACTTAACAGCATGACTGCTTGGACACAGATTTCACTGGGTATTCCAGAACTCAAATAAATTCTGCAAAGGGATTTTCAGCCACAGTTTAGCTACTGGCTGCCACTTAGTAATTTCTGCCCCAATGAAGAAACACAGGAGTATGGCCTACCACAAATAACTGTTTTTCTGCCAAACCTAATCTGCATTACTTTTACACTTAGTCCAGTATTTTTCACACTGGAATGATGTACTTTGTAAAGCATAAATATTTATATCCCAGTCTCCCTTTTAAACCAAAACTTTGCCTTACAAAGTATTTTTATTCCTCTCAATAGCTTTATTTAGACCATCACATCTTCACTACAATGTAAAAGAAAGGTTTGTGCATTGGCAGCAAGCGCATTGAGAACCCAAAAGTGGAGAAGAACTACTGCTGATCAGCTGTGGGAAGGCACTGAAATAACATCAGTGACCTGCTATGAAAAGAAAGACATGGCCACTCTTGTGACAGATGAAAAAACCCTTAATAGTTTAATTTTTTACGTGAGTGAAACAGATTGAGTCTCTCTTTATGACACTGAAATTTTGCCTGTCACAACGAAGGTTCATAGGGAAGGGCAATCTTTATCAGAAAGGTACTCACTTGCCCTGCTCTTGCACTAAGGATTCCATAATATTTGACATGCCAGTCACAATTTACAGGGCTCCTGACAACATCATCCAAGAAACTACACATTTGTGTTGGTCTTTGTTAAAAATCAGGATTTTAAAGTGTGCCCCTTTCTTTCTAACCATAGGCTATCTGATGAGAAGTGAATACAGCTGTCAGCTGGTGGGACCAAACTTTTTAGTGTCAAGAATATGAGAACCTCTAAAAGATCCATGGGCTGTACTCATGGCTGTCTAATATGAGTGGACAGCTCAAGTAACATAGGAAGGAAAGTTTATGTCCTGACTGCACAGAATTTTTACTGTCAAGTTATGTATAACAGTTATTCTTTTTTCACTTCAAGATGGGCAATAATATTTTCTTCTGCATTACATAAACCTGAAGTTGAACATATTAAGGATTTGAGGTATCTAGCTCTTTCAGACTGCTTTTAAAAAAAAAAGAGTCAGAGACTGCTACTTGAAGTTATACAAGATCCCTTTAAGATATTTGTAGAACATTGCACATGAGATAATACTCTTCTCTGCTTATTTTCCTAAATATGTCTTCTATGAACCATCCTTTTATAATAAATGTGTGTGTTGATAAATCTTAAAAAAGAACTACAGAAATATTAATTATGTTGTGATTGTTTATAGTTTTTTCCCATAATAACATCTTGTGTGTATTCTGTTCATTTTTGGGAAGGTCTTATGATCTAATCTCCAACCTATTTAAAAGAAAATGCTTTGTGTGCCATTTTGTACTCATGGTCATTTGGAGTTCTATTTCAGTTTCATTAATATTGATGGAACTTGTCTCTGCACTCATTCTCAGCAGATTCTTTGAAATTAATCTTCAGCATTTACTGTGATTTGTTTCTCTTTTCTGCTTCATCCCTGAATCCAGCTCTTCTCTAGTTAATTTTGTTTTCTTTATTTTTATCCACTTGCTATGACGGTTCTACTACTCGTACCACTGTGGTGTGTCAGTTCTTTATGGGATCCCTGTTTCGTCTCTGCCTTTCACTGTGATTTTCCATCATTATGGGCCTCTTGAATAAAAATGTAGCCCTTGTTTCTGACAAAGTCCATGTTCCTTTTCTTTCTGTGTGATTTTCCATCATTATGGTTCTTAAATTTCTTGAATAATGATATATACTATGAACAAATGCATGAAGCAGTAATGGCTTCATCAGTGTTTTCTAAAATATATCTGCAGCTTTTAGAGCATACAGTGCGACAGCAGAGTCTGTGTCATGTTTGTAAAAGCATGATTTTTAAAGTGTATTTTGTAGGCTATTGATGACTATGCCGCTCTGCATTAAAAATTTGCCTTCCTTCAAACATTATTTGCTTCTCAGGATAATGGTTTCAAAAAGATAGTTGAGGAATAAATATTAGCATTGAATATCTTTGTTTAAAATTGTAAAAACATACCATAACAAAAATGTTTTTACCAAAAAATGTTACCTTGGTAACATTTATAGCAATACCACTATGTTATAGGACTAACAGATTTCTTGTTAGGTGTTTTACATGAAGGATGTATGAACAGATGTCAGAGTTCTTACTAAAACAAGTCAACATTTTAATTTTAATCAGCATATCCTATTAAACAAATAATCAGAATAAGTGTTTTTAAAATATATCTGCAAAAATGTGACAAAAGAAAACTTGTACTTCAGTAGTAGTTACATTAGCATTATGTCAAATCCACGATGAAAACCAAAAGTGTAAAGACATTTAAAGTTCAATATCAGTTCACCAATTTGAACTATGGAAATCTTTAACATGCTGTAATGTAAATTGGGGTAAAAATAGGAATCAAAATATTATAAAACATTTCCTACCTTATTTGATAGTAGCAGCACAGTAATGTAGTCCACAAGGTGCTTTAGTGATTTAAAAGGGGGGAAAATGTTAATTACAAAACAGTTACCGAGTATATCAGTGATTTCAGCATTACATTTTTTTTAGCATAGTCTGTATAATTATATCCATTAATATTTCATTCTGGATAACAGATGGAAAGCTTGGAGGTCTTAAAGATCTGGAGAGGCTTGCCAAAGTAGACCATCATTTCCAAAAACATTTATAATGGTACTTACAATTGGCCACAGTCTCTCACACCAAAATAAATGGGTCTTGTGGTATTAATTAGAGAAAACGTGGTTCCTATGTGTCCTGTTTCCTTCCACTTGAAATACAAGTATCGAAATTCCTTGAAGTTCTCTAAGGAAACCAAGAGTGAAATGCCCCTGCTGGTGGCTCCAGCTAACTGCCCAGGGGCTGGAAACAGTCCCCTTCTCACCAGGGCAGCTGGTGGCCTGGAACAGGTGAGCCACCCAATAGAACTCCAACTAGGCACAAAGGGTGACAGCAAGACCAGTGGGAACAGCTTCCCCATAATAGCAGAGCAAAAAGAACAAAGCAGGTTTGGCAATGTCAACCTAGATTAGGCAAAAACATTCACTGCCAGAAAAATCACTAATGACAAAACAAGTGAGTGGTCAAGCTGGGTAGCCAAGTAACAACAGGCTGGAGATTAGATCATGTGATCTTCATAGAACTAGGAGCTGGCACACCTACAACCTCACACCTGAGTGTAAACATACCTCTCAACAGACAACAAGTCCCCAGTGAGACTGTCTCCCACAGGTCTATCCACAGCACCTGATCCCAGGTGACAGTCCTACCCCAACACAGGCAGCTAAGCTCCTCAACAGGTGGAATAAGATTGACATAAGTGACCCCTTGTGCTTCACTTGGGGTCCTGACTCAAGCAGCTTTTAGTAACTGACACTCCTTACCTTGGTGTCTTGATACAGCTGAGAATGCTTTTATGTCCCTCTCAGTTTATCTTCCAAAGAATCAATGACTGTTTAATAATGTTTGTATTAATGATTTCTTCTTACTCCATTCCCTTACAATATGAGCATAGTGCCTCAGTGACAGCTATTTAGCTGCACTGCTAGTTCAGTGAAAAGCCTTGGGAAGATCACTAATTTATGATATGTATCTGCCAAATGATGATCCCACTTCAATTTTCTTCCCTCACAGTGTTTTGTAGATTCGAATGCGTAGGTAGGTGGCCAAGTTTGAATAGCTGTGTTATGTTAGTTCAGTAAGAATGAAGTGTCATTATTGCTGGAGAATGTTAGTAACTGGTATATGGCCTGACAGATGCATCTGAAACATTTACAGACTCTGGGAAAGGAATCTACAGTCACTCACAGAGCTGTCTCCAGCCATTCTAATGAGAAGATGAGATTGCTTTGCAGCACAAAGTGGGAGAAGACTTAATAGAACCAGTCGGAGTTTTAGTGGTACCTCTGCTTCAATAACCAATTTATGTCATTTATACCCAATTTTCTTAAGTAGATGGTTGAGAAAAATATCACTATTTTTTTATCTTCTAGGTAAAAGGTAATTCTCTTTTCATTTTATCTGGGATAAATTTTGAAGTAATTTCTCAAATGCAAGTTTCAGTCCATCCTTAAATAATAATTTGAATTACTGTTTCTCTTTTCTTAACTCTTACACTAGAAGCATACTTGCCCTTTCTGAATCTGTAAGTTCCAGTCCTCATCATTCTTTGTTTCAGAGTAGTACTAGCACAAATAATATGTGACTACTGCCCCAATCAGCCCTGATTCCTATTACAGAAAACAAGAGTTACAAAATGTTTCAACGTATCCAAGTTGTTTTCCTTAATTCAGCAGACTCAAGATGACATTCTTAATTTTACTATGCAAAGAGACAAACCATGTCTTGATTTCAAAGCAAAAGAATAATTAAAATACACAAAAAATAGAAATATTCACACTGTAAAAAATAAGCTAAAAAGGAAGAAAATAAACTTCAGAACAAAAACAGGGGTTCACACATTCATTGCATGTTTCACTGAATAAAACTCCAGATGATTTCACAGATGAATCTGAGATAAAGTTAACCACTTTCACCACAGTTATCTATGACAGTTCTCACGTTGGCTAATGTTTTCTGCATGATCCCATCAGAAACATGGGCTACTTTTAAAGGCATTCAACAACCAAGGAAGATTCTGAGTGACTAAAAGTCCACCCAACACAGACCTCAATACGCTCACCAACTCAGATTTCCTCATAGGAAAAGAGTAATTATACTTTGCCTGTATCTTCTGCATATTTTTGAATTGTTCATGTGTGGCAACACAGGAAACATCAGTTCACTTGCAGTCTCATGGGTCAGGTATTCGAGGGAATTAGCAATAGCAGCAGCAACACTTGAGAACTCACCTTATCTGCAGGGCAGGGTAAGAACTCCTATTGATTCAGGTGATTTCAAGTATCTTCTGTTATTTCTTCTGTAATTTCTGTGGGGTTTTTGTTCAGTGCTCGGTGCCTTGCTGGATTTCAATGAGACTGAAATAGCATTTGCCTCAGGAGTCTTTCAAGCTTAAGATTCCCACTTCTCTGGAGAGGTGTACTGTGAAGCACAAAATGCCTAAGAGCAGCATTCAGTCTAGAAAGAGGTGTCGGCCACCGTGCGAGTATTCACCTCCCAGCTGTGATAACACAGGGAGCAAATGACCTCCACAAAACTGAAGCTATCTCTGCTACCAGACTGACAGCTGTACTAGCCACAAAACTGCCTTTAATAGCCAGATTTATTAAAAAGAACATGCTGTTTGTAACATACACAAATCCCTGCCACGTCCCCAGTCTGTACCTGAAAGTATGACCAGCAAAGTAGCCATGATACACTATCCACTTGCCAAAGGCAGGAGCAGAGTAGGCAATTAAAAACACTAGGCAATTAAAAACATGATTGGTCTTTTATCTAGCCTTATTACACTTAGCACCTGCTTGAATACCTTCTGCCCAGCTGAGGAACATCAAGTTGTCTTAGAAACACCCAAGCAAGGGTTTTCAGGAAACAGACAAGGCTCAAGAGATCTTTGGCCTAGAAAAGAAAATCTAGGAAGCTTCTCTAGTGTTTCAGGGAACTCCAAAATTAGTGAAAACCATTAATTGCTCAAGAGATGTTCTGTGGATGAACCTAGTTTTTCAGAAAATTTCAAGAGATTCTTTTAGAAATAATCAGCAGTCTGCGAAGCACAAACAGTGCCTGGGAGATGCTATGTCCAAGAGTATAACATGAACAAATGCAATCATTATAGTTACCAAACCAATATTTTCTGGTTGGACTTTTTTCTTACTTCAGAGGTCAGTTTCATATCAATACTATCTAGTACACAACATATTATTATATGCAATGCACTCAGTTTATAAATTCTTTTCAAAAGTACTTTTATTTCTTTTACTTTCTCTACTTAAAATTGAATAAATGTATATGCAGTCCATATTCAACTATCACAGAACTCAAAAATCCCCCAGAGTTGTAACTTCAACTTAAAAATAATAAGCACATGTAGCATTTTGAAGGAGGGAAGAAAGGTAAACCAATTACTTAATTTTTGGTTTTTGATATCTCTAAGGAGAGCTGATAACTCCTTTTTAAAAATGTCTGCCTTCAATGAATTTCTAAATGTGCCTGGCTGCAGCTACAAGTGGGATGCAGAAGCTGCAGGATACTGAAGCCACTCCCATAACATTTAAGCGAGGGTGTACATCAAACCAGGAGATTTATAGTAATCCCCTGCTATTAGACACACTTTTCTTGAAAGTGTGAGTTCCCCTATTAGCTACTCAGCAGGGGACTCCATTTACCCTGCAAGTGGTCTGAGGCATGCAAAATGTTTAAATTTTGAGAGAATTACAAACAGCACTATCTCTGGAGTACAACACATGGCCTATTTTATTAATTGCTCACAAAACAAGACACGTCCGAAGTGACATGGATACAAATGGCTTAACTTGAACTTGCCTAGAGCCAGCTCTGTACCTCACACACCGTGAGGATTTGGTTGTGAAGCCTCATCAACAATCCATCAGGTGAAAAACGGATGCCTCAGTATCTCAGAGACCAGTCTTTCTGGAAAGATGAAATTGGAACAGCAAGGCTGCCTCACGCTTTGATTGGCCTTCCCATCCATGACAAAGAGCTCACTACTGAAAAGCATGCTGTCAGCAACTTCAGTAGTGCAGTTTTAAATTTCTGTAAGTCCTGAAGAGTGCATGAGTTAAGCACTTTGAAAATACTTGATATTTTAATGTTTTTAGGGTTTTCCTCCTTTTTCAGTAGGTACCTTTCAGCATTATTGCCTGAAGAAATACCAGCCTACTTAGTTTTGAAATTTGAAGTTGCAATAGACTGTGAGCTGTGGTAGGTATTTCCATCAACAGGTTGGAAATTCACCCACAGAAACTATTTAGGAAAAAAAACCTAACTAAAATTTATTCATGCTTAAGAATTTTGAGAGACTATCTCCTGTTTAGCTGAGATTAAAGATGGTAATCTACAGTCTCAAAGTCCTAACTCACAAAGATTTGTCATATTCCTGCTTATTAAAATGTTCTTTAAAAATTTTTATGAAATTGTATATATGCTGGGGTGAATGAACACTAAAATAGAAGTTCTGTAATGATTCTGAAGTTGGATTCCAGTCATTAGATAATAATTTGGCTATGAGACTCTTGTTCATTATTTACATTTTAGTTTTGTAACATTTAGCTTCAACTCTTGTGAAAGGGATTAAATGGAGACTATTTTTAATGTTGATTCCAAAAACTGCAAAATAATCCTTGAGATTTAGTAATACCAATCCACAATTAAACAATTTGCAAATGCAGGCTAGACATAATTAGTAGGGCTTGCTGAATGAGCTCTTTTATTCACATTTTTAAGATTCATGCCTACATTGATCTGAAGACAGAATAACTTGAGTTTTATTGTCCATTTTCCATAGTGCACTGCTGAAAGCATATTCATATTGCAATGACTTTCCATCACTAATAGAGAACTGCATTTTGAAGTATTTTCCTCAAACTGATGGATCAAATGCAAAACTGCTCAGAGATACAAGTTATGAATCTTTTCCACTGTACCTCTCTATGGCTACCCCTTACTTCCAACCATTAAAAACAACAAAGAAATGTTGCCATTGGTAAGAATGACAGGTACACTTCATCTTCTAACAGTGCTATGTCTGGACAGCTGCAGCATTGCAATGGCATGGTAAATGGCAGCTTGCATATTCTAATGTTAATGTATTCACATTGAATAGTTAACTACTTTGCATTTTGCTCCTGTATTTTTTTTTTAATCAACGCTTTTGGCTTTTTTTAAATCCCTTTTGGCTTACCCCAAAACAGAAATTAAAGTTGCAAATTTTTTCAGGTTTAGAATTTAAAAGGTATATATGCAAACGGGGTATATATGTATGATGCCAGAGTTGGGTAGGTCTTTTCTCCTTTTCACTTAATAAAATAAATACTTGTATGCAAACATCAGATCCCACCCTAGAGATAATATATACAACTAATATGTAATTACTATGGGATTAGATGCAATCCTAATCTAGTGGTAATGAGGTATAAATGAGGCGGGATTTTGAAATTAACCCCTCAGTATAGGCCAGTACAGCATCTCTTCACCTTAGTTCAAGTCCTGTCATTGGAAAGACTCCAAATACAGCGCTATTTTGCGTCCTTAGACAGAGCAAAACTTCTTTTGGCAGAGTATCTTTTATGAGAAAAGTTTCAACATTGAGAAGAGTATGAAACTCTATAGGAAATTAACTAACAGTGAAAGGTTCTGAGACCCTAAGACTGATTTCAGTGTGAGCATTCCTCTTCAAGACTGCTATACTCAACTAGATTTCCTGAGCTCTATTATTCACATATTACTATATTAAGAAATTAGGCTAATAGTCCCAAACTGTCCTCTGCTGAGAAGTCAATGTTAACCAAATCCAGGACTCTGCAGAGTCATACAGTATGTACATTTAAAAAACAAAGCAACAGTAACCCAAACTCTCTATTCTGCTGAAGGATCATCCTCTTCAACTATGAATTTAGAGGAATGGTTCTGGCACAAGTAGAGACAGCAGTATAATATATTCCTAAACAATAGTTTAATTGGCTTTATACAACTATTTTCCTCCTGCTCAGATATTGGTATGCCCCCATTCCCATTTTCCTAACCATGTGGAACACATACTCTTCTGCCACATGTTAGATTTCAAACTTTATATTTTTTAAATGCCGTGACACTGTATGTTATTAATCAAAATCTCAGTATTTTGGAGCTGTTTGTTAAACAATTTTCTAGCATCAAAACCTTACAAAATCACAATCTGAGGCACTCAGCTGCCTTGAAGATCTCTTCAGAGAACACTTCAAAGAGGAAGTTTTTGTAGAGGTCACTTAACTATATTCAACCCTATAAATACAAAGAAAGATTTTTTTGTTTTAAAAATTGGAGAAAAAATGTTATGTAATTGTTTTAAACAGTTGGACTATTTAAAAAGTCATGTTAAAATAGTTACGTTCCATGATGAGACTTGTCTTACAACTTTTGACATGCATAAGCTATAAAGCATGCCTATTACTCATTTCAGGAATAGTTTGAAGTACCTACACTGAATTAAACTGTCACAGTTGATGTAATTATTAAACAAGATTATAGACCATGCTCAGAAGTTCAAATAGTGCCCATTTCAAAAGTCCTCTCAGTAGTTATGAGTCCAAGAGCAACCTACCATGGCTGGTCACACTCCTGGAGCAGGATATGAAAGCTCTTTCTGTTTAAAGCTTGTCTTCTTAATCCTAGTTACAGCAGAGTGGTGTGAATGCAAGAGATTTTTGTGGTTAATAAATTCACTGCATCTCACTGACACTTGTTACATGCATTTACAACCAATATGGAGCATAAAAGAGGAGCATGCAGTACTCTTGATTTCAAAACTTCAGATTTGTTGCCTGTATGAAATGATCTCAGGTTGAGTCACCTCACTTCAGCAAAGCAAATCTAACGGACAGTGTGTGGATGAACATTCTTAACATTACCAGTCAAATTGCAGGCATCTGCAGTACCACTTGCACCTTTTTATGTCAGATCACGTGTTAGTTAATGTGTTAGCTAAACCTGACACAGCTGTGTTGCTAAACCAGAAACTCCAGCAGATAGATTAATGCTGGACTTGTTGCATTCTTATAACTGGAACTAGCATTCTTAAAAGTGGAAATACATACAAGTGTGTATGTTTTTAAATACACTGAAATATGGGAGAAAATAATTTACTTACAGAAATATCTTCAGCTACATATTGGAAAAAAAAAATCTGAACTTCACCCTATCTAATCAGAATTTTAAACAGAGCAACAGGATTTGTGATGCTGTTTTCAACGCTGCTGTCTTCAGGTTCACCCAAATGTTTTGTATCTTCACAAATAAACAGAAGATTTGATGTTGTAGCAGTAGTCTCATTGAAGCCTTATGACCAGATAACCACTTTGTTTTGCAGTCATTTACACTTGTACAAATATGGAATGTTCTCTCTGGAATTAATTTAAACTACTCTTGTGAATGTAGATTTACATAAAAGAGTATGGAAATTAAAGTACACTGTTTAGCAACACTGTTTTAAGATTTTTCAATATTATTTTTAGCTAGCACAAAGAAAATATGGGCACACACATATGCACACATCTGGACGTGCACAGTTACACACCTTCTCTAGAAAAGTAGCATGCCCTATGGGCTGGTTAGCTGCTACTCATTCTGATCCAGGTAATTAACACAGAAATAACATATAGCAATATTTTCTTCTCCTCTGAGAAGTTTTATATAGCATTCAAATATTTCATGGAACCTTCTCTAATTCTGCAGTAAATGCTTAAAAAAAATTCAAACAACTTACGCTAAAATATAGTCCTAGGTGATTATAAAATGAAAAACCTGATTATCAAATAAGCCTTGCAAAAATAAATAGTTGTGTCTCTGTTTCCAGAAACAAGATGGTATCAGCAGACAAATTATTAAATATAATAATCTGGACATGTTATCCATATTCAAGTGTGTGTAAGGGCTGGAAAAGCAATTATTTCTTAGTCATGCAAATTACTTGAATCCAAAATAAAATTGCCAGTGTTGCTGGGGCAGCCTCAATGATTAAAGTGGATTCCTTTTCTTTCACTTTTTCCAATTCTGATTGAAATAAATTGTCTGCTAGAGATAAGTCACTTTCATCTACAGCATTTACATTAAGAATTTAGTAAAATCTGTGCTAAGGAATCGGAGAGAAATACTGGCCTCCTAGAGGATTTTTACCTCCTTTCTCCCTCCTTTCCCTTCTCATGTTTTTTGTTTTTGTTATAGGTATGGCTCCAAGGTCTGTCTCTTGGTGCTTGGTACTCTATCGCTGTATTAAAGGAGAATCTCACAGTTCTGAGATAGCTTCTTGGGGTGGGTCGCATTCTGCTGACAGGTGTCAAGCTCCTTGTCTCCTAGCAAATGATCAGTTTGGAGTCTCATCCTAACTGATATTTGCTCTTTGGGAATGGTTGATAAACCACAATGTGTTCTATAAAGCTCAAATTTGCCTTATCAAACAAAACATCTGCTAGATGCGTGAGTGACTTGTGACAGCAGGAGACATCAGCACTGGCCTCCCCAACAGAAGACAGTGCTATTAATGGAAGCTATTATAGAAGAATTCTGGCAAGAATTTTTTTTTTCCAAACAGCTAAAAAAATTTAAAGAAAAAATATGTTGTTATGGTAACAGCTATTTGAAAAATACTGTAACAATAGGCAATTTAATATCAAACTACCAAGCTGTTAGTTTGACTATTTGGTTTTCTTTTTAAGCAGTTTATTTACAGAGATCCCCTCCCTCTCCTTTATGCAGTTGCAAGTGTGAGTGTGCAGACATTCACACTTGCAAGTAAGGTAGGGCACCATCTGCAAATAATTAGTGTTTGTAAAATTTCAGTCATGAAGCTGCAAAATTCCAGATACTGCGGGTTTTTGCACACCATTAGAACATCTGGTGTTACATGGGCTCAGTCTGTCCCTCATATGGCAATAAACCACATTTTGTAGCATCTCCAGCATGTACTTTGGCACAAAGAGGTGTTCCTGTGCTCCTGTTGCTTCATGGAATGTGGCTAGTCAATCTGTGGGTACCACAGCTACTTGCTGGAAAAACAGTGTTGCATCTCTGTGTTCTGGAAACCAGCACTCCCCCACTGATGGGAAAAGAGGGTTTCAAAACAGTCTGTGGAGTTAAAGCATTACACAACTTACCTTTCCAAAGCCTGCAATTTTATTTTACACTTCACACCTTTTTAGAAAATTCAGACATTTCCTCTGAACAAGCACAAGTTTCTATGTGCACTAACTTCAACATCTTTGAATAGGAACATGCAATTCTCACTCAGATGAAATCTCTTTCGAAGTTAGTGCATAACAAATTGAGTACTGGCTGAAAGGTCTGGCTACTGGATTTCACATCCTGATGTATGTATAGTGATAATAGGAAAGAGCTGGAGGACACTGCCTGCTCTTCCTCCTAGAGCTGTGCTTTCAGTCAGGATGTTTACCAAAAACCAGACAAACAGGACGCATTGACACATTTTTCTACATGTCTCAGGTAAACAAACCTTGGAGCTTTGCTAAATTTCTTTCAAAATACATCATGGAGGATCAAGCTACACTGCGTTAAGTAGTGCATGGGAATTGTAACCATCCTATTTCTTAAGTATGGAGATGAGATTTTAAAAATCTGAAACTTGCATTTTGTGCCCTGCTTTCAATCCCTCTGAGGTGTATAATGGTCTGCCCCTACAGAGAATCACATTTCAATTAGAATAACTAGCATGTTACTCTAACGTGATGGGATGTGATGATAGAGATTTTGGCTTCTATTTATTTTGCTGTAACTGGGAATTTTGCAGTCAAGTTGTTTTCTAAATAGACAAACATTTTTATTGTCAATATAAAAATTTAGTTATGTTCATGTGCAGTAAAAGCCACGAGAAAGATAACAAAAATCCACTACAGCTTATTTTGCATCATTTTGCAAAAGAGAAAGTGAGCTATTTGTTCTCAGTGACAATCCAAATTCAGCAACAATGTGCATCACAGGTCCTACGGACACTCATCTGCATATATGGGAATGCATTTGGAAACTGAGTGCAAGTGGTGGTATTTTCTAACCTCCCCCTCAAAATCCCTTGAGCATTTCAGACATTCCACTCAAAATGATTTTTTAATGTGGGACCTACTTACCACATTTGTTTTACATTACAAAATGCTGTATAGGTTGTTTACATATGGAAAAGTCAGTGGGGAGAGATTTCTGTAACTGTTCAGAAAGAAAGATTGCAATGTTAATGTACAAGGACAATTATGGACAGACACAGGTAATAGCTGTTTAGAAAATGTTAGGAGCATTATTGTGCATAATAGACATTCTTTTCTTAGCATTGCCCTCAATTTTCCATAGGTGGTGTCCACCTGGACTGCTTAAGACAGCTGTAGTCTTCTCATTTACATGAAGGTAACAAAAAGTTGACTGCTGAGTTGTCCCAGGTGGAGTTCATCTGTACAAAGGTCTGAAACTATGAGGGAATACCTAAAATGTCAGATACGTCCAACATCTAGTGCTGCAGCAAATTATCACCTCTACCAGGTCACAAAGGTCAAAATAATTTCCAGCTCTATTTTCTAAAAGCCATTTTCATTTAATCTGTCCTTTACAAATGGTAAATTTAATGAGAACTTCAGGAATAATTCAAACTAAAATTAAGAAAAAATGCCTTGATATATACGTGTTCAATTCAAATATATTTTAGTAAGCAACAACACGGCCACTATTAAACTAGTTCTCAAATACTATTGAAATAATAAGTATGCTTGCAAAGGAAACCTGCTTTCTTTTAAAGTGACTGCATGCATTATTCCAGCTTCTTCTGATAATAGCACATTTAATACCGAGGCTAAGATGCAATCAATCTTTTTTGTTGGAAGAAGGTGTTATATTGTACCCGTATGCTTATACTCACCTAGGAGTTCCAATCCACCACTAAATTAATCCAGCCTGAGGTTCAGGAGGGCTGCTGCTGGCTTGGCCTCCACTGTGCTCTTCTTGCTGGCTTTGCAGAGCAGTGGGGAGCAAATCAGGTGAGAGAGGGAGCAGAGGAAGGGAAGAGCTCTGTCTCTAAACAGACACTGAATTAGACTGGAGCGAATAGCTGACGTCCTCTGTAATTATACACACATTGAACCCTTTATAGTTGACTTAAGTTACTTCAAACTGCATTGGTCTGGCCCTCCACACTGATTAAAAGCAGCATCTATTTACCTTAACAATAAATGTGGAGATTAGTAAAAATTCACTTGATCACAATAAGAAGACAGATAATTAAAGGGCAATGCAAGCCAGATTGGAATGTAAGGGCCTGAAACAGCATATTAGGAAGCATAGGCCGCTTTTGTATATGTGTAGTTAAGGATTGCAGAAATCCCTTCAAGTAGACTGCTTTTGTAGCAAAACTTAAAGTAGAGGAAGGCCAGAACATGTCCTGAGGAGATTGGCCCAGCAACTCTCCTGGGCAAAGTGACAAATACAAAGCTTTGGAAAAGGAAAAAGACTTTAAAGCACAATGTGACTAAATGGACAACCTCTGCAAAATCTTTGAAGGAGGTCTCCGGATCTTTCATTCTTCTTTGATGTCTCCTTCATGATAAAGAGAAAGTTTAAGGTAAGCAGGACACACTGCTGATTCTATGGGTAAGGCTCTCGATGGCGTAGTGTCTACAGGAAAGGGAAGAAGTGGGTTTAGTGTATGACAGACTCAACAGAAATGCTCTTCTCGATGTGGGATCTCCTTTGGGGAAGGGGGAGGACTGCCCTTATTCCTATTGCAACTCTCATTTGCTTTTACATAATGGACATTGTGTTTTAGTAATCCCTTGCTAGCAAGAAAGAAAGCAGCTGATAACTAAATAAATGAGTAGTATCAATCCCATGTGGACAACGTGAAAAATCAGGAATGGCTGTATCCACATTTTGTAGCAAAAGGGTAGTATCTCTTGTGTACACTCATTCCTTGTTTCTTTTCTTTGTACCGATACTGAAGAGCTCTGTGCTTAACTCCTTGCAGAAAATTAAGGGATAAAACAGTGACTTTTGACAAGCATTGCAGCAATTTCCAGAGAGCAGACTGTTGCTGAAACACAAATAATAACTGGAATCTTAAGTTAATAACATTGTCTCTCATATGATATTCCAAAATAAATTTCCAGCTGAACCAAGACTTACAGATGTTTTGGCTTTTTTTCTGACAAACACTGTCACCAGTTACACTGCTCCCATTAAAGTCACACTTTAAAGAATGGCTTAGTTAGTTCACATGTGTGGGGTTTTGTTTCTCAGCAGTTTTATTTTGAAGCATGTCAGAACTATTTAACACCAAGCCAAAGATTCATTCCATCACTTGGTATGTATAGAGAAGACTAATTTTGGAGTGCTAAGAAACGAGGTAAATAAGGTCAGCAAAAAGGTAAGAAAAATGCAAGAAACAGAAGGCAGCACTTCAATGAATGGTAAATCATGGCCCTGTTCCTTCTGAACTGAATCTCTGTTTACCTAATAAATTGGCAGCAAGTGCAAAGTCACCAGTCTCTCCCAACCCTTCATTTTGGGGTTGGCAGGAGCTAGGAGGAATTTTCCAGGTATGAGAGGTTCCCTGGGTCTTGTGAAAGGAGGCAAATAAAGACAGACCCAAGTCCTACAGGGTGGCAGCTTCAGCTTTCATAGCAGCTGATATTTTGTAGTTTGTTAGTTGTAGAATGGCCACCCATGGTGGTGAAGACTGTGCCTACCCTTGTCCCCCCATCAGCTGGCACATCCCAGCCTGCTTTCCACTCCTTAGCTGTCTTGGAGCTTCCAGGGATCATGGTTCTGCGTCCAGACTGTCATTAAAAGGCTACAATAATCTAACCAAACACTTTGCTGAACACTTGTGTAAGCCGCTGCTTTCCTCCTTGTGTTGCATCTGCACAGCAGATTAGTGTCTTCTTTAGGAAGCAGTCAGGGATCTCTTTGTTTCCTTCTTTCAGGTACAAGGTGAATTAATCCATTTCGAAACCAGCAAATCCATCCCTCCCTTTACCCCCGCAAACTCAAATTCTTCCAGCCTACATCTCTTGACAATAAAGAGATAAAGCTCAGATGCCCTACATGACAAAGAACTGAGCCTGTTTCTTTACATTTAAGTTTTACTAAATAAATTGCTTATGTTGTTTAAAGCTGTGATGAATGGAGACAGAGGGCCAGGTTGGTCGCTGGAACAGTACAATGGATGTAAGAAGGTTTTTTCTTTGCCATATAAATCATTCACATTGTTTAAGGTACATTGATCAATCTAATGGCTTGTAATAGGCTCCTAATTGCCACTAGGAAAGTATTGCAAGCTTGCATCTGAACGTGAAATGGTTCATGATCTGAGCTGAAATTCACCTTAAGCCTGAGTTCCAGTAATTACAGAACACAGAAAGAGCATAATGAATGGCTCCCCTTCTTTCCTTGCCCTAATCCCAGGACAGCGTGAGGGGGAAGAAGAGAACACAGGAATGGGGGTCTGGCATATTTTCCTCTACCAAAATAGCAATTCATTAAATGGCAAAAGCTGCAGGAGGATTTATTGGTCACTGTGGACCGAAGAGAACTTTGTAATGTCAATCATGCCGCCAATTACGCTGCCACATATCTCTATCTCTACATAGACAGCTTGCTTAATCACAGTCAACATTCTGAGTCACGCCTGGCTGAAAACGTGGTATAAAAAGCTAAGAGGGCACCGGAAGCGGGATGCTGGGAGCAGTGTGGGGACAGGACTCCTCCGCGGGGAGGCTGCTCCGGTGAGGCACCCGCCCGCCC
>JAYDZK010000274.1:20809028-20826699 GCA_034509185.1 Euphonia xanthogaster
TGCCCCGAGCACTCCGGCCGGGCCCCCTGCGGCGGGGGCGGCCCCACCCTCCCGCAGCCGGCCTGTGGGCCCCCGAGGGTCGCTTCCGTACCGGTGAGGGGACACAAACTGGCCTAGGGAGGTACCGGGAGTGAGACACTGCCTGCGCAGCCACACCAACCTTCCCCTGGTAGTCTAAGACAGATACATCCAAAATATCACGACTTTTTTACCAGTCTCTTCCTATGCGAAAAGGCAGGATACACTGTTTAACTACATGGAAAGGAGTTACACTGTTTAACTACATGGAAAAGAGTAAAGTGCAGAGCCCACAAAGGAGCATACAGCTGAGGATATCGAGCTGTCCACTCTTCTTCAGGTCAATTGCATTGTAGCTGGCAGGATTCCTGAGCCAAACACAAAACAACTGGAGAGACCCTTCTTTGAAACGGAGGCACCTTCCAGCTTTTTCTTTCCTGCTGCACTTAACACAAACATGTTCATACCAGAATATGCCTTTTTCCCTATCACATTACTCTGTCCTCTCTTACACAGAGGTTTTGTTTAGATTGCTAAACCAGGCATTTTTGCAGTCTCCTCCTGTTCTTTCTAAATCAGAGCTTCCACGCATCAGTATAGGGGGGTTGACTCTACTGCAGGGGCTCTTTAACTCCCAGCTACTTCAGCAAGAACGCCCAGAGCAACCTAACGCAGACACATTGAAAAGGTGACATCTCTTAATGGTTCACCCTTTCAAACTCTTCACATGCACTTAAACGATAAGCCAGGTCACTTTCACCATGTGTTATTATACTCTGTGCAGTGCTGAAAATCTTCTGAGTGAAGTGGAAGTGGACTGGTAATAAAAGATAGTCCCATTTGTCCTGTGAGTGAGGAGGGTAAGAAAGTTGCTGGAATTCTGAGCACAGTGACTGTTTCACGTGTCCACTAATGGATGTGCTTCCATCTGCCATCCTGAAAGAGCAGAGAAGCCTTTCCTTTGCAATAAAAACCTTGTGAAGTGTTGCCTTGTCCATTTGTACTGACTCAGAACTCTGAAGAAGATGGCAATTATTACTGGTTTTAAAGAATAAGGTATTTTATTATGGAAATTCATCTTCATAACAATGTGTGCAGAAAATGACTGACAATCACTAAAAACACAAAAAGGTTAATGAAAACAAAAGGATGACTATTTACACTAACTTACTACCACAAACAACGAAATACCTGAAACAGTTGAGGCAGTAAATATTCCTTTCATGTCTTGAGAGATTATTGAACAATAACTTGACATTGTACTGACACATACCCACAGGGGTTCAAGATGTTT
The DNA here is from genome assembly GCA_034509185.1 of Euphonia xanthogaster. Taxonomy (NCBI): domain Eukaryota; kingdom Metazoa; phylum Chordata; class Aves; order Passeriformes; family Fringillidae; genus Euphonia; species Euphonia xanthogaster. Next base: position 20,810,341 of record JAYDZK010000274.1, read on the forward strand.
AGATAGCCCTGACCAAGCTGTACACTGCAGGAGGCCAAAAAATGTTGGCTATACACTTATGTGAACTATGTCTCTCTGTTGTTTTAACTCATGAAATTGATCTCTTACAGGGAACTTTAGGAAAAATGTTTCGGTATGAAAAAACCAAAACCCTCTACAAGACAATGCTTTGATATCTAAAGCAGTGATCTTATCCAGAACTATCTCAAATGCTTTCTCTGCTCCCCCTCGCAGTTGCATCTAAACAGAAATCAAGGATGAAACCAAGAGTATCACATACTGCTTTTAAATATTTTAAAATCCTAGAATTAGGTTTGTGAATTACTGCATGTATACAAGAGGTATTTGCCAATAAGCATATTTAGACAGTAAAAAAATACCTTAACGTTTATACCTAATTTACAAATATTCCAACACAATAGAATTGAACCATACATAAAGCTGCTGGCTTTATGCAGGAAATGCTAGTTCCAGAGGTTGGAAAATGAACAAGCAGTATGTAACTGAGCCCTTGTTAAAAGGTCTTCATCAAAACCCAGAGAAATTCTTGTTTGCACCTGTCCCCCATTCTATCTTTTTTTTTTCCTCTCTCTGCTTCTGCTTCTACTGCGTCTGCTCCTTTCTCTGTGTTCCACTTTGCTGCACTTGTCCCCATAGCCTTCTCTGCATTTTCCCCTCTCTCTGTGTACATCTGTGCTGGGGCTTCTGGTCTCCTTTTTCCTGCGCCGCTCTTCACCAGGGCTTTGACTTGGACTTCTTCTTATGTGCCTTTGCCTGGAACTGCTGTGATTTGAGCACGGGCTTCTCCTGCTCCCTTCATTCATGTTTTGGCTTCTACTATCCTTCTCCTTTCTTTCAGTGTCTCTCGTGTTCGTGCTATGGTATCTGCTTGTGGACTTTCTTTCCCCCTCACAGGAGTTCCATTTGTTGTTCTCTGCAGAACTATCTCGCTTTAAAAGCTTGTACTTCTCCCTGTCTTTGTCCTTGTTACCGTGACTACTGGAGAGATCTTCATAAAGTTTTTCCTTCCTCGTTTTTGCCTTTCCTTCTGAATCGCTGCTGCTGCTGCTAGCCTCTGAAAACTTGTCTTTTTTTCTTCTCTTAGACTCCATCTTCTTTTGTGCTGCTTTATCTCTGCTGTCAGTCTCGCTGTCACTGCTGCTTACTGAAGTCTCTCTGGAGGATGAGGAAGAGGATGTCATCTTATGTTTCTTGTGTTTACTTTTGCTTTTTTTCTTTTGCTGCTTTTTCTTCTTTCTATCTTTCTTTTTCTTTTTCTTCTCTAGATGATCCAACTTCCTTTTGTTTTCAAAATAAAAGAGTGGCACAATCAGACACGTTAAGATATACTAGATTACAAAGTCATTGTCTTTCAAAGTTCACTACTTCTGATGACCTACACACTAAATACATTCATTTTTATAAAAACACATTGAATTCTTTTCCTTTTTCAGCGAAGTTTCACTTTAAAACTTCTAACCTGCATTACCCATAGTAAGTAATCCACAGCTGCTCTCTCAAAACAGGAATAATATTATTTTTTAATTCTTTAATTTTCAAAAAGTAAGAGATGTCAATTTAGGCCCTGTAGCTAGGAATAAATACATTCAGTAGTGTTTTCTTCCTCCTTGTCAGGCTGCTCTGAAGACTTTAGAAAATCTTTGTTGCCTTTCTCTATGCATTTTAAAAAGGTATTTTGAAAATGAAAAAAATGCAATTAGTATTCACTTTCTATTAATGATGAAAACTGAGACTAAAACATATGTCTTTGAGTTCTTTAGGCAAATAATACAGATATTTCCAGTAACCTCTTTTTTCATGACTAGAAACTTACATTTTTTATCCGTAAATATACAATATTCCATCATGCACACGCATACTATTTGACTACTTTCATGTAGTTTTAATTTTGCTTTCTGTATTTATGCTCAGAAAATCAGTGAGTGAATAGTGAAACTGCTTCCAGTGTATTAAAAAAATCCTTTCAGACTAATAAAGCCTAAAGGACCCAAATATTTACTGAACTTCAACTTATAAAATATAAAGGACTATAAAAATTTCAATGTGTTGGGCTAACAGAAGTTCAAACAAAAATAACATTTTTAATTACTTTATCTACATACACATTCCTTACTTAAAAGGAACATAAAACATGTTGACTGTTTTCAGAGAATTATTACATATGTGAATACCATATGTACCTACCTACTACCTGCTTAGCCATTCACCTTTCCCCCCTCCCCTTCCACTCCCCACATATGTGACATCTTTTATCCTAAAAGCTTGTTTTATCTGCATGCCTCTATGAGATCTACCTGCCAGTAGTTAGTATTTTGGATTTTAAACATTTTGAGAATATTTCAGGATAACGTTGCAAATGAAGAGAGAAAAAAACCCATCAGACACCTGGCACACAACATCAGCTGGATAAAAACAAAGCATGGGAACCTCATTAACCCAGCCCCACAGGGAGCAGTAAGCTGCAAGCCCTGACACAAGCACAGCGTGCAGCTGGGCCAACCTTGGCATTGGGGTGCAGGGTCAGGTTCAGTTCAGCACAGGGAGAAGAAAAACTTTGTCAAGTTGTAAACCAGTGAACAAGAGCACAGAATTTTTTATCACAAGAGAAGATACTGCAAACAACAGAGTGCAGAAGAGTATTTTAAAATAGCAGCACAGCATCTCTAGTGAGCCAATTAGGATTTCAGTATCCCAGTTAAACTGGAAATGAGCCCCAGTCAAAGGCATCAAAATTAGATTAAAATAAAACGAGTTATAAAACAAGTTAAAACAGTCATGCTACATAATGCCATTTGTGGTCAAGTGTATGTTAAACTAAGCTGATTTTCTTCTGTACTGATGGTGCTAAAAGGCACCAAGAGTTGCAGTGGCAATCATGGATGTAAGTCAGAACTACTGGTGATACATATCCCCTCCACTAAGTACCAGACCTACCTTAGAAGTTTCTGTTTTTGTTTGGTTGATAGTGATTTTAAAAATTCAACTTCTGGATCATCATCTCCTTCACTTGTAACAAACTCCTAGAAAAATGCAGTAAGACATTAGGTTCTTATAGATAAAAATAATATATTCATTCAGATTTTTGTTTTCAAAGTGGTGCCCCTATGTACCTTATTATTGCACAGACACAAATATATTTGTATTACTAAGTCAGCCTAAGACACTGGTTAGAACAGAGTACCCACTACCAAGTGAAAAACCCCGACATTCTCTCTCAGAGCTGAGTAGGTGTTATAAAGTGGGGGCTATACAACAGGAGTTATTACTAACACACCAAAAAATCACTGCTAGGGAAAGAAACATTTCTCAAATAGTTAATAAAAATGAGCCGATTTCGAAGCCCACGATTCCCCAGGATAAGTCACTCCATTGTTATCATGCTTGGATGAATAGGCAAGACACTAGTCCTGCTCGAACTCAGAGTAATTTAAGCAAATTACTTTTCTGTCTCGGTTTAGTCATTAGGAAAATGGGTAACACATCTACTTCACTGTTGTGTTATTAGTCTTTAAATGTGCACAAAGTCTTCTAGCAATGCAAAATACTGTAATCATATAATCTACATACAGTAACACAATCGGCAAAGCAAAACTACTTTGAAGACCCTGAATTCCTCAAATTATGTGCATCTGGTACACCACAGTTCTCCACAGTGATGTTTTTAATTTTAGCCATACTCAAAAGACAAAAGAAGAAATAAAGATTAAAAAGCTCTTACAAAGAAACCCCAGCCCACCTAACGTAAAGCAAACATACTGATATCAATTTGATTCATTTAAGAGTGCCCATATGCTACATTTTTAGGGGTACATAGCTTTTTTTAAAGGAAAAGGTACATCTGTCTGTGGAGACACAATGGTCTGCTGATTTACTGAAGATTTCAAGACCAGCTTGTGGTCATCCCCTCTTTACTACTGGTTTGACTACACTGCCATATGAACAAAGGTTACTTCAAGGAGTGTATATTAATCTTTCATTTTACACTTTTATTCAGGCACCTCAATTAATAATATACTTTGAGCAGCCTAAGTACATTTTCACTCCCAGAAAAAATAGCTGGAACAACAGTGAATCAAGTAAAAAAAACCCTTTGGATATAGCATTCCTGGCAGTAATTATTTGTGCATACTGCTTCAAACTTCATCCAAAGGGTAGCACTGTATTACAAGTACGCAGCAGAAGCCCTAACCACCCCATTATGAAAAATTCAATTTCTAGTCACCCAGAAGAGGGATTTAATTTATTATATGTGGTTTAAAAAGAAGTAATTTATGATTCGCCATTCTGTATGAAGCAAAGCTGGAAAACTACGTTTTCTGACATTTTTCTACTGGTATAGCTCTTCAGCTTTCCTATGGATATGCATATTTGAAAACATTAAGTAACAATTCACAAGCAATCACATTTAGATTTACAGACATTTTCAGCTTACTGGTAAAAAGGTATTACCTGTGATGGATCATTTGCGGTCAAGTTTCTCCCCAGTACATTTTGTTTCAGTGCAAACCCACTGTTTCTCATCTCCGCTATTAGCTCCGAGGGGTGCATTGATGGCCCTGTTCACAAAAATCACAGTTTGAATGTATCATTTATATCTCTCTACCTTTTTTGGACTCCACAGTAGGAATTCAGTTGAAGCTTTGTTAAGTAAAATCACAGCTAAATCAACTCAATAATCTTCTGCTGAGCAAATAATCAGATATGATTTTCTAAAACAGCAGTCTCAAGATTCAGAATGGAAAATAATTGCATTTTTCTTTAAGTACAAGGGGATTCTCTTATGTAACTTTGTCATGTTGAAAACAATATATTAGATAAGTCTAGTAAGATATTTTTATTATAGTAAAAAAGCACAGGAGATCTAAATAAAGCATATTAAGTAAGACTCAGGTACCTCCTCTCCTTTAAAACAATGAGATAATGCACCTCTAATAGGTCACTACTAACTCATTTTTCATAATGACACAAATTTTTGAACTTCAATGTAAAAAGTAACATCAGAAGAATATATATGGAATATAAAAACACATGAAAAGCATCTGTGTCCTTACTTATTCTAGGGATTGCCAAATATATATAGCCTCTAGATTCTGGTTTTATTAGCTTAAAAAACATGCTGTATTTTTCATTAGACTAGGTGTTAGCATTAGGCACATGATTTTTTTCTTTGCAAGAATCTAACAAGGAGTAAAATATGTATTATGGATCATTCAGACTTGACTGCATAATTTTCAAACCTTGTAACTCCCTCTTATGCTTTAACTGAATCTCTGTGATCATCATAATGTTGTGTACTTGTCTGATTAGGTACTTTTTCTTCACCCTAAATATTCACTCTCTTGTGAGGTCACTTTCAGTAAATTTCCTTCCCAGTTCCTTCACTAGCCTTACTGTCAATGAACTGTGTAAGGTAAATCTAAATTACAAGGAATGTAAAAAAGGGCATGGAGCACATGTTCACTATTACTTCAGTAAACTACTGTAAATTATATGATTAATTAGCCTTATGAAATGTACTGATTCTGCTTTGTGGTTAAAGACTTTCTTAGTTGTAAGACTGACAAAACTCAGAGATTTTAAGTCAGAAAAGTAAGGAAAATAAAGTGAAATTTTTGCTATAGAAAATATATGGAAAGTAATATAGCACTTTCTCAAAAGAAGTAACCTTTTTCTTAGTTTTCCTGAATAATATATTACATTACAGAAACAAACAGGTCTACATGTAAAGCAGGAAGGAATAAACCAGAACTTTGGAAATGGTTTAAGGAGCCCCTGCATTAATGACATTCTTTTCACAAGTTCCTTATTTTTCCAGGCAAAAGAATTTTCAATTGAGATACCCTTTAGTCTTCCCTGGAGTTTGCACTTTTCTTAAGTAGGGGGTTATTTCCCATCCCCTCTGTACTCTACCTGAAGTGCTTTTTCTTTTTATGCGTTACAATTACACTGTAAGCTCACAATTAATGAATGTGTTTATAGGCCCCAGTGTCTACATTTTAGTGTATTTCAAATTTCACACCTTGGTATGCTGGCTGAAATCTACTCAGGCTGGAACAGAAAGTAATATTAGATAGAATTTGGCACCCGAAGAGGCCTTGATTTGAAAAGTGACCCACAGAAACTTGAGACTAAAGTTTTTTATGAAATAAATTATTCCTCTTTTGGTCCCCCTATAATTGTGAGGGAAACAGTCATTGAGGTTCAGCCAAGCTTGTGAGGAGATGCAAGAATCTCCAAGAAGCTTCATTAAATTTTTACTATAAATTTTTACTATAACTAAAGGTTTTAGAAAACACTAGGAAATGAGATTCAAAAAATAAACCAACCCCATAAATAAACAAACCCCATAAAACCCCATGTTTTGAAGTAGAGTCAAAACACAATCCTGTTTCACAACTCTTGTGTGTGGAGACCCCAGCCAGGCATGACATGGGCAGTGTCCAGAGTGGTTGATTATGGAAGACACTTCCTTGCAGCATGGCATCTTCACAGTTTAAAAAACATTAACATTTTTGAGAGGATGAAACAGATGAACCTGCTCATACTTTTTTTTTTAACAATGATGCCACTGAGCTGCTCAGAAGTTCTGCTGCCCAATGACAGCAAGACATCTGCAGAGACACAGTAGGGAGAAAACAATCTCTGATCTGGGAAGCGCAAAAAGACTGTTTTCTACCTGGTCACAAGTCCAGGCTGATACATTCAATTAAGACATCATATTTAAGCACAGCTTAACTGCAAACCTCTATTACTACCTACTTTCTGCAACAGAACAAGAATCAAGAAAATGTTAATTCCCCTAATTAAACTTCTCTGCTTGGAATCAAAGGAATCAAATTCTGGGTGACTTTCTTCTCCCATCCATACCTCAACAGACTGCTTTTGATTTATATTTTAATGATGCTGATAAGCAGATATGATTTTCTTTGAAATATCAGTGACAGGTTGAGGTCTCTCAGGATTCCTGGGCACAGCTATTTCATGTGACAGCATTGAGGTGTGTAACATGCTTCCTTTTGAGATGCTTTTCCACAGAGTTCTAAAAGATGCCTGAATCTGTGAGTAAACAATCACATTCTCATTTCCACATTATAAAATATAATAGGGGATTTCTCCTGGCTAACATAAATGGGAGAGACAAAGCCTGTAAAAGAAACCCTAAAAACTGAACCTCACTTAACAGAGTTTCGAAAAAAGCAACTTCTCCAAAGTGTCCTTGGCTTCCCTACTAAGCAGTTAAAGCTTAAACCTTGATGCCAGCAGGTTGTCTGGTAACACAAAGAGGTAAATCTTTTCAGCCTGCCTTTGGCTTATGACCACAGCTGTGTCTTCACCCTTCAAGACTGTCAGAGAAAGCAGCACTAGGTATACCTGGCAGCCCTATGCTCCAGCTGAGTCATTAACAGCAAAACAGATGGTAAGACTGAGCTGAGAGGCTCTCAGTTGGCTAAAATCTTTGGCTATGATGATAGCTTATTATTTCTGAACAGCATCCATCAACTTGCAGACTCACTCCTACATCAGGCACAAAAATCCTTTACATGTTATGAAAATCAAACTCCTCATATAGGCATTCCTTACAGACTTGTGAGACAGCCTGAGAAGAAGCTATCTCTGTGACCTCATGCAGGTGAAAACATCTGGAGATATTATACCATGAGCTGGCAGAACTTTAGGTACAGGAATCCTATAAAAATAGCTGATTGCTACAGCTTCTGACAACTAGTCCCTCAGCATTCTTTCATCAGCAAACTAAAAATAAGTTTAAAGTTACAATGTTTCATCACCTGTTTCTTATTCTTCCTGAAACAAGTCAAATACAGTACCTTGCTATTTTTGAATATGACTGTTAAGGTTATTTTCTGAAATTTGCATTTTGATAGGAAAAAAAAGATCTTCAAAACTTTCCCAGATGCCACTCGGCTAAAACGAAACCATTTATCTGCTTTAGAACTAATTCATAGTCTTGGAAAAACTTCTTGTCATATAGTGTAATTAACTACTTGTGAATGTGACATTTATTTTTATGCATTAAGACAACTGACAACTTCTTATATTTTCTGTAGTTACAAGTTCTTAACATTATACAAAGGCTTACACAAAAAAGTCTCCATCCTTAAATAGTTACATATTTTTAAAGGGTTTTTTTTTGCTATTGTAATTCTCAAGAAACAGTGTTGTCATGCAAAGAGGTTACAGTTTCTTCCTGCTTCTTACTTTCCACAGAAATTCTTGCTGCACTAATTCTCTCTGTTATCTTCTGTTCAAGATACCATTTAAGGATACAGTTTAGATAGCTCAGCTGACTCAAAGAGTTGGGGTACAAAATCTAGAAACTCAAAACATGCAATAAGTGTGAAGATCTGAGTCTTCACAAAACACTACCTGAGTACAACCTTAGCTTGACAGCTTTTGTTGCATCTTTATAATTCCTGTAAAATTACATTACAGAAGAGATCTAAGTAGGTTTTTTCCTCAGGCATGTATGAGCATCAATTACATGGGATTGCAGAAGAAGAGGATTTCCATAACATATTGTAAATTTGCTTTTTTAGAACAAGGAGCACTCCCAATTTCTCACCACACAACTGACATGAATTAACATAATCAGTTCTGCTTTTATTAAGCCATCAGGAAGGGAATACACTTCTGGATTTCAATTACTTAAGTGCCTTCCCTACAGCAAGCTCTCCCACCCCACATTACTGCCCCACACCTGTCCCAGAAACCAGAGAAACCTATAGCTGCAATAAATTTTCTGTTTTGTCTGTACTTGATGCTACAAAAGCAGAATTCATGTAAGACTCTTGTTTTCAGAAGCATAGGCACCCTTAGGAGAGCAATGCCAGCTGTAACACACCATCTAGCAGGCCTCCATTACAACCCCCAAAGCACATTTTTTCTAAATATTCAATGTGAGGGAGCAGTATGCTAAAACACTTTGTCATGACTACTGTGATTACATACCACATTTTCTGCAACAGCTTCAGTGGCAGTGAGGACAGACCATCAAGTTTTGTTTGCCAGTATCACCAAAAATAGCAGTTCTACTTCTACCTACCCATGAGGCACAGCCTTGACAGTATTTGCCCAATTTACTGATAAAAGCTTTCACTACTGTCACCAGTGCAGATAAGCAAACTGAATTATTATCCACAATCAATCACGTTTTAAATGGATTTTATTGTGGAATACAAATGGAAAGCAAAGACATAAGAAACAATAACACTGTAAACATTACTGCCATCTTTGGCAGGGGAAATGGCAGAAAGCTGTTTTAGTTACATTGTGGCTGCAGTTACAGAAGTGTATGATATTTAACAATGTATGTATGTTTTGTTTTGTATTCTATGTATTGCTACAAAATTAAATAGAGTACACTATTAAATACTCTATTATATCGAGTATACTATATAAAAATTACTGGAAAATGGTAGAAAATACTGAAAAAAGTAGGCTCTTCGTGGTGTCATTTTAATTCCAACTATTTACCTTTATTTTAACCACTGCTCATTTTGCATATCATCAGTATTTAGAATATGGCTTTTCGAACAAGATTTTCTCCTTTTCTGAAAATGTGTTCTGGCATGGGATATCTTTTACAAGGTTACAAATGTGATGATTTTAAACTAAACACATCACCATCATCACACCATCACACTTCTCCTGACTTGGTAAGAGAGGTAATTTACATGAAAATGTAAACATAGCAAACTTGTGTATCTGCTGTCAATTTGCCAGTATATGTCACAGCAAACTCCATGCTACCATGCTTAAAACTTAATTCATGAATCAAGGACAAGATACTCTCAAGGCTCTCAAGGCTCCTCTTTGATTTTATTACCCAGTTTTTGTTAGCAAAGTAGGCCTAAAGCATGTTGCCACCATCCTTTCTCCTTGGCAGCTTGGACCATATGAGGACCATGTGAGGCCTTAACTCCTCCAAACTGAAATTTATTTATGGTTTTCTACACAACAGTGGTACTAAAGCCATGCTTTGCTGAGGAAAAGTAGATAAATAAATACCTGCAGAGTACAAAAACACCTCTCTTGAATTAACTAGGCTTTGGAAAACATTCTGATGGTGAGTTTCAGTCTAGCACACAACCATGAAGGATAAATATACTCTGAATGCAGAATGCTACCTTTTTTGAGTAGTAGCAAAGACATAACATATGATACAATGCTTTTTAGGTTTTGTTTTAGAAGAGAAATTAACTTTAAAATTAGAATAGACAGTTGTGTCAATACATCCATATACTTTCTTGTTCTGTCCATCGAGTTTTCTATGGCTTTTGTTAATATGGAAATTGAGCAAAAATGGAAAAAAAATACAGACTGAGCTTAATCACACTCCATAGTCTGTGAACTTTTACTGAGGTTGTGATAGAGATGAGAGTAGGCACTTATTTTATCTACAGGACAAAGAACTATAATCAAAATTATGTGATCATGACACACAGTAAGTTCATGCTGCCTCCACTAATTCAGAATCAATCATCTTTTACTGATAATTTTTTCATCTATTTCAGAGATGAGTGCATTCAGACCATATTTACACTTCAAAGCAACTGCTGCAGTTGGCATTGAGAGAAATCAATGACTAAAACCTCTGGCTTTTAATTAGCTCTTCTTCAGAGGGCCTGCAGTTTAACTGTATTTAACACTTTAGCACAGAATTTCGGTGTAATTTGCCATGCCTTTGTGATATGGTATTTCAGAGAAACCTGAGTTTCATTTTTATTTTTTTGGAGTAGTAAAAGCCATTTAATATTATCAAACTGCTATTGGAATCCATATTTATCACTTAAATGCTAAGCATAAGATTTCAAATAGAATCTGTACTTTATGCATTCATAACAAATACCAACGCTTTTGAAACATAAATGGAGGATTATTCTAAAATGTGACAGTTCTTAAACTATGTGAAGATTTAGTTAAGGTTCCTACTGTTCACAATCAAAGGTCTCAGCTGCAGATCATAAAGAAAGGTTTCACACACTGTACCTTTCTACAGATGACCATTTATACAAATATTCACAGTTAATATATTCAAATACCTTTTCTTGGTTATGACAAATTCAAAAGAACATTAAAAAAAAAATTCCTGCATTCCCAATACAATGCAGACTTTCTCTGTTGGGAAAAAAGGTGCTGTATTTGTCACTGGGAAACTGCAGTGAGACGCAGACATAATGTAACATAAACATAGATTTCATTTTTTGCTGTCTCCCCGGGACTGGTAATTTCAATGATTACTCTGGAAAGGTATTTCACCTAAAAGCTTAGGATCAGTGGAACACACTAAGTCACAGACAGATGGAAACAACACCCACAGTTTGTTTAGGGGCACTCAGGAGATGAAAAGAGAGGGTGCAAACCCCAGAACTGGGTAATGAGCCTGCACATGCACAGCTATACCCAAAGTGGCTTTATCTTGGTAGACCATAAGACACTAGATACACATACACATTGCTCCATGAGAATTTTACCCTTATTTGCCTGAATTTTCCAGGTGTGCTAAGCACTTCACAGTACTTTTTCCTTAGTAATTCCATGGCATGGCTCACATATAGAGCCAGTCAGCTGTAGAAAATGCAAAGTAGTCCACAGCAGAGGAGGATGCCCCGCACTCTCCAGGCTTAGCTTTCACAGGCCAAGGGGGCAAGAACATCTTTTAACCTTACCATCACACTTCTAACTATGCTGTTCATACAATCTGAGACACTAGCCTCACTTCCTAAGATAGTATACCTTTCTTCATAAGAAAGGAACAGATACTGGGTTCTTTCTTCTAAAAACCATATAATAAAAGTTGTAAGCATTCAAGCTTTCATAGCTTTTCAGTAATCCCTCCCCCCATCTGCCCAAACCATCACTGAACAGGACAGATTGTTTGCAGGAAAGAAGAGAAAGGAAAAAAAATATTCAGTTTGTCTTAACTTCACATGACCAAGAAAGTTGCAGGCAATTTTGAAGTGAAATAACAGTATTATTTCAAACCACTGCACAGGACACCTGATGATCTCTGTTCCAATCAAGTTAATGGCTTTTCAGGATTCACAAAAATACCTCACAAACCCCAACAGATGCTCCTGGTTAATGAAAAGAAAGGATTGTAAAAACAGGCAAACTCTGAGATGCTAGTGAGCTGGTTTTTTCACTGGTATGCATTCTGCATTTTCCATATGCATATATACACAGTGGCACGTAAACTCAGAAGCACAACCGATATTTTCATCTGGAGTGAACTTTGAAAGTTAGGATTTTATCAGTAAAACACTCTGTAAATCAGTTTAGCCCAAAGAAGAATTTTGATTGCCTAATTTACCTTTGTAAAGGAGAAGCAAATCTTCTAAGTTGGACTCTGTAAGCCTCACAGCTGGAACATTCAAACACTACTTTGCAGTTTTCAGTGATCAAAGTTACTTTATATCTAAAACTAAGAATTTCATAATAGAAATAATGCAACACCAGGGGGTGCAGTTATCATGCAATAATTACACTCCTGGGAGATTACAGACAAGGCTGTACCCCAGGGGTGTGATTATCCCATGATAACCACATCCACTGAAATTGCCTTATTGAAAAAATAATCTCTAGTCACTGGTGAGATATTATTCAATAGGTGCTTTTTAATGGTAAGGTTATTATTTTTTTTGTATGAATTACAAGCTAGATTAGTAAAACGGTCTCAGAAGCAAAATAACCAAGCCACCATGCCCAAGTTAAGGTACTGATTGTACCTATTTTTGTTTGCTGAAGCACTGCAACGTATGTCAGATCTTGAAAGACAGCAGAAGACAGTTCTGTGCCACAGACACCCTGCGCCCTGCAGCGGTTTCACTGGAGGAAAATGAAGGCTGTGACTGGTCTTTGCACACAAAATATTCAACACCAAATCCGACACAGCAATTGCCAACCAGTTTTATGTGTCAAGAGGAACATTACAATGTAGTCTTCACATCACATTAAAAGACAGCTATTCTTCTGCTGAAATGACAGAATCACAGCTTATAAGATTTATGGGAGAGAAAAAGCCTATATTGGATATGATGTGGGGGGGAAAACAAATCTCAGTTAATAATTCTTCTTTTTCCCTATGGAGAAACAGAGCAAGAATTTCAGCTAAGTCAACTAAATCAGACACAAGTTTCACTTTCATTTACTTGCAGCCAAATGTTTCCTCTGATGCTGAAAAAAATAATGAGTCCAAACAAGACATTTTGTTTCACTCTTTATGAAGCAGGAATAAATTAGAACAAAAAAAAACAACAACTGAACTTGTATCAAGGCCTGCTACAAATCTTTGACAGGGAAGCCAGACCATTTTTTAAAACCTACTTCTGCAGAAATCAGTGATGCCAGTGTCCTCAGCACACCAGATTCAGAGCCATGAAGCCCAATGCTCCCACAGCCTGACTGGGCAGAGATTCATCACCCGCCAGGATGCTCAGCAGCACAGGGACCAGAGCCTTCCAGCACTGTGCTGATGCATGGTGCGCTCTAGCAAGGGAGAGTATTTGCAAAGTTGGAAGAATTCTAACCTAAATTTAGTTAGGGCAACTACCACGCACTGCCAAAAAAATTATTCCACTCAATTTGCATGAAAAGAATTTAAGATTGACTTCTATTAGGATGAAAAGATTATAAATCAGAAGAAATAAAGCACTACCAAGTATGTAACTTCAAAGCAATAGAGCTGTTTCCAAAGAACATTAAAAAAATTCCAAGATTTGCTCTTTAAAAAAATGTTTAGTTATTTAGAACTTAAATTTGGTCCTTTCAATACAATTAATTTCATAAACTAATTGGAATCCTTGTACATTGACTACTGTACTAAAATTTTCCTTGTTATACCTGTATTTCTTAGCTGTACCCTTTCATTTATGGGGCAATATTTATATTTCAATTTCCTGAAACACCAGCTAGAAAGAAGTTTACCACTACTTCTTGAATATGACAATATTTCCTAACCTTTGAAAGTACTATATGCTCTAATATTTTAGCCAAACGTTTTTCAATTTTTTGAGAGTTCATTGCAAATGTATTTTTACACACTGAATTACTAAAAAGCCCAGTCAAATAAATTTAGCACACATCCTAGATCTGCTGTATACTACCAGTAATCACTGCCTATCCTTGAAATCCCTATTCACTGCTCTGTTCAGAGACATGTGTTTTAACCTCTACATTTTAGAAATGAACAAACAGCTTCAGAAAAATTGAACGAACTCTACCTGACCTTAGAAGCCAAGTAGTTTTACACTTTTTTTTTTCCTGTTGCTGACAACCAAAAAAATTCAAACTGCGGACTATTTTCATGGTTTTTTACCAGCTTTTTAAGCATGAGGAGACACTTGTGACATGTGGAGAAGGGGGTGCTTGGGAAGCAATCCATGTGCAATTCAACCTGTTTCAAGTGCAAAGGATTTTTTTAATCATCAGTTCACAAAACACAGAACAGTTTCATAAAAGGATGATCTCATTAAAAGTCTCTGTCCCTTCCAAACTAGCTTTTTTCTGGAGTTCTAGCCAGTCTGAAGAACAGTGTGGCAATGGACATTTTTGCAGTACTACAAAGCAATAAAAAATAATTAGGAATTTAGTCTAGAAAGCTGCTTAGGAGTGCATGCAATTACTGATAAAGAGAAGCAGGAAGAAACAGAGCTTGAGGAGGTGTATTGCACAGAGCAAGAGAAGAAGGTTCCTGGAGGTGGAAACAGATGCAGCAGAGCCAACTGTGGATCTGCAGCACCATAACAACTGGGCTGAACTCTCAGCAATGCAAAGTAACTGCTCCCATCCCAGCCAACACAGCACTACTGTCAGGGTTTCAGCAACAACAAAAAACCCTCATACTTTCCTAAAAAACACGTGGCATACACTCTAGCATACCATGTGGATGAATTATGAGTCTTAAGAGAAGTGGTGAATTCAATAATTTGTGGTGTCACTTAACTGTAGTGCTTCGTTTACACACATTTCCAGAAGTCATCAAAGGAGTGTAACTTAACTTGTTATTAAATCAGATGAAGTTTTAGAAAAGTTGATGAAAGGTTTGTATTCCTGAGGCTAGAAAAAGCAGACAACCTTTTATTTCATGTTGTAATTAATATTACCACTTCCTCTAAGCCTTGTATTTGCTATTAAATCAAGAACTTTAAGCTTTACCTACAGTGTTCTTACATAATTTCCCTGCAAGAAAGAGAAAGTAGCAGGATCATTACAGCTGACTATTCAAATTCAAGAACAGTGTCTTACAAATTATATATACAAATCCTGATCTGTCGCCCACCCCTACTCCCTAAAAATCCCTGAGTCTAAGCTCAGCATAGCACACTGTCTTCTAAGTTCCAAAGTTGAAAATGAGAGGGCACTGGTGCAGTCTGAGAGCATCTAAGTACTTTTACACCATTTTCCTCCACGCAAAATTCATTATATATGCTAAATGCTCTCTTTAGGCTTAGAAAGATGGTTTGAAAAGCCATCTGGGGGACATCTCTTCAAGTGGGAAACACCCACAGCAGTCAAACGTTGCCTACACCTATATAGATAGTTCAGTAAGGTTTGAAACAAGCAGTTATTCTTCTACTGACACTGCAGAGTGTCTGTATTACACTGTAACAAATAACAAGGAATGCATATTCAGGTTTGTGCAGACACAAACAAATAATTTCTGCCTTTTCAACCAAACACCCCTAAAATTGACCCACATCATTTGAACTGAGGTGTGGACAGTGAGTTCTGTAGCACAAAAGCATCTCTGACATGCAAGAGCTACACAATATAATTCTACCACCAACAAATGCTCTAAGCACAATTTTTTTCTAAGATAAGAATCATGCAAGAAAGTGATTTAACTTTATAACCAACTGAACAGAAAGGCTGAGCAAGTCAACTACAGGATGAGCAATACAATGGCATAATCATCACACAATGCCTAAAAAGGAGAGTAAGAGGCACCATTTCCTTTAACTCAAAAGAAACTATGTATCTATGTGACCTAATTCTGAAAAACAAGATTGTTGGTAGCCTAAATACCTAACAAAACTAGGAGCTGCTACAGAAAGTAGATAATCTGAAGGAAGACAGAAGAAAAGCAGAAACCATGGAGTGTGTGCAACGTGATGCAATGGCATCCCTGCAAAATCCAAGACACATGTGACTTTAAAGCACAGTACAGCAAGGCTGAAGACTCATCCACACTACCTGATGTTTCTTTAACATGCCCCAATTTTAAGAAATTTGAAAGCTTTACAACTTGGGTCAACTCACAGAAAAAAACAGACTCTAGGCAAAAAAAAAAAAAAAAATCAATTTGAATGTTTATACCCA
>JAYDZK010000274.1:20831143-20867813 GCA_034509185.1 Euphonia xanthogaster
CATGGCTCCCCGGCCGCCGCCCGTCTCCTGCGACACCTTCGTGGCGCTGCCGCCCGCCGCGCCCGGGGGCCGCGTGGTGTTCGGGAAGAACTCGGACCGGCCGGCGGATGAGGTGCAGGAGGTCGTGCACTTCCCGGCCGCCGCGCACCCGCCCGGCGCCGCGCTGGAGGTGAGGGCGCGGGGCAGGAGCGCTCCTGCGGGCGGCGGCGAGAACGCCGCTGTCAGCCCCTGTCTGCGTGCTTCGCCCGCGGTTCGGCCGGCGGAGCGGGGACGGTGACTCCGTGTGTGCTCTGACCTCTTGCAGTGCACCTACATCAGCATCGAGCAGGTGGAGAGGACCCACGCCGTGGTGCTGAGCCGCCCCTCCTGGCTCTGGGGGGCCGAGATGGGCGCCAACGAGCACGGCGTGTGCATCGGCAACGAGGCCGTGTGGGGCAGGGAAGAGGTCTGCGACAGGGAAGCTCTCCTCGGCATGGACCTCGTAAGGTGTGCACAAGCTGGTTTTTATTTTCCACACCCCCTCCCTTTTTGGTAAATGGTACCGGATTCGGAATTTACGTGGAAACATGTTGAGTTATATGGGGAAATAGTACTTTCACTTTCAGAAGACACTCCTTCCACTGTTCTAGCCACGGTTAAAAGTAAGTATTTCTTGGCACAAGCACTAGATTTCTGCCAGAAGCCCATAAGAAGTATCAGACACTAGAGCAGAATTCGTCAAAAAAATCAGCAAACGTTTTTCTTTCTATAAAATTTATACTAAACAGACAAAAAACTTTTTCAAGAGCACAGGTGGATGGACTTCAGGCACTACCGTCTGGGCCTTTTCCTAGGGTCTGTACTCCTTTCCTATTCCACCCTCTTTCACGTACATTATTTTTAAGTTTTGGTCTCAGCTGCCTATTTCCATGTAAATAACAAGTTCATGTTCCTACACTACAGGTAAATTCCATTAACCTACAGCAGTCTGTCAATTCTTTTGGTAGTTTCCCCCCAGTCCAGTGGGGGGGAATATACCTGCACAGGACTTGTAAGCATTTTGTAGGATCCCTCTCCCTGCTTTTCTGTATTTCCATTTGGTTTTTTTCCCCATGTCAAATTCACAGAGGACTCACTTCACAGAAGCCCTTTACCTGACTCGTGTTTTTCCCTTACCAGATCACACAACTGGCAGCTGCATACAGAAATATCATTCCAGGTCAATTGGAATACTCAGGCTGAATAGTCCTATGTGGAGTTCATAGTTCCAAAAATAACATTTTCCTTTTCTTTTAGGCTTGGACTTGAGAGAGCAGACACAGCTGAAAAGGCTCTTAGTGTCATAGTTGATTTGCTGGAAAAATATGGACAGGGAGGAAACTGTATGGAGAGCAACATGACATTTACATACCACAACAGTTTTCTAATAGCCGACAGAAAGGAAGCGTGGGTGCTGGAGACATCAGGAAAATACTGGGCAGCAGAAAAAGTAGAAGGTATGGATGATGCTCTTTGTTCTAAACATTTCAGGTGCTGTGACCCCTTGGAGTTCTCCAGTTGTCATTTACCATTTCATTAAGGCATCAAACTAACCTCGAGCTGCATACATGTGCCTGTAAACAACAGGCATTGCTTCCTGGAGCATGAGTGTGGAGTAGCTGGCAGTTTGTCAGAGGAGCTGAGTGACAGAGGCCTTTTCAGAGCCAGAGGTAACCACTCCTGCACTTGGAAAACAGAAGACAGCAAGAAAGTCAGCATGAGAATGACAGCAGTATGTGTGGTCTTAAGGATGGTAGCAATCCATGACAATTTCATTTGGGGACAGGATTGATGTACTGGGCCCTGAAGTGGCTGATTCTTCCAGTGGACTTAGGAGGACAAGCTCGATCTTTGAATGTCTCAGAAGAAGAATGTAAAGGTGGGAATAATCAGGACAGAACCTGAAATACAGTGCAGGCAATAGAAGCAAATGAGTCAGAAATGAGTGGCGGTGAAAATTCAATCAGAAAAATACATGTAGCTGGGGAGACAGGGCCAGAAATAAACCACCAGACTCACTGATCTTGTAGGAAGATCTTCTAGGAAACTCTTCAGGGCTAATTTGCTTTACTTAGTTAATTGTAGACAAAATAACAAGAAAAATCATTCAATGCATTAAAACAATTCTTTCTGCAACTTACAAACAGGAGGCGTACGGAATATTTCCAACCAGCTCTCTATCACAACCAAGATTGACAGAGAACACCCAGAATTGAAGGAATATGCCAAAAGCAATGGCTGGTGGGATGGGGAAAAGGAATTTGATTTTGCTGCCACATATTCTTATGTCAATACTGCCAGAATGACCACATCTGGAGGCCGATACTGTGAAGGCTATAAACTTCTGAACAAACACAAAGGTATCCTTTTGAATTTTTTTTCAAGATATGCAAAATATTTAGTGAGCTACATTAATTCAAATGATAAATTATTATACATCTGATGCAGGCAATCATTCACATGACTTGGTGAACCACAACTTACGAGAATTTTTTTTTTGCCTAAAAGAGAAGCACTGAACTTGGAAGTTTCTATCCATTTTTTTGTAATTTATTGAGGAGGAAAAATTAAAACAAGGGTCAAATATCAAACATACAGAGCTACAGTAACAACCCTGAGAGGTCACATTATGACCATAGCACTAAATGCCCTGTAAGACCTGTTCTGAAACATTTTGATAGGCAACATATTATTACTGTACTGCTAAGGAAAAAACTAGAGGCTAAAACAGATTCCCAGCAGTTTGCAGCCACAAAGAACCTTATGAACAGCTTCAGTCAGGTACCATTTATATAAGGCAACAGCACAGCATTCAGATACATACCTTGCATTCATTTTTGACATGAATTTTTAAATCTTTGTCGTTTCACTGTAATGGCTACTCTAAACTTGTGTAGTCTACTAAAACACACCCAGAGCAGAACAAAATAATTTTCTGTACTCTAAGCAGTCGCTAATTCAAACACTTACTTTTCAGACTCCTAAAGAAAGAACCAATAGGTTCTTCACTTCTAACTGCATCCATCTAGCAGGTTATTGCTGTAGCTGTATTCACATGCTCATTTGAAGTAATTAATCTGAATCAAGATTACATTGCACCCCTTTGTTTCTTTTATGTATTTGGATGAACTCTGCCTGACCAGGTTTAGCATTTAGTTAATGCATCAAAGTGAATTACTTGTGCTGTCTTTCTCTAGTGATCATGTAAATCCTGCATTCATTTTGGGAATTGCAGGTTCTGAATACTGAAAGCATTTTCATAATACCTGTATTTACTTGTATTATAACAATGCTGAGATTGTATCTGTGTTTCCATTCTAAATCCCCATTTTCAGGCATTTACTTGAGCCATTTAAAAAATCCCACTAGGTGTTCAGGTTATCAGTCTCATATGGTTCACTTTGTTTAGATTTATTTTAAATAGGTGCCTTAACTAAAAGCTATTTGGTTTACAGCATCAGTAAAATCACTGGTTTCTTCATCTACCCTTCCTTGCTTTTTCAGTCAGTGGCATTACAGTTCTGGGGGTTTTCCAGGCTGCCTGCTATGTGAGGGCCATTTTTAGAGAAATGTTACTCATATTTCAAAAAATAGGGAATGTATTTCAGGCATACTGAATAATAGAGTTTAGTGTAAAACATGCAGTACCTTCTTTCCCTGCTGGGCAGGTTGCCAAGTTGTAGCTGACAAAATGACCATTGCTTCTTTTAATTTCTTTGATTCATCTAGCTTGCTGATTTCTTTAATTCTCTGACCTTCCCAGGCAACTATAGGAATACTTAAGTGTGTCTTCTTGCTGAAACGTAGTGCTGCATGCCTGTCTACAGGCAACCTGGGCCATGTATGAAAAAATAATATTGGAGACATGTAACTTAGCAGCAGAGTAACTATTTTAAGAGGAAACAGTAAGGTAGTTAATAAAAAAATAATTCCGCAGTTAGAACTGAGGAAGGCATACACTAAAATAATAAAGTGGCAGACGATACCTTCCAATAAAAAATAAAGACTGAGTGAAGGAATGTTTTTCTGCCATAAGCACACCCTCTACTGGTACACCAAATGTGAAAAGAAAACCATCCTGCAAGAGCTGCCTGTTAGAATGTTGGATGGTTTGGTGATACCATGCCAGTATCTGAGCTTCAGCATACACTATACAGCAACAGTGATAGCACTGAACAGGCAGATGTGGGAAGGGTTTTGTTCCTCCAGAGCAGGAATTATTTTCATAGATACTTGGCAATAAACCTCACACAGCTTGCCAATAAAGACTTTTCTACAAACAGATGTACTACTGTGGCTTCTGAGCATAGAATGTAATGCCACTTCAGGGCCTCCTTGAAAAGGATGAAAATTAAAAAAACCCACTCACCAAAAACCCCCCAAAACAAGTGACAGTCTTGGTGTTTAATTTTCAAAGTTTCACACAAAATCCATGCATGGCTGTTATTATTTTTATAACTTCAAAGCAACATAGTGGTATATTAACTCTGTTCAAATATCAACCAGTATTATAATGATCTATCTTACTTCCACAGAGTGCTCCAAGTTCAGCATTTAATCCAAGCTACTAATTTTCATCTGAAAAGTTACTTTGTGAATGACCATTTGCTAGCCCTATGAAATTTACCTTTCTGGGAAATACCATTTGTCTTTCTACTCCCCATTTTTTAAGGCATGTTCTTATCACCTCTCTTTGAAATAAATACTTTGGGGAAAGCAATACAAGTGTATTCCATATCAAGGTTTGCCATTAGGATGATTTTTTTCCCCCTGCCAACACAGACAAACTAAAACTGGCATTGCCAAAAGCAGTCAGTTGTAGGGAACATGTCATTCAGTTGGTATTATATTAGCTCTGTGGCTAAATAATTGTATTGTGTCTTGAATAGGATCTATCACTTCTGAAATAATGATGGAAATTCTTCGTGACAAAGAGAGTGGCATTAACATGGAAGGTGGATTTATGACAACTGGCAGCATGGTGTCTGTGCTGCCTCAGCAGCCTAATCTGCCCTGCATTCACTTCTTTACTGGAACTCCAGATCCTGCCAGGTGATGTAGTAGCAAGTAAATTGGATAAAAAAATCTAAATATCTAAATGAAAAAGTGTTGCAGTTTGCCTAGTTATATTCCTTTTTGCTTTGGGTTGGTTTTCTTTTTCCCCTGAAAAAGCACAATCAAAATGTAGGAGGAATATAAATGCACATTATGTATATTAATGGTATCTACCAACCTACTTAATGGAACACTGCTGTGACAATGACTTTAACACCATTAAATGGTTTTTTTAATACTTTTTTCTTAAAAGAAGCAAGTAGAGGAATGAGAAAAAATACAGCAATTTACTGACTCGACAATTTTAACAAAATGGTGTCAGTAAAGGATCCCTGTTCTATTTTTTCTTCCTAGATCTGTATTCAAGCCTTTCATTTTTGTGCCCAGTATTACTCCATTATTAAAAACTACGTCCCCTACATTTGGTCATGATGATCCAGTTAAGAAGCAACCGCGTTTTCAGAGTAAGCCAGATCGAAGACATGAGCTCTATAAAAAACATGAAAGTGCTGCTGTAGTTATGGAAACTATCAAGGTATGATGATTCAATTAGATTTCAGTGCAAGCAGGTGGTTTGTATAAGGTCCTTGCTCACATTTTGTTAATGTGAGAGCAGTTAATGCCCTTTGGTGGATTGCAAAGAACAGTGCAGCGCCCCAGAAGCCCAGTGTGTTGGCATCTGGCAGGCAGCTGTTCCTGACACTGGAAACTGCAACCAGCACTGTGCTGTACTGGCAGGCCGAGCCCCAGGCCAGGAGCTGTGCTGCTCACCTTGCACAGCAGCCCCCCACAGACTCCCTCAGCAGTCACATAATGGGGAAATGCCCCAGCAGCCACAGGCAAATACACAGCTCCTGCCAGTTCTTACTGCTATTCAGGCCCCTGGTCTCAGGTGGAAAGGAGAGCTTGCCTTTGATCATTGCTTGGTATGGACAGAAAAGGAAACAAGATGACAAAGATGGCTGAACACAGACGTGAAGCAGGAAGGTAGCTGCTTACTTTTAGCTGTAAAATCTCTGCTATTTACAGATACATCTTCTTAAAAGTAAGTCATATGCCCACTTAAGTTTGGATACCTAATACCTAAAGGAGCTTTAATATTCCTTCAATCTGTCAGACAAGGAAGATCAACTAAGTGCTAGATATTAGGAAAGATATCTAAGAAAACCTGTCATGATACTGATTTCTACCAACATAAATGTGGACCCTAGAAACTCTTAAAAGATTAAAATAAGGACAGTAGAACAGAATTTTGTTAGGGTGATTACTACATGCTCTGTATAGTTTTTAGTGAGATAAATGTTTCTTTTTGCAGGACAAAGGTAAAGAAATGCTCAAAGAGATACAGGAGTTGGAGAAACAGAAGATAAGTCAAATGGAATCAATCCTGCAAAATGGATGCCTTGATACTAAACAAGTAGTCAATCTTTTTTCACAGTGTGTAGAAGAAGAACTCAAAATATATGGCTAATAATATTATTTGAGTGTGGTAAAATTTGGATTATAATTGGGTTTTCTAATGAAGCAGCTATATAGATTAACATCCTGTTTTCTGTATATCACATAGCACAGACAGTTTTAAAGATGCAGATTCATATTCAGGACAAATGGCTTTTGAATATAAGAAGAATGCTGGAAAGGCTCCTAAGAGCTAGGCAGTGGCATTGTACATGGCACAAAGCTGTCAGCAGAGATTGATTTTGCCAATAAACAGATGTAATTAGAATGCAGTAGCTTGACTAAATTAGTGAACAGCCTCATCTCTGAATGAAGAACACTAACCCAGCTCTGGAGAACGCAGTCCTAGCGTACACACACGAAGCTTTTACAGGCAGGAGAATTGTAGCAGAATTTCAGACTACCTGAATTAAAATGGCCATGCTGAAGACTTTCAAAATGTAGAAGCTATGACGAACCCTGAAGAAAAAAGAAAGTGACACACAAACCAAGTAAGACTGATACTCAATTGTTTGGTAAAACCATTCTAAGATAAATTTCATATACGGACCTTCTACTCCTTCAATGTAAAATGAGGCTAAGAGTTCAAGGTTTATTAAAAACGAATCACAGTTACAATAATAATATTTTGCTGTGAGTGATTGTGAAATCTTATTACATGGAATTCAGCAGTGCAAGCATCCTGTAAGTTCCCCACAGATTTCACTTTCCTGTCTATTTTTCCCACCCTGATAGTGAAAAATAAACTTATTTATATACAAGATTATTATTGTAAAATTATTTTACAGTGCACTTTATAACATCATGGTGGAGTTCTAAAATGTTTCTTGAATTGTTACTTTTTAAAATTGGGCAACTAGAAAGGAAGAGGTTGGGCTACACTAGTATATACGTGTACTCAGCAGGACACTTAAAGGTACTTCAAATTTTTTTCATTTTATATAAAGCCTTTTAAACCATGACTTTTTTTTTGCCAGAGTTAATAGACTGTGGACTTAATTTAATCAAACTTTTTGCCCTACCAGAAACTCTTCCTTCCTGATCCTGTTTAAAAGTAATGATCTATATATGACACCACTTTTATTATCTGTGGCAGGGGCCAAACTAAACAAACAACAAGGAAGACTGATTTTACCTCACGATCAGTAAGTCAGGATAACAAGCATGACTGTAAGGAAAAACAACAACAAAAAAAAGCACTCAAAATGCAGCACTTCTGCAAACCTTCAGAGGAAAATATGAAATGGTGCACTAGAGCTGCCAGCAGCAATGTGGGACATGACACTGCATCCCCACAGACACAGCAAACCACAGCAAGATCATTGTTTGACAATTTTTCACATGCCGCTTTCTCATTCTGTAAATTGTTCAATACACCACTGTTAAAAACAGTTAAATATAAAGAATAGATAGACAATGAAGTTTGCAGAATTAATATGAAAATTAAGAGCTTGGTAAAATTTATTTCTGATCCTACAATAAGAGTAGAAATTAATTTGGGATGCTGTGTTCAGATTCACAGCAAGAAACGACTGACTTAGGCTCATGAACTTTCTATTTCTAGTGACCTAATGTGTAGCACGTGGCAGTAATTTCCTAGAAGTTCAGTAGCACAGTGGTTCAATACAGAAGTTCAATAGTCCTGTTTGATAACTGGAAGATAGATTTAATAAAAATTTGCTGTATTTATCTGTTTTCCTTATGGGATGTCCATATCTAACAATTACATATCTTTTCCTGTTTTTGATCATGAGCTGTTCTACACTGATAGCTTCAAAGCATCAGTAAATTCCAGGTGAAACTGTGCTGGAAACCAATGAATCAAGTTTTCAGGCAGCATAGCAAACCAAGTGAAAGACTTTTATGCTACAGTGCAAAGATTGAAGTTATACAGGAAGAAGAGCAGTGAAGTTGGAGCAGGACTTTAACTGGCCACTTAATCATGGGGTGGCAATGAACGAGGTTAAGCACATTGGCCCAGTCCTAACGCAGGCAGGTACAGTCCAACCCTGCCTCTTAGGTGTGTGTTGCTTCTTCCTTACTGGGCTACAGGATACAAAGTAAAAACAGTGTCATGTGTGGAGACATTTAAAATGATGGCCAACAGAGTACAGGATAATTCAGTACCTTTTTCCTTGAGATTTCATTCTCCTAGATGACACACAGTGTAAAAACAGAAAATAAAGATGGGATCAGGAGAAACAAATATTCCTCCCTCCCACAACCTTATACTAAAAACAAAAAAAAAAAAATAAAAATCAGAATGTCCCCTAGAGGGCAATCTTCTCATGGATTTTCACCTAGGAATGTATCTTTCAAAGGTCCAGAGCTTTATGAAGGATCATTATTGAAATTAAAAGGTACTAAAATTTTGTACTAGAAAACTAAGTGTTACATCCTGTTCATTTTGATGATTATTTTGAGATTAGTCCTAGAAAAAAGATCCAATTTTTCATGGACATTCCTCTATAGTTGTTCAATAGATGCTTTCATGGAACTTAGCTTCCAAGAGATTCATCCCAAACTAACCCACCTTTAAAATAAAGGAAGTCATTGCACTAGTGACCACTTCTTTAAAGCAAAGCTGTTTCTAACTACCAGTCCACATAACAGTACATCAATACTGACAGAACATCAGCTTGTCAGCCATTCAAAACTTGCCAGTGCTCCTTGGTGGAAGCAAATATTTACCACATAAAAGGGTTACTGAACTTTCTAAAACAATTAGAAAGCAATTCAAAGAAAAACAAAGTCTATTATTGGCTTCCAGAAGTACCCAGTGATTCAGAAACAAAATAATTGTATTTCATTCCTAGCTTCTTTATTTATTAACCATCACAGACTCATCAGACTAATGGGTATGGTATCAGCAGTCACAATATTGTAGCCATAAATCTAAGAGAATGTGGTGTTGGTTGGTAATCAAAGGTGTTCTCTGTATTAGATTTGTAACAGAGCCTTTTCTATGCAGAAATTTGGAGCAATTTCTTATTTAAAACAGATATGTTGTGTTCAAATCTAGGGGAAAGCAGAACCAGTATAAAAAGGGAAGCAGGACTTCTATGATGAAAATGAGAATGAGTGCAAGAACAATGACTATTTATAGAACCGTAAAACTGCCCTAAGATCAAATTCTTGAATGTTTGAAGAACTAATAAAAAAAATGTGTTTGGTAAGTAGATGAGAATGTGGCACACTTCTAGTATGGAGGTATCTTAATGGTGGACACCCATTAAGAAGTGCTCTGCCTGCTTGTAAAGGATCAAGGATGGATTCAAGAAATACCAGGACTGAAACCCAAGAGCCACGTTAACAAATCTCTCCGAAAAACACTTTTGCCATAAACCTTGACAGGCACATGTAACCCTCACACACCACATCACAGCTCAGAACTCTGAAATCAAGTAACAGATTTATTGACAAGTTGAAGTATTTAGAAGCCAGACATACTTGCAGTTTCTGCTTTTAAGTCACATATATCTAATTATTCCAAAATATTTGATGCAGCTGTCTTCAACATTCATAATAGAAATACACAAACGTTTTCCTTTGTGGCCACAGCCTGATACAAACATCAATTATCTTGTTGATGGAAAACATTAAAATATACCAGGTTGTACAGCATACATAAGCAGCAGGATGTTATGTTTCTGTGCACACTGCAACCAGACTGACAGTAAAAGGAATTATTTTTTCAATTTAAGTCTTGCAGGAAATTCTAGCAACTATAAAACAACTGCTTGTTGGATAGTAGCTTATGCTGCTAAAATCACTGTTAATTCTTAATACAAAATAGATGCAAAAGTAGCTGTAATAAAAATCTGTGTACTTAAAAAAAGGGGGGAAAAGAAGTAAAAGACTTTTTTTAACAAAAGGGTGAGAAGACTTATTCATATGCTTGAGCAAATAATTTTTAATATCTGGATTCTTTTCCCTCACTACATAAATTTTTTATCTAGACATATAAATGCTATTCTTGCAGTTTTAAAAGGGCAGCATAATGGCTATCAGATACAATACTTTGTCTTTAGTCTTTTCAAAATATTGCAGAAGACACACAGGTCCTCAGATTCTGCCTTTAGTGCACAGGAATCTGAGTGACACTAAAGTAACTTGGAGGAGGATACCTGAGGTTTATTAGAAACCTGTGTTAGGCAATCAGCTAAAATCTAGGATGTTTAGCTACTCTAAACCCTAATCCAGATGTTTATTTAGGATTCTTTATATATTAGATTTAAAAGTCATTAATTTAATTTTAAAAGTTTTATGATTTGAAAAAGATATTGTTCTTGACTTGCACACGTAACCAAGGCTTCCATAAAATCTTTACTTGAGGGTGGCACTTCTGATTTAAACTGTAAAGGCTAATTTCAGAATGTAAAGATCTGCTCTTGATAAAGCTGTCACTACCACCATAAGGCAAAATTTCAGAACAAATTGTTTATTCCATTATATAATTTCATATTTTGGGAGAGTGCTGAATATTTCTATGGTTTTAAGATTTGGTAGATTTGTATGAAACCATTACTTATTACTTATTCCACTCGGTATTTGCCCAGCTTTAATCCCCTGATATTGGAAACATTGTCACAGCAATTCTATCTTTTTAATTGGAATATTTTATCTTTAAGGGAGGAAAAAACCCACCCGGTCTCAGGTGTAAGCAGCTCAAAAATGTTCCTGGTATTAGACAAGAGCAGAGTAGTAAAAGCTGGGGTATGACAGAAGAAATCCTACTTCTGTGAAGTCAGGGGGAAGCCTGGCTGTTAATAGGCATCAATACTTCATCACACTAAAATATGGAGAACATCCAGCAACATGAAAAATACCTTTCATGGGGTTTTTTCCCTCACTGTGGCCTCAATATTAAAGCTGCAGTAATAATGCCTCTAAAATACAACAGTGACACATACCATTTAGTAAAATTTGTTTTGCTCAAAATGGAAAAAATGTTCTAAATCCAGAGCATCTGGTTTTATTTAGTAGCATTCTGGTTGAATGCTACTAAATAAAACTTTCTACCATTTTCTTCAGAATAGACACGAGTAGAACCACATCTCTTAATTTTACAAGGGAGAATAACACAGTTCTCTGAGAAAGAAATACTTCCAAATTCAGCAGTGAAGGCAGAAGAGGTGGTCACACTCACCCCAGCCACCTGTGCTGTGCCTGCCTGCCCGGTCAGTGGCTCTCAGCTGCAGCTGGTTTCCTGGGAAGGAAGCGGTAATACAGGTACTCATCGCGAAACTCCAACTCATTGGTTATGTGCTGCAGCACGCCTCCCTTCAGCAGCCTGTCCCCATACACCACAGCTTCTCCACGGTCACAGGCAAGGCCAACTTGCATCAGCCAGCTCACCAGGTCACAGCCAAAGAAGATGCCAGTGGAGATCTTTGCACCACACCTGTATGTCAAAGGAATGATTCACCCACATGTTCTGTAAATCTGGTATCACCACTGCACGATGGGGAAAGGCAGGGAAAAACAGCAGGAAACAAGGAGAGACATCATGATAGTTAAGAGCGTGTTAGAAAAGAATTTGCAAGTTTCGTATATTTGGGACATGCCAGTGTTCACTACCTTTTCCTACAGACATTTCAATGAGCAGCAATATGGCCATACAAAGTTGTTTTAGGCTTCTAAATAAAATTCAAATTGTAAATAAAATTCAGTGGACATCAGTAGCATTTTTCCTGAAAACTCACTCAATGTAATTCTATTTCTTGCATGCTTCCCATGTACTTCTTACCATGACCCTTTCTGCAACAAAATATCTGACCTGAAAGCAACCTAACCCCAGCAACAGGGATTCTGTTTGAATTTTAATTATTTTCATAATTTCTGAACACTTTTAAACAGACACTAACTGCTTACACATATTGTAAACAAAGCCCATTTATAACTTGCATATCCTGTTAAATAGTGACCACACATGCAGTACTAAGAATAAACAAAACCTTTCCAACGAGACTATTTTTTAAACGTATTTATGAGGCAATGATGCTATCATCTGCCTAGCTTCAGCAGAAATACCATGCAAAAAATAACCTGCAGCAATGAATGTTTCTGGTTATCTAAAATCTATTATGTGGAACCCAAGCACAGGGTTTCTAGAGATGATTAAGAGCTGAGAGATAGCATTTTTTTCCCTATTTTTTTTTTAAGTTAAAAGCAGCAGTAACACAGAGCAAGTGTTAACATCTATTAGCAGATGCAAAAATGAAAATAAATTAAAACCCATGGTTACAACATCTCAGTTACAGCACATTTAAATCAAAAAGGATAGGATCAAGTTAGATGAATATTTAAAATGACAAGATAAATGCATTGTTTTAATTCAGAAGGAGAAATAAGACATGAACCAAGTTCTGCACAAACATAGTATTACAAAAATAAGGCAACAAATGTCATAATGTCATGTATTCTCAGGTGGGTATGATTAATAAAAACCACAAAGTACAACTAAATGAACAGCCCTAAGCCCAGAAAACCACAATAGCAGCAGAGGCACCAGAAAAACAGCTGTAAAAGCTGTTCTATTTCACAAGACATTTTCTTCCATCTTTCTTATGGGACATTACTGACTTCTGAAGAGACTGAACAAAATCATGATGCTGTCTAGAACAGTTCTGCAATATGATTTTGGACTACCTGACCATTAAAAGACCACCCTACCCTGCCAAAGTAGTCCTATTTAAAAGCTCTCATTACAAGAACAGTCAAAGTGTTCTGTTAGAACAATTCATGTCTCCATTTCATATATTTAAATAAAGGCAGAATCTTTTTCTTGTTCCTGCTGCTTCTGTCTGCTTCTTTCTTCTCATCTACTTACACATATCTGAAGGCATAACCCTTGACTGAGGTAATGTAATTTGCCTCTGAAATCTTTACTGGTCTCATAAATTGAAGTTTAGGCCTTATTAGAGGTATGAGTAAAAGAAATTATATAAACTCAGAAACTGTCAAAGTCCTAAACCCACTATAATCTCGCATGTTGAGTGGCCTCTCAGTACACACTAAAATCAGTTGCAACAGTTTTGCCACCTATAAAAGCTACATATTAGTAAACATTTTGTTACAAATACAGACAGTGTCTTACTCTACAAAACAAACAAAACACACCAAACAAAACAAGCAAAGGGTCTTAATGCATTTCTACAGGTGTTATTGTATACATTTGTTTAGAAAGATTTTATCCTCTGAACTCCAGTTAAATGCAAAACCTGGAGAAATCCCTTAGTGATATAAAACTTTTTATAATTTATTTAAAACCTAGGTGGGATAATATGATAACTTGTTCCCCAATGTTTCCGTGTGAGGCTAGAAACATTTCTGTTACAGCTAAATTTCTCATCTTTATCTTGGGGCTTGAATAAATATACACAACAGGAATCACCCACAAAATTAACAGCATTTCATTGTTTTCAAAAGATGAGCTCTGTGCTTTGTAACAGGTTATATGTGCAGGGTAGGACCTTACCTTCTGCCTTTGACAATACTTTTGACACAGTGATCTCTGTGATAACGAACAAACTGCTGACAGGTCATCCTGATTTCCTCAGGTACAGAGGCATCTGTATGTCCTGCTGCTTCTCTTCCACCCCAGAAAAACTCAAGTCTACAAAACACACACACAAAACAAGAAAAATTCAAGACAGCAAATCAAGCAGGGGCATTTTTTTGGGAAACTGCAAATAATAGAATGGATCTCCCAGGAAGCTTATCACAACCTCTTTTTGTGCCCAATACTTTACATATAATCTTCCTAGTATATTTGTATGGCTTTTGAACACAGAGGTGTCATGCTAGGCTTGGGCAGAAGGAAAGTCAGAGAGTAGCTGGGAGCCAGCTCTAGCTGCTGGATTCAAGGGCAGCCAGCCACCTCTAAGGTAAAGGCAGCTTTGTACACTCACTCCTCCACTGTGGAAGGGCCTGTCCACACAAAGCACTGGCATGGGGTTATGAACACAGCACTTTAAAACAGTGGTGACACATTCTGATTCAGCATCCAGATCTAAGTTTTAGTTTATCAGCTGAAATTATTTCTGAAGATCCTTCATTTGGCAAAAATTTCACCTCTAGGGAGCCTGCAGGACTTATGTCTCTGAAAGTGTCATTAGGATGGCAGAACAACCTCTCTACAAGTAGGACAGAAAAGAAATTTGGAAGATTAATGAAATAGGAAACCAAATACTATAGCACTGAAAACTCAACACCCTTCAGAAACAATTATTAGTAATAATTAGGCTTACAGGTGTAAGTGCAAAGATTCTATTTACCTTCGCTTGAATGGCAGAATGATTAAATGCTTATCTAAGCCAAAAATACCAAAGCAAATGAAGCCCTGGAGAAAAAGAAAATATTAGAAAAAGCAACATGAAGCAAAAGCTTTGGTTTCTATAGAACAGAAATTATAAACTCAGTGCCAAATACATTTCATGTACACATGCAAAGTATCCCTCTTTTCTAAATATCATTCAAAATGCATTTTGTTTCTGCTTTGATTTTTCATTTGGACCTTAAAAAGACATATCAATACCTAACAGTCTATCATATAAAACCTTCAAGAATTAGATCACTAAAACTGCTGACATGCCACTTGACACTTTGGGATAACTGGCAACCTTACACAGCCAGGTATTGAATCTGTCTTTGTTAATGCCAAGGAAAGAGCAGACTGACTGTAATTCAAGTGCTAGAATGCTCTCTACTTAATTCATTTTTCTGTGCAGCTTTTATATAGAACTATCACTACTTGATACTGCAGTGCATCCTGTAGGCACGCGTGCCATGGCTGTGTAAAATGTTCCTCCAGTGTGTCTATTAACACTGCCTGGCTTTCACCTTCATGGGTGACAAAGCTGCCTGGTGTCAGGAGCACTGAAGCAGCCCAGGTGCAGCCAGCACCAGCATCCATCTTCAGCTCTTTGCTGTGGTGCTGTCACTGAAACCAGAGACAGTAATTAAAACCTTACAGAGAAAGCATCCATGGAGCTGCCTTGCTACTGATCTAACGCCACAGAAGAGACACCAGGAAAGCTTTAGAACAAATAAGGCCAAATTCCTAATCAGTTTCCATGAGCATTTGGCATTCAGATGTCACTTGCACTTTTGAAAGTGTTCATGGTCAGAGAAGATGTGTGTTATCTGCTGCAACACCCACCAAGATGGTCATTTTTAGAACAAACATTGGTAAGTACCTGACCAAAATTAAACACAGCACAGAAGAACTGCAGTTCCACATACAGCCTTCCAGGCTCTTGGTTGAACAGCCACCACAAGCAACTGGAGAGATTCTGTAAAGAAAATAGAAAAACAACAAAACACACAAACATAACCTAACTGTTAAAAATCAAAAGCTTTCTTCTCCTCACATGCTAATAATTCTTGCACAATGTTCACGGTCTCTATTTAACAAATCATTCAGATAAAGACAAGTAAGAGGGAATAAACCCCTTAAAACATCATCTCAGTCAGGCTTAATAGCTTGGCAGGAGCCAAGCTTTGCATTGTTATGTTAAACACAACAATGCACAGGCTAGCAGTGTAAGAGGTCCTGCCTCTTTACGTGTTTATGGAAGGAACTTGCCTCAAGCATACTTAGGTTTTCAACATAACACAGACAATATGAGCCCAGACAGACTTGCAGTGTTTGTCTTAAGGCTGCTTAGCTGAGGCCAGTGCTTTCTACATATTTCTTGCAGAGTTAGGATCATGTTAAGGTGAAGCACATACCACTTCAGCTATTTGAGATGCCTGACAGAAGGAGGAAACCTCCAGAGTTAACCCATTTGAGTGTAAAGGCTAATTCTTTAAAGTAACTAACTGATCTTATTTCATAGTACCTACATAACCATTCAGATACAGCTGAAATATAGGCTGACAGCTGGGGTATCCCTTAAATATAAAAGATGTAAAAAATACTAGCATGGAATACTTGATACAGGAAATTTGAGAGGGAAACATTTCATTTTGTAATTTAACAGAACTTGAAAAGCAACAGCAGTAGCTACTAACCCACACTCTTGTGCTGCACTGTCCTGCTTTGTACTGTTACATATTTGTGCCACAGTATTTTCCATTGCAAATAAAAATGCTTCTCCCAGCTGACATCCACAAGAAACTCAACTGAGCATTACATTCAGAGAGCAGTTTCTTGCCTTTGTCACAGTTAAAAATTAAAATTATATCCCCAATGCATTACATTCTGGTATTTCACACTTGTACACAGCAGCAACCACCAACACATCTTGGAGCCACTAATGATGAGTGGCAACACTAACTTAGCAACATTGCTCCAAACACCACTAAAACCAAAAAAGTTGCATTTTCCCATTTAAAATAATCTTTAGATTATTTTTAACACCTCAGAGAAATCCAAGTTCCAACATAAGCCTGATCAGATAGAACAATTTTTGTAGTCTCCTTCAGAAGCAGAATTCAGTTTATATTTTTAATTGATAATTGTCTAGGGAAGAAGACCAGCTCTTGGGAAAGCTGGGAAGAGGGGCAGTAGTAATGAATGATATAATGATATAACTTCACTTTTTTTCCCCCGTTTAGGGTTCTCCAGTATCTTGCTCAACATCATCAGTCTTAACTTGCATTTAATTTATGATGTGGCACAGAAAAATTAACTGTATGGCATCCCTCTTCCAGTAAGGAAGCAAAATATAGCCTCTGTTTATTTCATGAATTGTTACTTAAGCAACTGGAAGATTTTTACTGGATTGTCTACATAGCTTTCCTAAATATCATTCTACCTCAAAGAGTTAACATGGGGAGAAAGAATATTTACAGCAAATAGGCCAACAACAAGAAGTAAGCACAGCAGCACATGTCTGGCCAGCTGTTTGTCTCCAGTCTGCAGAAGCTGTTCTTCCTGAGCCAACACACACGTTTGAGCACTGCAGTGACTCACACACTGATCCACTGAAAAACAAACCAGAAATTCTTCATCAGGCTTCTATGTTCAGAACTCCATGAACAAACTTGTTAATGTAACTTGCTGAGTCAAATTACCTTGTTAAGTATCTCTACTGAAGTGACACACACAAACTTTAACATTGGCTTTGACAATAACCTGTTCAGACATCTACTCTCAAAGGAAACAGCTGAAGTTTAGGGGTACTCCTAAAACGATAAAAGCTTTTCCAACAGAATTTTTCTTTCAAAGATTTAATTAAAACTGAATGTGTGGTTAACATTGAGAAAACACTATCAGAAGTAATGAAAATAATGAAAAAATATTTATCTGAAGAGTTTTTAAATTTTAAATTTATTTCTGAAAAAAAATCAAATATACTGTCAGCTCCAATGTTTTTACTCTGCATCTCAGTGTTGTTTATCAACACCTGAAATAAATATGGTTGTCTGTTACCTGAAATAAATATGGTTGTCTGTCTGATGTTGTCTACATCAGACAGACAACCATATTTATTTCAGGTCTGCAACTGTATTTTTAACACGGTATATCAGAACATGATCATAATTCTACCATGAAAGGAGTCAAACACAAAGAGAACAGATGCTTGTCTTCCAGCTACAGAGCTCTAAGAAATTCTGAGTATCTTCCTCTAGATGGCAGTGAAAAACTTCCTGGCAAGGCCATACAAAGGAATTGGTACCAGATAACTCGAAGCAGTTCAGTGAGATAGCAGAAGAATTAGTAATTATTGCAGCCAAAGTTACACAAGTGTATGCATTACACTTTGCTTTTACTGATTTATAGTTTTGAAGTGTTCACTCAGGAGGTTGAAATAATTTCCACTCAACCATAAGGTATTTTCTACCTTATCTTTTAGGATAAGAAAATTAAACTGGCCTTCCTCTATTCTTGAAGACACTCTTATGGTGCTTGTCTGAATTACTTAATAGATAAAATAGTTGGCAATAAGCAGAAAGGGAGCATTTTGTGAGACGAGGCATAACTGAAGTATGCTTCAGTGTGAAATATTTAGATTTATTGAAATTTATGTTGCATGCAAACATAGCATCTTCTTGTTAAGAATGCTCAAAAACAAGGAAAAAGAAAAGGAAAAAGAGCCAAGTTGCACTGGCAACTAGCTTTGATTACTGACACTGATGTGCAGTGAGAATGCACTGGGCATGCAGTTTTCAGACAGGTGTTGAACAGTCAGTTCAATCCATTTTTTTCTATTGTAGTGACTCCTAAGGCCCTCTTAGTCGATTTTCTCCATCTCTCTTCTCTAGACATAAATAGTACACAGCAGCATGGACATTTAATCTAATCTGCAGTAAGCGCTTGCTCCTCTAGATCTTATTTAGCATTCAAAACCTGCCCCTGATTATAACAAAGACTTTTTAAAAAGATGCAAGATGTGAATATGAGGATGTAAAAAAGTGGTTTATGTTAAAAGCTTGATGCAAAGTAGGGTTATGCATTCAACTTTCCAGCATCCAAACAAGACAAAGTGGAGAGGTCAAGTCTGAATGCTCAGAACACACCAAAGTAGCTTTGTGGTAAAAAAGTGACATCCAAAACAACTGTCCATCTTGAGCACTGAAAGACTAGAAACAACTATCAGCAGAAGAGAACAAACAGCTATAATATTACCTAATAATTCAATTTAGTACAAAATATCAGTTATCCAGGTGGAGTCGAGAGAACAACAGCTCCAACAGTTTCTTTGTGAGAATAATACACAGATGTTGGGGAAGAGCCTGCAGTATTAAAACAAGGAGATACTACTGCTTTACCTGTCTCAATTGGAGGAATCTTGCTTTCAACAGCATCTGACACTGCTTTGTTGTCTTTAGCACAGGATAATTCACCATTTGTTGTTTGACAAGAACAGCAACCTATTAAATATATACAGTAATAGGATAGTTAGCTTCCTTCACTACCATAATTTATTTTCCAGGTGTAACAATATATTCTATACAGCTTTAACTATTCATAACTCAAACATAACCCAAAAGGAGAAGACAGACTTAATTTTTCCAATTTGTTGAGAGGGTAAATGGGTCACTAATACTAGTAGTTTAACATAACACTACCACCACTGAAGCAACAGAAGCACTTTCAGTCACAGGCAAAAAACTAGGGGGTGATCAAAAAGGCCACATACAAAAAAGGATTAGAAACACATTGAGTGTTTCTGTTGGCATTTAATTCATTCTCAGAGAGACAATTTAGTAGGTAAACAATCTAAGATGCCTAGTGGGCTGCATTTATCACATCCTTATCAAGGTATCACTACTTACATAAAAATCACCGACAGGCTTTTCTTCTTGTCCACTTACACAACTCTCACAATGGTAACAATCAAACTTTAGAAACACAAACCCAAATACTCAGGCTGTAATATCTAGATTTTCTTCTGTCCTAATCTAACACCCGAAGCTGTAAACTGTCCTTCTCAGGTCAGAATTACATTTGAAATATTAGTTTCTAGCACTCTAAGCCAATTATTCTTTATACAAATATACTTTGTCTACCTCTTTCTGGAGATGTCTGTGCAGGAGATCTTGGAGAAGACTGTGCAGAAGATTTTGGAGAAGATTGTGCAGAAGATTCTGGAGAAGACTGGGTCATAGTGGCTGAATTGTGATTCTGCCCACTCCCTTCCACTTCAACCTCCTCCACTGAGCTACGTGGCGAGTATGGATTCAACACCCCATAGCTGGACCCTTGCCTACTTCTGTTCATGCACATCAGTGAGATACCTGACATCAATATACTGACGAACAGTACCACTGCTGTGGTAATTATCTGTTAAGAAAGCAAAGAAAATGCACTTAAATACAGGAAAATAGTTGCATATGTCTGTCTTTCTGACTTCTATACTTCCCTAAATACACTCACAAATGAGTCTGAACAAGAGTATGTTCCCTATATTTACTGCTCTTGCACCTCATGGCACTGAAAGAGACTAATTTTCCTTGCCTGAGTAACTTAGCTTTTTTGTTTGTTTTTTTAAGTGTGGACCCCCGTTTCCCATGCAATCCAATTGTCTTCCCCCTTCCTCTCAGGATCATCAGTGTTCTGGGTTAAGTTCTGCTCAGGCACCCTCTCATTCCAAAGAGGAATGTGCTCTAATTTACATTCTTTAGCCAACAGGGAGCACACTATTAATTAGCCTTCCCTTCTAATCATCTGCACTGATAGCCCCAGAGTGGATTCTGGGTATTCAGTACTTGTGAAAGTGCCACAGGAACAATCCTGAGTGACTCATGGACTCTCTGTCCACAAGAAAGAGAGGGAGAAAACATGACAAACACCTATGCTAGTACACTTTATATCCTCTGATAAGAGGAACTATTTGCTGGTAAAAATGGTAGTTCAGGGTCTTTCAACCTATGATTGTGCTGAGAAGCTACCATAGTGCAAGCAGTTACTGCTACACAGGTGATGCATTTCCTATCTAATACAGACCAAAAGCCATTATTTAGATATTGAATAATAACAACTTCAGATAACTATCACGCTAGAATACGAATTAGTCACCAGGACAGGAGCTCTGTAATCCATTACCACTCCTAAGTTTTTTCTTTAAGAAGCCTACTCCCTTTTCTCCTTAGTCACAGCTGCCTAAACATGAAGGTCCTTCTCCAAACAAATGTTCCTAGTGGCTCAAGACAGAAATGCATTTTTGTATCAATCTGTAAGCATTCTACAATGATACTTTTATTACAGTAGCCTGCACTTTGGGAAGTCTGAAGTGATGAGGACAGAACATGTTCCTACCTGATGTTTTCCATAGAAAAAGGCAGAGTCAATACTAGTGTTGTTACGTTCACCAACAATTAGTAAGATTCCTACCAGAACTGTTGGGACTCTGAAAGAACAAAATAGGAAGTACATAACATATTTATCATGCTCCTACTAATTCAGCAGGGAAGCATTTGAATTTACTTACCCCCATCCAGCTATGATGATAAACCCAATGGGAATCTTTACTGTTTCTCTCTTCTTCAACAGAAACAAAGAAAAAGATAGAAAACCTAAACAAACAAACAAGCCCAAAAGAAAATGCCTTGTTTATTATTAAAAAGGGAACTGGTAAGTACAGAGCCTAGAAACTCTATGATATGACCTGCTCAATAGCTTAAGGTATTCTTCTCAGACCTTTCAGTATTACAAAATAATTTGTCTGATTGTATTCTGAGAAAGTAAATTAGAAATACCCATTGCCTAAAAAATCATGATACTAGTGAAACACTGAAAAACTTCCAGGACATTTTATATTAAATGTTCACTTCTAAACTCTAAGAAAGGTTCACAAGATAAAAAAAGAGGTCATAAGAACATTTAAGATATAAGTAACTAATTTCTTTAGGTATTAACAACAGTTTTCTATCCCAACACTCTTTAGCAACCAACAAATAGTGTTGTATTCAGTTATAACATTTCTGTAAAAACTGACTAGTCCTTTGTAAAGTCAATGATAAATTTAACTAAAGTGTTTTGCATAATTTTACATATCTAACTCTTCTGGGCGTATCACCTGGAACTGCCCAGCCTACTCACACCTCAGCAGCTCAGCAACATTCTCATGTGGAAGCAAAGCTAGTATTTATATTAGGCCCCACCAATCCTGAGCTATGTACTTCAGCTAAACAAACACATCTCACTCCAGAAAAACACCACAGGAATTAAACCCGTAGATTCTGGACAAAAACATCTTGAATACCCAAAGTCTCTTTCCTTTTAATTGTCTAAGTAAGGCTCTCCAAGCTTCTTGAAGCATCTTTCAATTATTTCCATTTCAATTCCTGCATTAATCTTATGCACACATATCATTTTTAGAAACCACAATTTCCAGAGGAAAGAGGTGTTAAAGCTACTTGGGTATTTCCCTTGATTCTGTATTTTCTATTTTTTCATTGCACCAGTTTTTAAATCTACTTAATGCTGAATGACTAAAATCTTGAACTCTGCATTAATTAAAAAGCACCATTAAGACTTTGACTAGCTGAAGGGTAACCCCCATATTCACTCTATTTGAAGTTGCTTCTGCCTTGAGAGTAGGCTCTTGTCTCTTGTCACACACCAGCCAGGCTCCTGTATCCAGCAAAGGCAAGCCACACCTGCCCAGTTAGAAGCTTCCATCACCAGCAGCAGCAGCAGTGCCTAACACTAAACCTCAGCACAACTTCCAGGTATCCCCATTTGCAGAACTACAAACAAGTGAAAGCAATGAGTACTCTGAAGAACATAATTAATGTTATTTCAGGACATTAATCTCTCATTACAGTACCTGGGCTCTGCCTAGGAAAATCATACCTGTCCATAGGTAGGTGCTGTAAAGTGAGCTGTAGAGGAATATAAATACGAGGATCTGGATGGTGATGTCTTTCTCTTTAACAGTGAAATTCCATGCCACCATTCCAATGCAAGCAATAAACTGGAAAGAAAGGTAAGATACCATCATTTAAACTGGGAAAGCAGAATGACAAAAAAAAAAAAACCTGAACAGAGAGCTATACACTTGCAGTAAGCTTTAAACCCCACCCCCAGATGCACTGGAGGGTGATTTTATGAACTGGATACTTCATTTAGCAGTAAAGTACTGCCACAGTAAATTCAGTATTACAGTTGTGTCACTTGACTATGCTACCTTATTATCAGGAGGGGTTTTTTGACAACAAATATACAGCTCATATAAACTAGGAGTAAGGCAAATCAGGTAAACTCAACTTTACATACCTTATAGTAAGTAAATGGTGATGTTTTTGGCAAGTACAAACCATTTACCTGAAATTATTTGCACATGAAACTGAGGTACACAGGTATTTGTTCAGCCAAGAATTACACCCGTTGTAACACAGTGATATTGCATATATGATAATTTTAACACTGAAGGAATCTGAAAAGATAGGCTGAAGTATTGTGGAAACAGTAACAAAATAGTTCTATTTTTTTTAAGATGAAAACTTGCTTTGTTGGTACAGAACAGAAGTTCTCATACATGACATTTTTAAATGTGACTCCATGATCAGATTTAAAAAAAAACAACTACAGAAAGCACTACCACATAAATGTTACACATGCACAGGCTGTTCCAGTTGTGCAG
Organism: Euphonia xanthogaster; assembly: GCA_034509185.1. Lineage (NCBI taxonomy): Eukaryota > Metazoa > Chordata > Aves > Passeriformes > Fringillidae > Euphonia > Euphonia xanthogaster. The sequence goes on from JAYDZK010000274.1 coordinate 20,854,714, forward strand.
TTGACTTCAAGAGAATAAGGAGCATGTACTCTGTGGTTCTCTCTCAGATCAAATAACAATTAAAATTAATCCAGAGCCACTTGGCTTTGGCCTTCCCTAGCCACCAGCCATACATTTCCACACATCCTTGCACCAGCACTTGCACCTGCTGATCTCTCTGCAAGAGCTTCAGGGACATAAACCAGTACAGGGATTATTTTTCTATTTAGCTCCTTGAATAGGGTTACTGCAGAGTCAAACCCAGGCTGCTGCTCCTGGTATTGCCAGCTTCAGATGAGCATAATTGAAACAAAAGTGCTCTCAACAGTACTGGGCAATAACTAGGAAAACATCTCAGAAGAAGCCACTCTCTGCTCTGATTGTTTATAGTTCTGTTTAGGAATCACAGTGCCTACATTAACTATCATTTTCTTCAAGGGTGTATTTCACAGCACTGAAATTGTTTAGACAAGTCACACATTAGATTCACCTGCCCTCCAGAGTTTGCTATAAAGATCTCACTGTAAAAATCAAACTTCCAAAACTGTTAAAAACTTAAAGCCTAAACCTCACACAACAGCATTCTCCTTACTACTGACCTGAGCAACAAGGAGATTTGTTGTAATCATATGAGGAATCTGTTTGTATTTCTTACTCAGAACAACAACAGTAAGAGACCAGGTCTGTAACATACAAGAAGAAAAATTAACATAAGAATAAAACAAAATCCAAAAGAACAAGACGAGTATTCTGGCAGATGATGGCAAAATGAAATATACAATAGATCTTAGCAACATGACTGCTGCAGTATGCAGCCAGCCCCTTTGCCTCAGCAGCTGTGGTCAGAAAAAGCATCTCGGTGTTCTCACATTAATGAAGCATTTCCAGTAAAGACCAAGCACTTTCCTGGAGCATGCAGAAACCTGTTAGTTCCTCAGGACACAAATGACCACAGTGTAGCCTGGCAATTCAGAATTTAAAATCCACACCCACCTCCCCTGAATCTCCCAAAAATTATCTGACCAGCAAGAGTTAGCATTCACTTCTGGCTTCCCTTCAGGCAGTTTCAAGACATGAGGACTTCAGTGAGGCAACAACTTTCCAACTCCTTCCAACATGGATGTTTTTATTTTTAAAAAGCAAATAAAATAATCCTACTATCTGTACTTTCTATAAAACCAAAACAAAATTGACATTGGACTTCTGGATTATCAACTCAGTTTTTAAGAAAACAATTTCTAGTAAAGGAATTTGGTAAGCATACATCAATTTTTCAGGTTAAACTATTGCATTAATCCTCATTAAGACTTCATTAAACAAATATGCACTGACATTTCTGGAGCTGAAGGTTGTACACAGCCTCCACTACTGTGATATCCAAGCACCTCACTAGGCTGATGTAACCAGCCTCTGTGGCGTAAGCTAGTACTTTAATTCCCCCACACCCTGTTATTAAAACAAGAAAACAAACCTAACAAAAAAACCTCTCCAGCTCTGCGCTAAATGCTCTAATTCAGTCACTCATCTTTCCGTACAGCAGCTTTGCAGCAGACCCTCTGCTTAATCAGGATTTTTAACCCCCTCCTCATCCCTGTGCACGAGAGACAGCTCCTGCAAGGACTCAGTGCTGCTGATGCAGCCGGGCAGCACCCACCAGAGAGATGAGGCTGACGATGCTGATGTCAAAGCTGACGCTCTGCAGCGCAGCTGCCAGGGGGTTGGGGTCCATGGAGGGGATGGTCAGCAGCCACGCAGAAACATACATTATGGGGGCAGACACAAACGTGCTTATCACCATGCCTGAGGTAATCTGCCAAGAGTCAAAAGGAAACAACAACAGAGTCAATCCCATCTCAAGCTAAATAATCTGCTTTCAGGAATACAACAACTGGCAAAACTGGACCTTTGAATTAAACATACCTAGACCTTTAACAAATAATGAGTTGTTTCTGTGACAAATTATGTAGAACTTGAGCCAGAAAGGTTTGTACACAAAGCTAAACTGAAAATTTAACAAGCTTCTGAAATAGCAGGAGTAGAGAGTTTCCTACTGCAGATTTCTACAGAGCTTTTTCATGGGTGTCAAATATTCTAATGACTGCTGTTTAGGGGTACATTTACACTGTCACAATTTGCTTTTGGATATAAACATTCACACCATAAATAAGTAAAAAAATACACATAGCTATGCAAATGTTAATATGCACCAATCCATGAGAAGAAACCATATATATTTACAAGTGATTTCTGGTTTGGCTTCTCATTGTCTTTCTAAATCTCGAATTTGCACAGTGATGGAAGTGTGAGTTGTTACTCATACTAGAGACTCTGCTTTAAAGAAATTTCCTAAGCTTGTAGAGTATAAAATTCTATCTTGCAAGATTTACTTTTATTATCCTTTTTTCTTAAAAAAACCAAATACATCTAAACAACTCTAAACCAGAAACCATTAAAAACAATGAAAATCAACAAAAGTGTGTTAATGTCACTTCAAGTGGAAGAAACAATTCTAAAATTTCTATTTAAAGTCGAAAAGGTACCCTCTACTACGTACATATAAAAAAAAGTAAAATGTTTTCTATCACAAGATTTAGCTGAAGAGCAGCACAGTGAATCAGTTAAAGCTTAAGATCTTCCATAAATTTTCAGCTAGACACTATTCTTACTGAAGTCAGTAACGTAATTTCTTTTTTCCCCACAAAAACATCTCAAAGATAAGATCGTTGAAAAAAAAAAGACAAAAACCACAACTCAAAAAAACAACAAAGATACAAGTTCTCTATAGCTGAAGTTATCCTACCTCTTTTTACTAGAGTCACAAATGAAAAAAAAAATAATGAGGACTATCAAGACACTTAAGACATCAGGAAAGATCCTGGGAGTACAAGTAATTCTAAGATATCTGTACTTCAGAAAAGCAAATTGTTCAAGCCTACTTATTTATTTATTTAATGAAATAAGTTAAGCTCAAAGTTAGGACATATTTGGCAAAGTTTAACTACATACAATTCCTACTTCCATGTTAAATTGACTTGCAAATATTGCGACACCAGGTGCTGCTGGAAAAACTCCATAAAGAAATGCATAGTTTGATAAACTGGTGTGATTGACCACGTTGTCAGTCTTGTCCAAGAGCTCCACCATCTCTCTACAGAGAAATGGCATCATGAGCCTGAAAGAAAAGGGACAAAAGTAATTGAAAAAATATCACTCAACCTACAACAGGCTCTTCTTTACCCAGAAAATGAATAAAAAGGAAATTTAAGGCTTGTTTGAATACTACTTATGTAAAGCAAAATACTGACATCACTTTGAATGATTGCTTTCTTTGTTATCAAAGTATTTCCCAGCTGCTTAAAAATCGTCCATCACAAATTACATTAAAATAAAAAAGGCCAAACATGACAACAAACTCAGGTATAGAAGCAGCTTCCCTGATTGTATAGACACATTCTTTGTACAAACTTCACATTTAGAATGGCAAGACATTAAAAACCTCTCATTTTACAACCGTTACAGTAATAGCAGCTGTAAGCAGTCAGCAGCTCTGAAATTCAGTGCACCTTTCTGCAAGCTGCCTGAAATAGAATAAGGGCTCAAGCTTAAGGATCCCGTGCCAAAAGTTTTGGCCAGCAAACCACTGGCATCAAGGCTATTTCAGCAACAGTCCGGGTCTCACACAGACTCAATGTAAGGCTTACAGTAAAGCAAAGTGGTAACATTAAAACCCAGTGTTTTTCATGCTTTTTTCATTACCAAATTTGTCATTAAACTGGTTTACAGACTAGCACTTTTGCTTTGCTGGTTCGTTGTGCTTGATACTGAAACGCACCTTCAAATTTTACAATATAAACTCAAAAACCAAACATTCCATTATGGTAATTGTAGTTCTGTAGGAATAAAATATTTTACATTAAATAAATATTCCCTGAAATATATTCAAGGGAAGATTATGATAGTATAAGTTCTAAATAGAACTTGGCACTTATTCATGCTTAAAAGCCAAGCAGTTTTAGAGCATGAAGTGACCATTTTTACACTCTTCCAGTACAGTTGTTTCAAAGACTTAAAGTAAGGAAAACCAGCTAATTTGGAGATGCATTGTTTAAGCCAAATAAAATACAAATACTAATCAAATATACTTAAACTCACTACTGTCTAACTATTTATTCAGTAAATTTTGATTTAAGCTACCAATTCCCCAAATACCCAGTTCATGACAGATGGCCTGTGGCCGGTTCATGAAGGCACAGCACCCCTGATTTTCTTTCTCTGCAGAGCCTAACAACAGGTTTTTAGTCTATTAAATTTCCTTTAAAAATTAACAGCTCTACTTTATCAAAGAGTTTGGGAAGCATTCACTCAAAATACTGGGAGTGAAATGTACTATTATCATAATGTTTTTGAGAGAAAAGCCATCTGACCGGGGTATTCAGAGCTTAAAATATCTAGAGAACAAAAGTATAAAAATACATAAATTGAACTTACAGTTTAGCTGTGATGAGAAGGATCAGTGCAACAAACATACCCTTTGTCAGTTTTTTCGTTTGTCCCACCATAGTCAGTCCAAGGTAAAAAAGTGCAGAGCCAGAAAATGAACTGCCCAGTCCATCAAGGAAGTTTTCAAGGTATTCAGGAATTTTCTGGCCAAGAATAAAGTTGGAGGCAATTCCTATGAAGACCATGAATACAATTGGGTTCTGCAAAACTCGAAGGAGTGCTAGGCCCACTATTTTGATTTTGCTCTGTGACACAGTGCGATTATTCCTCCACTTCTGGATTTCACAGAAGATAAACCCCAGGGGGTTTAGCATCATAAGAGATATTGGAGCCACTAGGTAAATGTACTGGAGATACTCTGGGTAAGTGGTTTGATATAAAGCTTCAACTAGAAGACAGGAAATGAAGAGTTATGAGTGATAACACTTCAGCAGAAAAATACATTGAAATACTGAAATTAAATTTTGCTCTCTGAAAACTAAAGAAAATTATTTAAGTTTCCCCCAGAAGGAACTGAAAGAATCCATTTAATTAACAATCAATATAACTCAGGAAGAGAAGTATGTCCTATCATATTAGGCAACAATTATCTAAAGAACACAACAAAGACCAAAGATTAGCTATCCAATGCTATTTAATCATCCTACAATTAGCCACCATTTACAGAAAAAAAAGAAAGAAAACAATGTAACAATTCTATGTTTCCGTTGAGTCATCCCAAATGCTGGAAAAATTTTGGCTTTATTTCTGACTTGCTCTTCCTCCCCAGAAACATGACAGTTGTGGAGAATTAAATGCACCTTTGCAGGATACAAGTTGCTTCCCACCCTAAGGGAGTCTCACTTCTTTGGAATTTAATCAGTTTTCAATGGGTAAGTCAGGTGTGATCTTTCTACATTGAATCAGTACAACACAACAAAGCAACAACTGGGAAAAAAGTTTATGATGCAATTATTGGTTCATTCTCTGGGACTACTTAGGACAAGAGTTACTGCCATAGTTATGGCCCCTCAAGGAACTCTAAATTATGAGGTTTTGCTTTCCTTACTACTACATACTTCTGAGTCAAAGTAAAATTGCTTCTTATTTCAAGTTTGTACTAAAGGCACTGCAAAAATAATGAAAATACTTTGGAAACATATAAAAGATTCAATTCTAATGTGAATTTAAAAAAAAACCAATGCTTTAAAAGTAGAATGTTCTCTTTTATTAATTATAAGTAATTATCAATAATATGCTATAGTTATTAATAGTATGTCAATTATAATATATGTACATAGAGTTAATTCTATCATAATTATTATATATACTATGTATTCGATATATACTATGCAATTCAGAATTATTAGTAACAACATTATTAACCTCTACGTGAAAAAGTTTTTCCTCGTGACCACATTTTTCAAAATCCAAAAGAGTTTCACCTTTGTATTATTTAAGCCTGTGGAATGACAGGAACTTCCAACTGCTAAATCAGCACTCACTTTGAACAGTCTCCTCTTAAGAGCAAATAAACTCAACTAGCTGATTTCTTCCATATAAAAAAAGGCACTAAAGGCCTTTTTACTTTTACAGGCCATTATTAAAGCACATGTAGAAGAACTACCTGTGTAAAATCCTAAATAGACTGCTGAACAGAAGTACCAAGTTTGGGGTTAGTTACTGCATTGAACAAGCCAGTTTTAAGCACTAAACACAACCTGGCAATCAAAGCCACTTTAAATATGCTGGACACTTTTTATGCAAATTGGTTTTTTTCCTAAAACCTCAAACCTGAGACTGATGTTTTATATTCCTTTATACAGAATGCCCATGTCACTCGAACACAACTCCACCCAAGTCATGTGTAATTAATGTCTGAGTGAAAAATTTTAAAAACCTTTACATTCTGGTAAAGTGAAGCTGCATACTTAAGACAATAAATTAAGGTCTATAAGTACTTTAAATCATGTATGATGTCACAATGCATTTAACTGGGTACAAAAAGTGGAGTTAGATTACTGAGTAAGTGGGTGGAAAAAAATAAGAAATCAGTCTTACAGAATCATTCAGACAGTAAAAATAATCCACAACGTCTATCACTAATGAAAAGTTTTCTTTTTATTTAAATCATGGTGCCTGCTTGCTGATAGTAACAAAAAACTGAAATCAAATATACTTTAATGTTTTAAAAAAATCAATTCTCCGTGTCCCAGCTGCTCAAAAGTACATATAAATCACACACTAGTTGTCCATGCTTAATACAATGAGTATGATTAAAGTCACAGTGCCTGTCACCCACACAGCACCTCTGCTGCACCTGTGCTTTAACACACAGCTCCAGAGAACATCTGAACCTGTTTGTCAGATTGTATCATTATTACCCTGTAATTAAAACCCTCAAAACTTTCTATCATAGTAATCCTGACTATATCAGGGGTGTGCTAACAAACCTCTCTGCCAGTTGGTTCTTTTTCATCCCAATATCACTTTTTAATCTAGAACTATCATAACCATGATAATAGAAAAACAGTGATAAGCTTCAAAAATTTGACCCACATTTTGATTTCGCTATGTGCAAATCTTTTCAAACAGCAAAAAAGAGCACAGTAAAGAAATAATAAATAATAATAGTAATGTATTAAAGAAATTACATAGGATGAAGACTTAGGAATGATTAAGAGTTCAAAATGCCTTTTTAAATAGTGTTGGTTTAGTGCACAGTTTGTCAATATTGATTTTTTTCCTTTACAAATTTTTACTGCTACAGCATTTAAAAACATTTTTTCATTAGTAGATCAAGCTTTGTTCAAAACACTACCTCTACCACATAAAAACCAGCAAGGCATTCTTTGTTGACCAGTCCAGAGAAGCTTAGGTAATATTTTACTAATAGCAAAAAGTTTGCACAGGTGACAGCATGAACCCAACACCAGTGAAAGTTTGGAGATGGGAGAAGGGAAAAGACAAGAGGAAATAAACCTCAAGAGCCTACAATGTTTCTGATGCAGTAACTCTTCCTGTAAAGCTCTAAGTGGTGTAAATTTTGTCAATATCATACATAGAAAAAATATAAATCATATCTTATAAATCATGAAGTACCCGACGAAATATGCAGTCTTACAAGAAAGTAAAAATGGAAAGAATGTTTTAACCAGGATACAATGAAAATACATTCATATATGTATATATATAAAATATATGTATATATATAAAATATGTATATATATAAAAGAAAAACTCTAATTGGCATCTAAAATGCATACCAACAAACAAAGATATAATTCTTACAGCCCCATTTGTGGCATGCTTCTGATTTCTTTAAGAGGAATAAATCTCAGAAGATGTAATTGAGGAAAACACAGTGTTTTAATCCAAAAAAAAGTATGCAATTGCATTTGCCTAAATTTTATACATATCAAGCAAATTTGAAAAGAATAAAAAGCCCTGAGGATTCTCCTGAACATGCTGCCTTGGAATAAGGAGAAAGATATTGTTAACTCCTAAAGTAATCTAAAATACGTATCTACTTGTTACATATAATCTGGAATTGCATATTTGACGTTGCCTTTGTGATTGTATTTTCAATTCTGTAATCAAACGTCTTGGTTTCTGTTTTGCTAGAACCAACTTGATCTCTTTTTTTGTTTTTAACCTTTCCTAGATGACGAGTAGTCTCACAGAGAACTTGAGAGGCACTTCAGAAATTATTTCAATCGCATGGAACTTCAATTCGGAAGTCAATTTCAAATTAGGGAAATATAAAAGCAAACATGTCTAGAACACTGACAATTAATTTTAAAGAAGAAAACATACTCACCTATTGGATATCCCAGCGCAAAGTCATTGCTTTGTGTAGCAAAAATAGGGAACAAACCTGCTTTGCTAAATCGGTTCTCAGGACTGGCTACTAACAAGGTTAAAACACAGACTAAAAAAAACACAGCAGCTTTGGCAACTAAAACACTGTACAGGAAGGACCAATTCACATTAGAAAAATTAAGTACCACCATGTTTTTGAACAGTAAAGCTGGGAGTGCAAAACGGGACACAAAATTTCCCAGTCCTTTGGCCTGAGTTGATGTGATTATGTTGGCTCTTCCAGCTATGTAGCCACAAAGAATTATTCCAAAGCATTCCAACAGGGCTGGGAAAAGCCTGCTTATTGACATGGAAGGGGGACCGCCGGTGGTATTGAGTCCAGCTTGTCCAGGCAAAGAAAGAGACATATTAGCGGTGGATGAGAGGTTCTTTGCAGTGAAGTCTGAATAGCTATCCATTTCCTCTGACCCCCTCTTCCAAAAGAAGAGTGTGAAATGATCTCATCTGTAAAAGGAACAAAAGTACATTTATTAACTTTATTCCTTTGTGTACAAGCTTATGCCCTCTTAAATTATTACAGTATGGACAATAGAAATAGCCCTTACAAGAACTGAGCACCAGGAAAGAAAGATAAATTTGATGAAGAATCAAAGCTTCTCCACTCTGGTACAAAAACATTTGGCAAGGTCCTCTTTACCTTCCAGAAAAATTTAGAGTTTAAATTATCATATCACCCTTGAAGTTTGTACCTTGCTTTGTGCAACTTTGACCTCTCCCAACATTTTAATATCATGTGCTAATGATAGACTTTTCAGTTAGCAAAGAATCCACAGATGACACAGCAGCCAGTAATCTAATTCATTGCACTAGAGCCGACCCATATTTCTACAGACAATTCTTTAGGTCTGGAGCAGGGAAATTTAAGTATGCATGAAGCATTTATGTACAACAGAAGTATCTGGTGACCCCCACTCCTCACTTGTTAGCAGCAATTGCCTTTGAAAGGGCTGATTACGACACCACAGGTTCTATATGCAAGCCGACACGTAAAGTTTGCAAATCAGATGAAGAGAGTGGACATCAAACACAAATATTCATTGGTCAATAGCAAGGTCCTGCCAGAAACAGATATGGCTTTGGCAATATAGCTCTGAAACCTGTGCAGTCCATCAAGTGACTGCACATACGTTTCTGACATGACTAAATCCAGAAGTACTTTGTTTAGGAAATTAAGATGACTTTCCTCACTTTGTAGGGATAGAAACTAAGACAAAGGTGAACTGATTTCCCCTAAGCTATTTAATGTATCAGTGGTAAAGTCAAAATTGCCAGGTCCCAAGCAATGCTTTGTATGGCACAATCTGTGCAAATGAGCAACTGGTTTAAGAGTCTTCCCAGCCTCTTTGTATCCTATCCACAAGGAACACAGAACACAGCAGCCGGTAAATAAGCAAGTAAATCAAGTCAGTGCAAAGGTGAGGTCTTGTAAGGTCTATTTCACACCCTGACATCCAGCATATACATATTCACAAGCTTCAACTCTTTAATTCATGACTTTTATTTATGCCTGAGGCTTTTGGTAAGCACTTCTATGATGCTCTGGTAATCCATCTGGACTGGGCTGCTGCATCATCCAAATCTGTCCAGTAGCCTTGGCTATCCCTTCTTCCAAGGAAAATGAGTCTCACTCCAAGAAGGGCTTATTTCAAAGGCTGTACTTTCTTATATTATAGATGATAATTTAGCTTAGATTTATTTGGACCAGGAGCTCAATGTATTATTTGCTACAGAACAACGGGAACACTTGCAAGAAATGACGCAAACAACAAACCATTTCTTCTACTAAAAACTCAAGGATGTTGTTGGAATTTGCAAAATGTCCAAAAGAGGACCAGAGACAGATTTCCAACACTGAATTCTAGAAAGAAATCAGCAACATTCTACACTAGCTACAAGGTAAAAATCAGGTTTTCAGCACAGCCCCATGTCAAATCCTATGCATGTAGGGCTCCCAGCAGCGCAATGTGTTCAACCTACTCACTGCTCTTTCGAGGTATTTTTTTTCAGCAATAAGATACAGCTGAAACTTTTTTGACCAAATGCAACATTTGATCTGTAGTGGGAGTGTACTCCAGCCCTATCTATCCCTAAATTCTAGCATTCCTTCTCCTGTGCCTTCCTATTCAAGGCTAAGGACAAGCCTCTCTTCCTTCTATATTAAAATCATTATTTCTTTTCACAAAATCGCCACAAAATACAGAAGTGCTCTTGTCCTCATCTCATAATTCAGAACTTAAATGTGATTGACTGTTATGTTGTATCAGTCAAGAGCACCTACTAAATCCTGTATCTTTCTCACTAGATCAAAACTGACATGGATACACACCCACACATCCCTAACCATCTTTTGTAAGAGAGACAGATAGATAGACAGACAGACAGATTCCAGCAGCCTTCCTTCGGCCTACCTTCAACTTCATTACAAAGGACCCCGTCAAGTCATACAGGACAAATTTTTGGTAAAGCACAAGAGTTTCAAAGAGAAGAACCCCATTACAGTAAAAGCTGCTACTGGCACTCCTCAGAGGGCTTTGAGAGTGAATGTCCCTTCAGCTCGAGAGACACGCACATCCCAAACCCTTCATATTTAACACACAGAGTATCTACTGCCAAGCAGTGTTCTCCAGAAATGCAAGATTTTGCATTCTGCTTAACACAGGGAGTACATCTCAGCACTTTTTGCTTTATAGGATACAGACACTTATATAACTGTTGTGAGATTATGTAATGACTAATTAGAGATTTAACATACAGCCTTGTTACACCTCAGGCTTATCCCAAAGTAGCGTCCCACAGGAGAGAAATTATTTTCAATTCACAGTTCTTAATGAAATCAGAGGTAATGAACTCATGTAAACCCAAAACCTGATATATTCCACACAGAAATTACTTTGTTCTTATAGTAGATGTAGCAAACTAACCAGACAAATGACACTAAAATAAGGAAATATAACACAGTTGCAAGGGAAAGCATTTAGCTTTGACACCATAGAACATACAATTTGTAGTGATCCCTTCAGGGATTGAGGATTGAGATTTGAATCCTTGAGAACTCAGCCACAGCTGCATTTTGGGGAACTGGAGGCCAATACAGAGACAGCTTTTAGGAATAATGCTGCCTTATCTGCTGTCAACTGTGCCAAGCATAGCTGCTGTCAGCTTGCACGAGAGGAAGCCTTGTATGAAGACCAACAATAGACACAGAGCAAGTAACAAGTGCAATTTAAACGTCCCATGAAACATTTCTCTTGTAGGTTGTCAATATTTGTAAAGTCTTAAAATTCACCAGACCAGAAACTTGATTCTCCAGCAGCTGTGAGTTAAGCAACATCAGGTTCCTCTCCGAGTACAGAAATAGAGAAATTGTCTCCTCCACCAAAGGAAGGGGAAAATCCCTTTCATCTTTTTTTTCTAATGAAAGTCAAAGACAGCATGAGTCAATCAAAGAGATAACTTCAATGTGTATCTACCCTCTGGTCTCTCACTCTTAAGCTTCCATCTCAGGATAATATGGTGACACTGGCAAGACCGTGCACATTACTCATAAATTATATCCCACAACATGACCTACCTCAATGCAATGCAGAAACTCTCCTACTTCAACGTAAGGATGACACATTATTTTACTCAGGAAAATTAAAATGGAATTGGGGTAGGAAGAGTTACCACTCGTAGCAGCTCTACTGCCCTGTTCTCAGCTAAGATAAGCGTGTACTACATGCATTTTCATGTAAAAATTTGTGAAGTCAAAGAGGAAGCAACTTCAGGGAGATAAAATGATAAAAGTAAGTGGGAAGAAGTGATTACTGCAGTTACCAATTTTGCAAGTTAACCACAATTTTTACTTTTCTCTTCATTGGGCTAAGAAAACAGAGAGAGATAGAGAACAATATCGCAACAGCAATTAGCACAAGAAATGTGCCACCTCTGTCTGGAAACCTAGACAATGCCAGCTGTTTTTCACGATCACATTTCCTTTGCCATCCTTCTCCCGGGATGCCATTCCAAGAAAGCCCCTGGCTGTGCAGCAGCCGCATGCCCTGGACACCTGGGGATGCTGAGGCCTGCCCTGAGCACACGACTGGCACAGCTCACAGCGACGCTTCAAGCTCCACAAAACTTTGGCAGTGCAGGAACTCAGACAAGACCAAACGAAGCAAGAGCTGCCAGCGGCACCGAATGTCAACTCAGAAAATGAATGGAAAACACACCTCCCCTTCATTGACACTTAAGCTCACATTTGGGCTTGTCAACAAATAGATACATACTTCTGAAGTAAACAGCAAAACATTTCTCAAAAGGTAGAGAACATTTTCTTGCCAGCACCCCTTAAAAAGCACCTCACTCACACCACTTGCCAAACTAGGATGTAAAATCCTTTGACTTGCAGCCAGAGAGCTACAACGAAACCAACGCCTCTCATCGGCCCCTTCCCGGCCCATCACTGCTCTCTTCCCATGGTCATCCCAGCTAGCAGCACACAGCATTTCAGTCAAGGATAAAATGCCAGCAGCACTGCCCTGCGTGACAGCTGCCTCAGTAGAAAACAGCGCCAGAAGCCGGGGAAAGGAGCGGGCAGCTTACCTACTTAGCTTTCGGTAGGCGCCTCCGCACCGGGGTGCGTGCAGAGGCTTGGGCTCTGCCAAACTGAGAACCCCTCTAAGGCCGAGGCCGCCGGTACCGAGGCCAGGGCGGGGAGGTCTGGCCCGCCCCGGCCCGCCCCGCCAGCGACAGCCCCGCCAGCGACAGCCCCGCTGCCG
>JAYDZK010000274.1:20875222-20888533 GCA_034509185.1 Euphonia xanthogaster
GCCTCCCAGCTCCGCGCGGCCGCGGCGGCACCGGGAGAAGCGCCGGGCTGCGGCTGCATCGCACCTGCTCCCGCCTGCTGGGCTGAAAACAAACGCACGCACACAAGGCGTCTCGTTTTCTGATGTATGCTCGGACGTGGACTAGACACATCCCCAGTTAAAAAATATACTTTCAATTCCTGCCTTTGCTCACGAGCGGCCAAATGTATGAGAGAGGGAGGAATGGAGGCTCTGGCACATACGGTGATTCTCTTAAAGCACACAGCAGGGTATTGTTTCTAAATCAGCAATAAACTGGAGCAAACACACCAGCCCCCCAGTTGACTGGCACTTGGATGAAAGCACAGCAGCAGTCCTGCAGGCACAGCTCAGGAGATGAAAGTATCTATTTAGAGGAAAGGATCATGTATCTGTCTGATTTCAAACAAAGGCTCTCAGGTTTCATAAGGCTCCCAAGCTCCTGGTAAAATAGCAGAAGTGAAAGTTTCTGTTTTAAGTAAGGAGAGGAAAAAACTTCTACAGAAGGATTTCAGCAGCTTGCAATGAAGGCTGGTTTTGAGAGAGCACAGAAAGTACTGCTGGGCTCTGCAGTCCCTGACAAACAGCACAGTGACGTTATCTACAGGTACACTAGTTGCAGTGTGAAAATACCTATGACAGGCTGGGGTTTCAGCCTGGACTTTCACCTACAGCCTTTACCTTGCTCTCTTCAAAGTGCTCAGCTGCCTTTGGCTCTCATGGCTTGGTAGTGTTCAGCCTTCAGATGCAGGGGCTCTGCTGCTCCACAGGGCACACGAGGGCTCACCAGTAACTCTGAATTTACCAAAATTTCTGCTAGAAAGGAGAAGGACAGCAATGACTCATTTTCACATCCCTGTATACATGAATGCTTCCTTCAAGTTGGGTCACACCCAACACCCACTGCTTAAACAGCCATCTTTGCATCAATACAGAAACATTTTCAGAAGGGAACTGGTCACATTTACTGTGTAGTGTTCACACCAGGTTGGAGCCAAAATTTTTTTGCACATAGGCACATGCAAAAGGTAGCTCAAGTGGTCCCCTTTGGGAAAGGCATTGCACATAAATGCAATAAAGCCCTGCCCCAACTGCAGGGAGAGATCACCAGTACCTGTTTTGCAGAGAGAAAGGATGGACAGCAACCAACAGCCCTCTCTGTCCACCTTTAATTTACAGGTGCTTAGGCAGAGGCACCTCCTGTATTCCACCAAAAAAAAAAGAAAAAGAAAATAAATAACAAGAAGAATCTCATTTTGAAAATGAGAAATGTATTTATGTAGGCTAAATCTCAGCATTCTTGGAAAAAAAGCTTTTTTACCTGCAGGAAAAAGAAGAGTGGCAAAAACAAAGAAGAAACATGATGGGAATGATACGAGCCTTATTGCAGTATTATACAGACAGCTTTCAAGACAGATTGCTATTTTACATTTTGAATGTAGCTTTTGCTGAAGTCATATATCATAAGCCACAAATATGTTCTAGGATTAAAGAAGAGATTATCTGATGTTGCTCAGTACGCAGACAGATATTGGACACAGGGTAATGTTAGCAGCAACCACCCAATTTATTCCCTATGTTTAATCAAAATATTTTTGTGCCAGTCATCCTTTCCTCGGGATTGTTTCTGTACCTGGACTGCTGCTGAAATCTTTAGATAGGTTAAGAGCTTGATTGCCAATGATCTATTTCATTAGTTAACCTAAATAACATATTAAGTGTTTTACAGAGATGTATGGGCCAATATTTAGTTCTGAAATCAGTAATTTGCTGGGACTAAGTTACTATGTTCAGTGTAAAATGGAGTCAGACTGGGTGAGAGGGCAGAGGGGAGCAGCCTGTGCATAGGAGGCAGGAAGGTCATTGGAAACTGCTGAACCACCATCAAAGGAGCTGCATATTTATGTGTGTGCTGTGTGCAACACAGGAGCCTTCCTGCAACTGCAGGGAGCAGTCAGAACTGTTTTACAGGGTAGCCCATGGGTTTCTTTTAAATCAACAGCATTTTTTGAGTTAAATGAAGGAAGGACTATGTTGTGGTTATGACAAGGTCACAGAGTGCTCAGCTCAGTTCCCTCTTTCTGAAGCCAAGCAAGTGATTTGATTTCTTGAAAACCAGAAAAAACCACGATTTCTTTGGTAAAACATGCAACAGTCCTACTAGCTGATGATCAGATTCATACCTCTGTGTTCTTATTCAAGGCTATTGCCACTGAGATCTGCAAAGGTCTCAGCCTGCTGAGCCAGATCCTTTACAGCTCACCAGCTTCTCCCCATTCTCCATGATAGTTTCTCTGTTTCTATAGCCCAGGCATCAGGATTGCTGGGTCTGCAGGCTACACAAGGGTTGGTGGTCTTCTAAGAAAGTGGTCGTTGTCTCAGTCAGTCTGTAAAATGAAGGTATCAAAAAGCAATCCCCAGAGATGTCAAAGGATCCACAATCTGCATGAGAGTAAACCTGATGCTTAACTCTGCAAGATAGATGAATTATAGGACAGAGCTTTTTAGCTTTCTAAATAACCCTTTAACTTCTGAGAAGCTGGAAGTGCAGCCTGAATTTGAACCTCCTGTGGACTTTTATCAAAGGGTCTTTCTTTGATGAACCTAGTCCAAATTATCTGAAAAGCTTAACACCTATGATAGAGAACAGGGCTCCAAAGTTAAAAGGAGGGTTTAATTTGTTTCTTATTCTCTGGCAGTTTTCTGCCTTGTGAGTGGAGACACAACAAATAAAAATCCACACTTACCTACAGTGATTTTCCACGTCATCTTCCCCTGGCAAGTGCCTAGCTTGCCCTGCCAAGAGCTAATGGCTACACCTCACCCAACAGCAACCTACAAGTACAGCATCACAAACCACTGGTTTTCAATCATTCTTTATCCTAAAGTAAACTCATTATTTCTCCTTATCTGCAGGTGTCCTTCATTGTATGTAGGACCAAAGTCCTCTGAGAATTACCGCTGTGCTGCTGTTCAATGGCAGACAGGAGAGGAGGGGAACAGCTCACCCCAGCTCCTGCCAGGCTCACTGCTATGCTCCTGCTAAAGCCAACAAAGTGGTTTTGTCAAAGATGTAACTGTGTTTGTCCTCAATGTAACAGTCTGCACCAACAATTAAATAAAAGTAAAATTTATTTGATATAGGACAGAAAAATAACAAAATCACTTACAAAATGAATATTAAGCAAAAAAATTCACAGAACTAGATTAACATTTTATAAAAAGCTCAAACTTTAAGCATCTGATAGAAATGTTACTTTTTGCTCAGCCTGTTTTACGTTTTAGATAGCCCTCATGTGGCTTTGGAAGTGCAAATTTAGATGTCTTCCTCTGCATGCATTAGTTTACACTAAGGAATATTTACCATAGACAAACTATTTCAAAATGGCAACATACATAAAAGGTTACTCCCTTAAGACATGCTGTTTCCATTTTTGCTTTTTACATCTGCATACCCACCTGCTGCATACTCACTGAGACCATACATGCCCTGCTTCTGCCCGAGTTATTCCAATACTCCCCTCTTTGCCAGTGCTCCAGTTTAGATTTTAAGTGAATGGTCCAAACACATCCATCTTACAGATCTACAAGATCTGCTGTTTTCTTCCAGTGTACATGAAGAACCATTCCATGAATTTGCCCTTAAAGTGCTCCTGGATATCTTAGGGGAGAGATTCTCCTTATTTTCTGATGAATACCGTTTGAAAGATGAAGGCTCACACAATCTGTGTTCCATGGAGTCAATGTACCGCTGTATCCGGTTGTTGCACCCAGCTGTGAGACGAAGGTGTTCACACCACTGCCACGTGGAGCTCCAAAGTGCACATTTTATACCCTACTTTCTACTCTAGTACTGGTAACATTCAACCAGTTGGCTTTTAGTTCCTTCAGCAATCTTCTCCTTTCCAGTGTCCCGAGGCCAAGGGGCCCTCTCTAGGTCTCTCAACATTTGACATTCTGCTTAAAAAAAATCTGTTTGATCACTCAACTCCATTCTTTACCTCCAAGGCAAAAAAAGTACCCTTCCAATTTCCATACTTCTGTACAGAAGATCATTGTGTTACAATACATGTGATGCATGATAGCAGTTTAGCTCCTTTATCCCCTGCTCCAAGACAGACCTACTTCTATAAGTGTCATGCAAACAGCTGATGCTGCAAGGAGAAGCTACTGCCCAGTTTTTTAACTGACAATATAAGGAACTTCTTTCACAGTGCTGTCTTGCAGAAAAGAAAATACAAACTTTATGATTCTTTTAGTGTTGGGAAACGCTGACTTTTAAGCAAGAACTTTGCCTTGTTATTTATTTCATTTATAGAAATATACACTTCCTGAATCCCAAGCTGAGCTTCCTTTAACAACTCTGAACATTCTTTACTGTGACCTCCTCTCCCAATGGCTGGTGCAGAAAGTCATAACAAACATAACACATGTTTTTCTTCCAAAAATATAGAGCAGAAATTATTTTTACATGGTACAAAAGTTATTCTCATTTTATTTATGGAGTTGAATGAAACAAAAACAAACATCCGTGACCACTGCCACGCAGTGCAAGCCTCAGTGGTAACGTAAGAAGACAGGTTGAGGTGTGAGGGTTTATAATACAATGCCATTGAAACAAACCCAGCAAATCTTATATGCAAGCAGTGAATAAAATTTACTTCTGTAACCTATGCAGGCTCACTGACTGAAGTCAGCTGGGCTGTGTGGACAGCAGCATCAGACACTGGTTTTGGAACAGGTTTGAATTTTGAGAGCAATACCAGCAATTGACTGTGAAGCCAACCAGTGCCCACATACACCTCACCTACACACTGATCCAGTGGCCTCTCCATACACTGAGCTCCACCTGGAGTTAGCAGATGATGCCCACAACAACAGCAGGGCGTGGCTCAAACACTGTTAAATGCTACTGTCGGCACTATTTAGTTAGGACCTGGAAGAGCAATGTCTATTAATTCTTCTACTGAGACACAGAAAAATTGACTAAAAAATTCATAAGGCACCATTGATTCAACCTGTTTTGTATTAATCGTTTTTAACACTGCATAGTGAAATAAATACTTTAATACTGATCATATTGTAAACAGCTACTGCTACATGAAGCAATATACTGAATGATAAAATGCTGCATTGTTCTGGAATATATCTAGGGACTTTTACAGCAAAACATATAAATGGAAATGCTGTTGTTATGTGAAAAAAATGCCCCTTTCTGCAGTATTAAGCTATTTTACATGTATGCCAAACATGTATTCTGAAGAGTTTTCTAGACTAAAAAATCATTTCTAAAATCTAAGCAGTTCAGGATTCTTGGCTTGTTAACTGGGGGCCTTTTACACAGCACATTTTAAAGTGAAACTGAAGCTGGTTTTCCCAGTCTTTGGTAGTGGTCCAGATTTCTGGTCAGAAAACCTTGCTGAAACGATCAAATACAGGATATTCTGAATTATACAGAGTATTGGAAGAACACTGGGCAGCATTTTCGTTGACTTACCAAAGCAAAACAGTTATGTTGGAAGCAGGTAAGTTATAAAAAATATCATTCCTGGAGGGTTGGGGTTTTTTTTGGCTACACAGCTATTTGGATATGAACAAAGATTTGGCAAGTCAAGGTACTAAAAATATTGTATTCTTAAATTCAAACTACTATTCCTTAGAAAGGTATTAAATGCTTCTGTTTTAAAATATGAATACAATAATTTATCCTTTAAGTTATTAGCCTAAAAATCTTATTTGGACTTCTATTCACAAAATAATATCCCAAAGAGAGAGGCACTTTAAGTGACATCCATAAAATACATATACAAATTCAGCATTGTGCCAGGTTTGATCCCAAGGTGCACCTGTCACATGGAGGTCCCCCCAGTATCTGTTTAAGGAACTCTTACAGCCACGATCCTGCAACTGGATGTAGCTACATCCCTGCGCCTGCGCATTTCATTGCAGGTTCAAGACCATAAACAGTAACTAAAAATAGGTCACTAGATACAAAAATGTAAAAAACAAGTACATAATCAATGCTGTCACAGCTAACAAGATTTTGTAAACAAACACTGAAAAGACCAAATTAAATTTGATCTGGCCAAATCCAACTCTAGTCTCATCCCTTCAATGTGATGTCCAGGCTGCAGGCAGAAAGTGGATCTGCCCCCCCGCCCACAGACAGAGCAAAAAGCCCTATTCACTGACATTTCAGCAGGGTCCAGACTCTCTTTGGCTAAATTCCCTAGATTTTCAAGGACTGACCTCATTCTAGCCGCAGAGTGTACATAGGATGGTATCTCCCATGCTAGAGAAACATTTTCTTAACCTACATGACTAGTTTCTATGTTTTATTTTGGGTTTTTTTGATCAACACCCTGTGAAGCACAGCTGCTGATACAGGCTTGGTAGGGATCCCAAGGAAAACACTGAAGAAACATACTGCTGATGAGACTGAGAGGATATTTTTCAGAGGTCCAAATAACAAAGAGCTATCATTCCCCAATATTTCAAATCCAGAATTATAATCTTCCTCCAATTTCCAAAGGCATTTTATACGCACTTAGACCCACTTGTAAAATTCACTCATACAATGAGCTCTTTTCTCATACACAAAATTCAAAAGCCATTAAACGTATTAACCACTTGCCACAATGTTAGAATACTTTACTCTTTCTTCTCTCATAAGCCTTGCAGCTCTCTGTAGAGACTCCTTTCAGCAGTTTGAAAGGACAAGCTTCATAGCCAAATCTTTCCATTTCTC
Source organism: Euphonia xanthogaster (assembly GCA_034509185.1). NCBI lineage: Eukaryota > Metazoa > Chordata > Aves > Passeriformes > Fringillidae > Euphonia > Euphonia xanthogaster. The sequence continues at coordinate 20,881,989 of JAYDZK010000274.1, forward strand.
TTGAACCAGTGCAGACAGCAAATTTTGGATGCTCCCACTGGAACATACAAACCCCGGACCCCCCTCCCAACATCAAAGGGCTTTCACTGAGGAACATCAAACCCCATCACTTAGTTGTACCAAAGAAACAACTGGAAAGCAGTCTGTGGAGCACTGGCATTAGTGATGCTTTACAGGTGGAGCCTGCAACTACAATAATTGCTGCGTTTGCACTCGGACTGCCTTCTGAGGACTCTTCACATGCACTACCAGGCAGAGGGCGTTACGGCAATCCAAGGCACGGATGACATGATGTGGGTTGGTCCACATAAGAGTAGGACAGAATTAGGTCACAGAACACATAACACTATTAAAAAAAGAGGAAGGAGGGTTAAAAAAATATATATTTTTTTTATGCTGATGAATTCTTCACTTGTGCTTTTCTTTGGAAGATTCTTTGCAGATAAAAACAAGGCCAGGGATACTCCATCCTTGAGGCAGGATGTGTTGTGCATTGTTTAAGATTTGCTTGACTAAGCTGAAGTAAAAAAGTAAAAGATGAACTCTTTGTCACCATGTAGTAGGTCTATGGCTTGCAGAAGCAGATAGGCTGAGTTAGGCATGCAAAGAAGGATCCAGGGGACTCTTGGCTACACTTTTTACCCAGCAACTGTTTTTTCAAACATCAAATACTTTATCATTAAAATAATACAGCTGCTGTACCCAAAGTGAATGAAACAGCTTTGTTCAAGCTCTATCAAATTCAAAGCCAGACCTCCCACGGAGTTCTCCATGGGATGGGGTTGGACATGGTAAGCATGATGCACATACGTTCGGTAGGGTCCACAAAATGCCTGCAGTTTAAGCGAATAAAATTCAGAGCTTTGAGCAACTACAGTCCATAAGCCACATCTATTACTTCTGTAATAGAGACGAAAGTTTGTTCCAGCTGACAAGCCAAAAGTGGAAATCGATCACGACAGACAACTTTCCAGTCATGCGGACAGGAGAGCTGACTCCAAGGAAACTTGAGAACAGATGTCACCCCAAGATGGGCCAGAACCCATTTCACCTTGGTATAGGTGGGAGCGGGGGGGCACCTCTTTCTTTTCTGACAGAACCACCTAAAAGAGAAAGAAGGTTTTCTTGTGTTACTCCTCCTGGAATACTCCTCCTTTTGAAGGGGGAGTTTACATCCAAGCAAATAATTCAGTAACTGGTGAAGATCTAGTATTTTCATGCCTGACTATTTAAAAAAAACAACAAACCAACAAATCTTTGTAGAGTTTCTGGTCACTTCATCAGAACTTTGAAAACTGTAAAATAATGTTTTTAACTAATTCTATCCCTAATGCCTGGAAAGCATATGTATTTTGGTCCATTTTCCCATTCCCAAACCAGATTGATAGTTCTTGTTAGCTGTACTAATTTATTTAGTAATTTATTCTCAGTGCTACTTGCAATACATGCAAATCTCAACAAAAAGTGGCAAGCTGTAAACACAGTAAAATTTCAAAGCTCTTAATGCTTTTCCCTATATGAAAATTTTCATAGCAAACTCGCAAAAGGAAACACAAAACAATGTGTATGTTACTTTGCCTTCCTTTGTGGACTAATACAAATGGGATGAAAACTAACACGGCAAAGTGAACTAAAAGGAATCTCTGCTTCAAACCAAAAGTTCATCATCTGGAAACAGGAGAGAAGCATCTGCATATACAGATGATTACAGGATAACGATGAGCCACCAATGTCATTGGTTGTGAAAGAAGCAATTGATCCTTGGGTATATCAGGCAAAATACCACTTTTTTGTACCACCACCACCACCACAAAAAAAGATAGGAAACATTCATGCTGCTGTAGAAGACATGTTTGAAACCTGAGCTGGAACAGCATGTAACACAGATTGGAAAAGCCAAAACAAACAGAAGTGTATACCTAAGCAGCTCTGCTAATCAGAGAGCACGGCTTGGAAGCAGAGTGTAGTACATCCATTCAGATTTATTCAGCCCAGCAAAACAAAAACTGAGAGGAGGATACGACTGTTGTCTTAAAAAACATGAAGAGTTTAACACACAAGAAGAGAGGAAAACTAAACCCAAGGATGATGCTGGCACAAAAATAAATGAGTTGTGCATGAATTTAGATGAGAAATTAGGAGAAAGTTCTGAGGGATTTTGTGGTTCTGGCTGCCTAGAGCAGAAGGGCTGACTATAATGGCAGAGTTGGTCACTTACAGTACATGTTTTAACTTAAAAACCAAACAATTCCCCACTCAAAAAGTATTAGAGGGCTTGTACCTATGAACTTGCATTTAGCTTTTCCTGTGCGGTGAGGAAGGATGACCAGACTGTTAGTCTGAGAATTCTGGAAACCTCAGCATCCAGACCCTGCCCCATGCACTTGGTTTTAGGACAATACACTGAAATTCCAACTTACCTCTACTGTCATTTCTTGCTAGTTTACTGGGATAACTTCTGTTCATGGGTACATATGGCTCTGGAGGTGGCAAATCAGATATCGGATGAAAAGAAAATCTGCTTTCCCATTCATCTGAAAAAAAATCCCATGCAATTTACTCATTAGTTTTCTGACACAGCTTAGGAAAGTCAATTGACACTGACATCATGTTTAATGCATGTTTTAAATTGCAAAATGCTTACACAGCTGCGTACTGAACCAGCATTCTCTTAGGAAGTCAGGGAAGACGATGCTTTAGGTTAATTCGGGAATGAAAATTTCTGCCAAACCGATCATTTTGCCAGTTTAATGCAATTTTTTGCTGTACTTACTGAGTCTATAGAATTCTAAATAAAACAAGCATACCAGTTTCCTCATTGAAATAATAGGAAATATTCCAAGAGCTCTGTTCTGCACCTGATTTTGAAAGCCTAAAGAAGAAAGTGGGGGCTAATTTAAACTTTGTCATTTCTTCACTTGCTTGCTTCAGGACTTTACAACCATAACGTTATTGAGATATTGTTGTATTTTACTGCATAATGTAATGAACAGATGAGCAAGTTCTACCTGGCATTTGTACATGTGGTTATTTGCTGGATCCAGTTTTCCTATGTTTACTTCCAATGGCTGCAATCAGAAACCAGTGTGTAAAGAAGCGGCATGTTCTGAGCCCTGCAAATGACTTGTGTAGGGAGAAATATGCCTGTGATCCTTCTGCCTTACCTGATGTGTGAAGATGTTTCAAAAGCGTGAGTTATAGTTTCATTTTCTGTTTGCTTTTTTCTAACCTTATAAATGTCAGGAATACCAATTTTGGCCTCACATAATTAACTGAAGGATTTATCTGTTCTATGCAAATAGAAAACAATTAAAAAGAAAAGCATGACAAATCTATAAAACACAGCAATCTTGGACATCATCTTCTTAATAAATGTAGCAGAAATAGATACTTGACATTTTCAGCAATATTCTGACAATCTCTTCCCTCATCTGTTTTTCAGCTTTAAGCTTTTGAGTCATCTAACTTGTTCTGACTTCCTAAGTGTTGGTGTAGCTGTGGTTTGAATTCATACTAGAGCTGAAACAATTCCTTTTTTCAGGGTATTTTTCAAAGGGTTATTTTGGAGACTGCATTGATGACTTGGCAATTCTGCTCTATGTATGGCATATTTATTCTGTTCCTACTTGCCCGGGTTAATTGAGACCCAAGTGACACCTCTGCTGGTCAGAAATCAAAGGTTGCCACTAGAAACAAAGTCTCTATCCCAAAGCTCTTTTGAGGCATTAGGGCCAAAAGCCAGTACACTTCTCTGTGGAGCGCAAAGAGCTGGGAGGATGCTCACCATCACCGGGATCCTGGAAGCCGTTTCTGACAGCTGCCGAAGGCGGCGGCGGCGGCGGCGCTGCCGAGCCGGGCCGGTCGGGGGGAAGCGGAGGTCGTGGCCCGCCCCTCTGGCTGTCCAGCCCTGCCCGGGAGGGCAGCTGCGGAGTGCTGGGCAAAGCCCTCGAGGTGCTTCCGTTCCTGCTGATGGGAGGAGGCGGCGGGAGCGGGCCTAGAGCAAGGAAAGAAGCAAACACACAGATGCTGTTAACACCAGGGGCTTTCCACTGCCAAGGGAAAGCCAATGCTGGCATCCCAAGGCCTCCCACTTACAAAAAGTCCTGCTTCAGGACCCTTGGCCCCAAGGGGTAATGGCCCTCAGCACCCACTTCCCTGCTCTCCAGGGCTCTCTAGGGATTTAGTGCTGATTTGCAGAGTACAGCTCAGAGGAGCAGCTATATCTAAACAAACACACTGCAGTGTCCACACTCCTATTCTCCTCAGCTACAGAAGCCTCTGTAAAGGTTCTGGAAGATACTTTTAAACCACTCTAAATTAACAGTGGCCACAACAAGCAGAAGTCACAGCTGGAATTCAGGGTGCTGTGGAGGTCTGAACTATAACACATTTCCTTTTCATGGACCACTGCAAGGCAAGAGAACGTGTAGCATAAGACACCTGCTACCTTTAGAGGCTCTCTGTCTGTAGGGGTGGCTCCCTCTGGGTGTGTGGTGGCGCACAGGGCAGCTCTGCCCAGGAGTGGCTGTGTTTAAGCAGCAGCTCATCAGCTCACTCGTTTATAAACAAATGAGCTGCATGACAGGTTTTCCAGTAGCTGGAGCATATCCATCTCCCTGGAAATTGGAAACAGACCTCACACATAGACGGGCATTTCCAGTGTTTGTGTATCTGTAACTGGCATGGACATGACAGGTCAAATACGAAGGCACAGCCTCTGTAACGCAGACCCAGGGCTGTCCTGAGGGCAGGGGAAGGGTGCTTCTACAAGGAAAGTAAATAAAGACAGGAAAGCTGCTTTTGCCAGGGAGAGAAGTGCCCGTGGTTAGGACACAAGAAGGTGAAGCAGAGGGTGTGGAGAGTTACGCATGTTCAAAAGTCTCACTACCTGTTTGGTGCAGTTTGGCAACTGACGATTATGTTAATTTTCAATAAATGCTTCCCTCTCTTGACAAAATCTATCTACAGACATGCACTTTGAAAAAGAGAGCAGTAGATATTGTGTCTCCAGCAAAAAGCATTGAAACATTTCAAGAAACATGCTGTATTTCGTGTATTTTCGCTCCCCCTCTTATTTTACAAATTACTGAAGTCTGCCTTTAGGGAATGGTTTCAAAGAATGAGAAGCATTCAGCAACTTTCAGAATAGTTTGCTTGCTCTCTCTAAACCTAGCTAAACTCCATTGTCTACACTGAACTGCTACAGAATAGGTGTATTTGCATTTAGAATGTACTGCTACAACTTCCTTCTACTTACTGAGCCGGAATTGAGCCAGAAGAAAGTTAGTGCAGGTTTGCTAAAACCATCTGCCAAAGAAAAGGGTCAAGTAGGAAAGCACTGGTGGAAGCCAAGGCCACCACAGAACAAACTCTTGGAAGTGACTGAATAATTGCAGACACGCTCTGCAACTTTGATCCATCAATTTGGTCAATTGTAACAGGATTTCTTTGATTTATTTACTGCAGGCTGCACTAGCATTGTGTCATCCTCTAGGCTGGCAACCAGCTCCACAAAGCAGAGTTACAGGGCCACTATATTCTGTACAGCTTCTGTAGGTGTTGGAGCTCCAAACTGGTTCAAGGAGCTAGAGAGCAACATAGCTGTCTGTGGGAGCTTCCATGACATTCATTTCTATTGTCTAGGACTGGGCAAGCTAGAGATGACTTCTGAGTTTATTCCAAAGGATGAAATGAAAGGCAACTCTATGGAGTTTCCCAGCAGTATCTTCTGTGCAACGCTTTTCTCCACCTGATGTAAGAGGGCTCAGTTGCACCCTGCAAATTCTTTCATCTCCAAAGAGACAACTATCAGGTATCAGGGAGCTGAGTTATGATGTCCAATTCTTAAAAGTTATGAACGGTTGTCACAAAGGACAAAATACATTATGAAATTGGTCAAAGGAGAGGATTCTACTTTTAGTCTAATTTGATATCTACATATGGGAAGTAACAACACTTAGTCACACTGTAACAAGTGCGATTACATTTAACAGCTGTTGGCTAGGTCTTTTATTACAGCTATTGTATTTGACTGTGTTTGTGTCTCTGAACATGTAGAAGGTCAGGTTCCACAAACCTCCACTTGCGAGAACACGACCATTAACTCAGGCTGGTTGACTCAGGAAGTCAGATGCTGTCACTTTACCAGAAGCTACTTTGCATCAAAGAACGTAATGGGGAAATCCCTTTGCAACCCTCTTCAATTACAGTGACTATAATGAAAGTTACCAAGATCTGTAAAAGTACACGTGAGCACACTGGTGATGCACTTCGATTTTCCTTAAACCACCCTGACGCCCACAAACCCTCGCTTCCAACTGCAGAATGCCTAGTGCCTAACAGGGATGTCAGTCATCCTGGGATGTGTTTGTTGTGCGTGTGAAACTGGCGTGGGCATGGCCAAAGCACCCTCTCCCCGTGCCACCTGTCCCGGCCAAAGCCCCCCCTCCCCTGTCCCCGTCCCCGCTCCCCACCTGAGCGGCCGGGCGGGTCTCTGACGGGCGGCGGCGGTCTCTCTCCGGGTGGCGGGGGCAGCGGTCCGGAGC
>JAYDZK010000274.1:20889098-20933337 GCA_034509185.1 Euphonia xanthogaster
GGCGGCGGAGCGCGGCCCCGAGGGCGGCCCCGGGAAGCGCGGCGGGCCGCTCGGCGGGGAGAAGGGCTTGGCGGCGGCGGAGCGGCCCCCGGGCGGCAGGGCGGGCGGCCGGCCTCCCCCGGCGTCTGCGGACACAGGAGAGGGAGCATCAGCGCTGTCGCACCGGGGCCGCGGTTCCCGAGGGTCTGCGAGCGGCCAGAGCGCAGCCCGGCACGGGGCACCCCTGCCTTGAGGCTCAGCCCCAACGCCGGTAGCACTGGGAAACCACTCCAGAGTACCGGGTGACATCCCGATGCTGCTTATGAGGCACGAGTTAAGTGGCCGCCACAAAGTAACACAAGTGATGCAGCCATCATACAGCAAGCAATAAAACGGGGAGGGAAGAAATGGTGAAGAACAAGTACCAAAGAGCATCAACCGGAGAGCAAAGAAATCTTAGCTTTTAAATTACATTTAACAACAAAAGGTCATCAAAAAGCTCTTTTCAGCCCTTTCTAGTAGCTGTGATCTAACGATGTAGTTGTGCACATCAGGAAGAAGGCAGCTGGCCCTGCAGTTCACAAGTACTGTTCTGTGATGCCAGGAACTTTTGTATTGATACAAGTTTCCAAAAATAGACTTGTGACACAATAGAAAATACCAGCTCTGAGAGACTGTTTTGTACGCATGTGCTGGAAAATTATGTTAGGCTATAAAATATATATATATATATTTGTAACACTCTACAATCCCCATAGCATAGTCCTTCTTCAACAAGTATGAAATCGTATGCCCTTGAACTTAAAAAACTCAGTGGCCCCAGACGTCCTCATTTAAAGGGGCATGAGGCTTGGGGCAGCTGTTTTGTCAGCCAGAAGCACACTCCAGACAAGCCTCCATCTGCAGTGTGTGTACCAGCCAGCTGGGATGCCTCATGCACTCCCTAAGCAGCAAATCATGCTGTTGTGGAGCTGACACAAGTACTTTCCATTCGGAAAGCAGATCCTTTTTCCTGGTGCACAAGAAAGAATTAGCCTGGATCCTCCTCTGTTCCCCTCTTGTCCTGCACACCCAACAGCTAAGGCAGGATGTAATTTGCCTGACTGTACTTTGCAGGTAGCCATTCAACACTACCAAGATCTTTAGCTTTCATCAATAATGAGGAGGATGGGTGAAAAGGGAGTCTGGCTTCTCCCTCATAAAACCTAATAGTAAGAATAAAACAAGATTCAAGCTGAAAATTACATTTCCTAAGAACCTAATTTGATGGCTTTCTCAATCCCAGCAGGTAATTTGTTGCAGTGCTATGAAGGTTTTAAGCAATGTCATTTTTTCACACTGGAAATTCAAGGTCTTTCTTACCAGCATCTCGACTTGCAGTACATCTGAGCTTTGGCATTCCTGCTTGAAAAAGGCCTCCAAGGCCAGGTGGTCCACCGCCACCGAAGCCACCACCACTGCCACCGCCAAAACCCCCACCGCTGCCACTGCCACCTCCTCCAAAGCCACTGCCGCCACCTCCACCAGATCCTTTGGGTTCTGTGGGGAAAAAAGATCCCCCATGTTAGTGAAGCAGGACTGATCCTGGAAAGTCACCTCTTTCATTAGAGTAATGCTTGTAGCTGGGGAAAAAATGGATGAACTTTCAAAACACACAAGGTTTGGATCATCACAGCTGCCATCATCACCACCACCACTGCACCGTGGAGGAGCTGGTGCAATAACCACAATAACCATAGCCTCTGTGATTGATTATGCCATCACTACTTTAGTCTGCTCTAGACTGGAGAGCAGAGCAAATTGCTGCAGAGAACTTGGAACTGAGCATGGATGGGACCTCTGAGAACATACTATAGTCTTTGTTAGCACCTCAGCTGCTTCTTCCTGTTTCTTCGTACTTTTGCCCTCTTATCCTTCCCCTCCACTTCTCCATAAGCAGAGACAGGGCAATCTCATGGGGAAAAAGGGAAGGAAGGAAAAAGGCAGAAAGTCCCTCCTCTTGAAGGTGTCTCTGAGAATCACTGCTGGGAATGCACAAAACTCTCTCATTATTGATGATATTGCAACATATCTACTTATTTAAAGAAAGCTTAGTAGCAGAGGAGATGCCATTTCTGTAGGTTCAGAAGTGCAGTGACAGGATCATTAGCTGTTAATGTTTCCAATAGGCAGGAATTACTTTATCAGCCCTCTCCCTTTTCTCTCCCATTGCTCTCTAATGTCAGTATTTCTGCTGTGACAACTGAGTTGCCAAAAGTAAAATGAAAGTGTTTCCACAACTACAGTACATGGAAGAACCTTATTCAGAGTATCACTGCAAAATCAGCAGGTGCACAGGTTGGAATATCTGTGGAGATCAGCTCTCAGATGCTGGGCCACATAGGCTAAGATGACTTGCTTAATTTCTTGGAATCCTGATTTCCACAAGTTTGGGTGGGTAAAATTTTCAGTGACTTCAAAGTAATTAAAACCTGTGGATGAAAAGCACTTCTAAAAATTTGCCAGAGAAAAAAGGAAGAGTGTATCCATGGGAATGTTTTACATTATCCTTCTCTTTCTTAAGCATGTCAGCTCAGTTCAGCTCTGACTCAGATAGGGTGTGAACCTCTGGAGAAATGCTGCTACCATAGTTTAAGTCTTTCATCATGATTTGCTAATTCATGTAAATAAGATAATAGGCTGCATCATTTTTATCTTACTGTTTACCCCCTCCTTTAATCCCCTCCAGCTCATTACTATAGCTAGAACATGTAACTTCACATTCAGAGATGATCTTTAAAAACTGTAGCTGGCTGATTGCAGAGCTGTGTCTAATTTTTTAAAAATTACTTTGATTTGGTCAAACTCCTCTGGGTATTTCCTTCTTTTGTCATCATGTTCCTATCACAGTCCAGCCTTTAATTGCATGGCTAAACCTAGACTGAGGTGTATCACATTCGCTAATCAGTCTGCAGAAGTGTCTTTTCTCCTTTGGAAATGAATGCCGTTCCTCTGTCAGCACAGGCCTGTGTTCCTCACTCTTCTCTTGTTTCTGTTCTGCCTTCCAATACTTCTGCTACACAAGCTTCTCCAGCATCCTCTTGGCACCTGCCAAGATGTGCTGTGAGACAGAGCAGCAGCACAGCTGGATAGAGACCTTATCTCCCTTCAGGTAAGTGGAGTCACTGCCTTGTGCAGTACTGCTGGGCTGTCTAAAAAGATAACACCCCTGAGTCACTCCAGGAGTGGCAAAACTGCATGCAGCAGTGACACACAGGTAGAGCTGTGGCTTCTGGCTTGGGTTTTGCTCCAAGTGGTACTGGAGCCAATGGTGTCATGCCAGGCATTCATTTATTCTTATATTGTTTATGCAAAAGTAGAGGCTGAAATTCCACTTCATTCTCTGTCCTCTCCTCAGTCCTTATGGGGTTTTGTTTGCCTGATCTGCTGCACGTCCTCAGCAGAACTCCTGGTAGGACTTGCATATTTTTGTGATATAAGCAAACAGGATAATAAATCACTTTTTGAGAATTAGCAAACAAATTACCATTCACATTTCATAAGCAGTACTTGATTTCTCAGCTGACTGTTCATTCACGATGAATAGAATTTATTTTTATGCATGCCAATTTCTGGCATTTTCTTTTATCTACTCTTATGGCAATTCATCTGATGATATATAAAATCATTTTCTGCTTTCAGATCTGTAGAACCATTCATGCCCACAGAAATTCCAACATGTAGAGTCATACTTACTGTCAAGAATTGGAGCACTTCTGTCATTAGTAACAGTCTTCTTGAGCTTTTTTCCTTTGGTAATATCAGATAATAGAGCATTTCGCCCTGCCTGTTCTGACCTGCTTAGGGATGGCTTTTCAGTATTTGCCTGCAAAATAAAAATTAAAAATGAGGAGGCAAAATAAACCACAACTTCTAGATACAAATTTCTGCTTAAATACGGTAGTTACCTGAGACTTCAGTGGCTGTTTTAACAGCATTGGAGTGGGTAGGTAGCATGGCACGTCTACTTTTGTGAATGATATGAAAGGTACCTGGCCTTGTTACTGACTCAAAGTCTCCAACACTGCTGCTATTCTAATGCACATTATTCATTAGAAACAGTACATTTCTAGGTGAATTCATCTTTTTTGAACTCATGATTTAGAATCTCTCATTTTTTCAAGCCAAGGCTTATCTGTGCCATTTTGGAGATGGAACAAGACCAGAATATACACATAACTTGATTTTAGAAGGAGGTGGAAATTCTTGAAAGTTGTGGTGAAATACAATTTCTAGATAAATCAGAGCAAAGATGGACCTTTGTCTACTATTTTAGCTTAGACAGAAATACTTAAAAATGGCAACTGCCACTTCAATAATATTGATCTCTTCATATAGACCAAATAAAGCCTTTGGACATATGAGGTTTGTCTCAACGGTCCTCTCTTTTCACTTTATTTTCTGGTGACACATTTTTTCAAGAAAGAACAAAAAAACCTCCAAAGAATACACTTATATGCACATATATATGGGTCTTTCTTTTAGGAAATGGTTCCTGAAGCATCTTCTAATTTATCAGATCAGTGTTATGGAGATTTCCTGAAAGGTGGGGAGAATTGTCATGGAGGGACCAAGGAGAGTCTGTATCTTGCTTGAGGTGAAAAGTGAAGGAAAGACTCTTGAGAGACAGCCCATTCTGTGTAATCAGCTAGGGTTTTGCTCTGAAAATATCTAGGTACTTCAAAATGGCAATTCAAGAAGCCTTCCTTCTTGTCAGTGAGGTGACTGACTGTTGGGAGGGCAAGCACAGCACAAGCTCTATCCCAGTTTAAGTCAGGTCCGATGTAGTTTCACTCACCACGTTGTGCCAGATCCTGTGCCCTGATAGCACAGGCTGGCTGAGGGAGCTGTGCTAGCTAAGAGCTATCCTTACCAATTTAAACAATAGGATTTACTTTTTTTGGGCTCAAGTCACAGAAGTACTGGAGTAGAACAAGGGAGAAAGGGGGAGTACAGGTTTGGAGAAAGGCAAGACTTCAAGTCCCATTAGACAAGCCGTGGTCTCTCCACCAGATCAGCCACTAGCGTGGGAAGAATAAAAGGATGGAGAGTTAGGGTGGATTGTGACAACCACATGAGAACTGGAAGGCAGCAGAAGTGATGGTCGTTCTCGCAGGATCAACGATCAACCATAAACAATATGTTGGACAGCTTTCCCCAAATATCACGGACACCCTCATCCACACCTCTGGATCTCTGGACATCCTATTCAAAGTGACAAGCAGCAGCAGAGAACAGTGCACATGTTTACCTCCTGTAAAACTTACCAAGGCCAGTGTTGGGGGTGGAGGGGGAGCTGGAGGGGGTGGCACAGGCATGGTGGAAGGCTGACCTCTGTCTGCTTTTGCTAAGAAACCTGCACAGCAAAACACAAAGTCCAGAGATCAATACATCTTAATAAATAAATTTCTACTCAGCTAGAAAACATCCTTGCAGCTAACAGGTTTATCTTCTACATTTTTTGAAGTCTAAATAATTGGCAAAAAGCACTTTACAATTAATTGTATGGAAACCAGCCACATCTTTTAACAGGGGCTCCCTACATGATCCCCACTGCCATACAAACTCATAGATATACATCCAGTTTTGAACACTTTCACAATCCATGCATTGCTATGGCAGTGCACAAAATGCAGTAACCAAACTGAACTCTGTTGGATTTAACAATCTTGTTCCCATGGAAGTGCTTCAGGATAGCCCCAAAGCTATACCATCAGCCCTTACTTCAAGAAGGCATCATACTTTAGGATCATACTCAGAAAGAGATGCCAACTTGTTAAGTCCCTTTAGCTGCTAAAAGATTCCTCCACCTCCACTGTTATGGGTAGAGTGGAACAGCAGAGCTCTGGGATGGACTCATGCTTCTTCCTCTCTCCCTGCTTGCTCTGAAGATCCCAAGCTCCACCATCGTGTCTGAATGCACCTTCCTCCTCCTCAGAAGCAGCACACAGACATGTTGCAGATACTCCCCCTGAGGAGGAAGGGCAAGCAGGCAGCCTGGCCTCTCAGCTGCAGGCTGCTGCAGACAGAAAAGCCTGGCTGCTAAAGCTCAGCCTTTCACAAGCTTCCCTGCCAGGGACCACACTCCCACTTTTCCCCACCCCAAGCTGAACTTTCAGCCTCGGGCAATCCTAGGAGGGTCACACCTGAGATACAGAGATTTACTGCAACCAAATTACAGAACAACAACCAAAAAAAAAAAAAGCCTGAAGCATCAAGGACTATATTTTCACAAGGGCTTTTTGTGGCATTTTGGCACACAGCTTGCTGGAGCTGTGCCTATCAGGGGCTTTGGAGCATTTCTAATAGCCCTGTGGCATTTCAGCATGTGCTTTTACTCTTTCATCTGAGCTTTCACCCATGCTGGCCATTCACCTGAGCCACCTTTAGTAACAATGATTTATATAATGTTTGCATAAGACAGGTAAACACAGTGGGAACAGGAACAAGGGCAATTCTCCAGACAACCCCAGGCTGGAGGTCCCCAGGGCAGTTATTTACATGCATACACAGCTCTTACTTTTTAAAGTAACTTAAATGTTTTAGATGAGACCAAGGGGAAGTGTAATAGCACAGTATCTGCCAAATCACCCTCATGCCAGGTACAGTACCCTTTACAGTTAAAGTGAACATTATGAAAATGTGCTGAATGAAACAAAATGGCATTTGCAGTGAGTCACCACCTACGAAGTCTGTAATGGCATCTGACACGATCCATGATATGTGTGTCAGAAAAAACTGTTTAGAAGTACAGATTTATCTCACCAGATGCTCATGCTTCAAAAGAATCCGAATACAGCTGTAACCCCCCTTCCCTCCCCCCTCTCCCCCCCAAATTGCCGAGTTACCTTCCTCAGAAGAAATATTTTCTGAAATAAGACTTTAATGGATTTTGTGTAAAATCTCTGGGGAGGAAGGAGTCAGCTGCATCACCCATAGCTCTGGCTGACCATCTAGGAAAGTCATGGAGTTCAAAGTGCTGTAAGGCACTAGTGCCTGCAGGTTTTCTTCTCCCACACTGCAGAAACTGTTTCCAGTTACTGCAAAAGAGCGAGCAAAGCAGAGGGGAAGCTGGCGGACAGACAGAGTGACTGGCAAAGAGGAAACTGTGAAGCTGAGCCTACACTGTACTGTGCAAACGCACGCATTCAGAGTCCTGCAAACAAACCAGCCTGCTCCCATCAGTCCTCTGCTGCATTACTGAGCACCTAAGCTCCCCCAGAGAAACAACAGCTTCCTATTCAGAGGATCCACTTGAATTTAGTTATGTTCCCATCTCCCAAATTTGTAGCTTCCAGCTGTTACATAAAACACTGCAAAAAGCCCTATCCTTTCCCAATCAGCATATTCTAAATGCAATATTTGAAATCTGAAACCTATTAAAAGCACCAAGACTAATGCTGCTTTGTTCTTCAGCTTCCTGTTTAAAAAAACAGTCAACAGGAAAATTATTTCTTACAGTAGACCACAACCATCCTGTTTCTTAACACAGTCTTTTCACAGCTGCAGTTGTCTCTAGCTTAACTGTGCCATGAGGGTATTTCACCAAACCTTTAATTGCTTCATTGGATTAAAAAGAGAAATTCTTCTCTCTGCACTGCTTTGCTAAGAAGTCACAGCAGTCTAGATAATGTACCATCAGTCTCTTAGGCACTCCATGTGTCACAGGAAAGTTTCTGGAGCAGGCAGAATACAGTTTGGCTTGATATCAGACTTTTAAATGAATCCTTTGAGGCAGCTCAGACCTGAATGCAGCAAGTGAGCCAGGTGGTCTGTGAAGCACTTCCTGTAAAATACCATAACTTGTCTACCTCCCTGTCAGAGATTGTTTCCCCCTTGGGCTGCTCTGTTCTACTTTTTTTCCCCTTTTCACTGGATTATTTTAGATCAGCTTCTTAAGGAATTGGTGGCATAAAGAGGAAGTAAGGTGATGCTTGAAGCCTGAGTTCTCTAAGGGGAAGCCACTACCACAGACCCACCCAGCTTCTCCAAAATCCTCTCTGCACACGTGATTTGCAAGAAGGCAGCAAGGAGAAATGCATTAGGTGTTCCCTTCTTTTCTGTCCCATCTTAAGTGTTCCTGTACTCAACCACTGCACACCAGCTGGTACTTCTGGTACTGAAGGGCGCTCTCAACTGAACTGCCATCGAAATTCGGTACACACTGGTGAGCTTGCATCTTGCTGCTGTTGAACAAGCCCTATAGCCCTCAGAGACAATCTGGAAAAAAGCATTTTGGAAGCACAGGACAAGCTTCTGTAATAAACCAAACTCTGGCAAAACTGGTCTGAAGTTTAACACAAGCATTCTGCAGGGTTGTTTACTCATGGGGCTCTAGAGCACACACTTCCTTTAGGAGCCATCAGAAAAGAGATCACATGGCGTGACTGAGAAACCTGTCTGCCCACACAAAAACATATCATGCATGCACTTACAGAGCCCATAAAACACCCTAGATTGTCAAATTTTAGCTTAAAACCAAAGTTGCAATACTGCTTCACTCTTACTTTTGTCACTCTGACTCTGCTTCTGCTGATGAAAAAGAGATTTTTAGAAACTCAAGCTGAAATATTGCAGGAAGAAACAGCACATCGGTCTTTGAATCTCCAACTCATCCTCGGTGTTCTGTTGTTAGATTTTGTACAGTCACTTTCTTTGTCTGACTCACTGTAAGCCTATATGAAGAGTAACAATGGTCTGGAGAGATGCAGTGACCTGGTGACTTGCTCTCACAGCGCAGGGCAGTGCTGGGAGTAGCCCTTGGGAGGAGAGTACCTCTTGGGCTGCAGAACCAAAACAGCTAAGTCAGCACAATGCTGAACTCGAACTCAGCAGCTGCTTTGTTCTTCACCAATTCACAGCATGGCTGTTTCTCACAGAGCATAGGAATGGCCTAAGATGTCAAGTGTAACTCTGCCATTAGAGGAAAGCTTTGGTTACTGTCCTACACTTCTGCAATGGACTCACATCATTATTTGCTCTTGGTCAATGGGAAAGAGCTGAATTTAAGAAAAGGCCATTATGTTAAATTGCAAACAACTGACACTATAAAATACCTGAAACAGTAATCAATCCACCTAGTAATAGATTTTACCCACCAAATCTGTTAACAACCAAGTTTCTTCTAATGCTTGGTCCGGGCTGCCCGGGCCGGGAGCAGGCACCCACCGGACGATCCTCACACTGCCTGCCCTGCCTGGGCCACAGCCCCGGGCCGGGGCCCGCCTCCCCGCAGCCCTGCGGGAGGGCTTGGAGCCCGCCTCTGCTGCCTCCCCGCAGGAGCGCTCGGAGCCCGCCTCTGCTGCCTCCCCGCAGCCCTGCGGGAGCGCTCGGAGCCCGCCTCTGCTGCCTCCCCGCAGGAGCGCTCGGAGCCCGCCTCTGCTGCCTCCCCGCGGGAGCGCTCGGAGCCCGCCTCTGCTGCCTCCCCGCAGCCCTGCGGGAGCGCAAGGAGCCCGCCTCTGCTGCCTCTGGAGAAAGCCGCTGGCAAAGGAGATGCTCCAACAGTGCCCAGGTAAAGAATGCCTGCATAAGAAAGCTCTGAGCTCTGCAAACTACCAGGCACATGCAGCAGCCGCCATCAGGAAATATATCAAAATGCAATATTATGCAATGCATCACGATAAAGACTCCTTCTATCTAAAAATCAAAACAGAGGAGAGAGGAAGTGCACATCGCATTCTGCAAAGAGCCCCTTGCTCTGTGGAGTGAGCCTTAAAGAGCAATGGGCAAAAGTGGCACTACACTGAATGCAGTGAAACACATTTTGGGCACTTCAGACTTAATTTGGTATTTCAGAAATCATTTCAGGAGCATTACAAATGCTAAAAAGAAACAAAAAGAAACATGACCTTTACTGTGGGATAGACAGTGTGAACAACCACACTGCAAGTGCTTGGCTTGTATCAGACATTTTGAGCTGCTTGAAGGCCCTCCCTCTTAAACACTGAGTCAGAGGCAGACAGACAAGCTCACCGTGGTTAATCATTTCCTGCATGATTAATTCCAAGCAAAAAAAGAGGAAGGAACAAACAACTGTAGAAATAAAACAGAATATATAAATTTAAGGGGAAAACCCCCTGAAGTTGCCAATTAAAATGCTGATTGCTCCCCTATGCAAAAGGGCCCAGCTTCCAAATCAGTGTTGATTTGATTCTTTCAAAATCCATGACTTTCTCCTAATGAAAGAAGGGATTTTTTTTGTTTGTTTTAAAATCTGAATTTGAGGAAATTGGGTTACACTACCAAGTACTTTAGTAAGGCAGCTCTCAAAACAAAAAGGACAGCTAACTCTAAATACATTACAAAGTAGTTGGAAAATCACTTACAATCAGTTTTATATAGACCATAATATTTTTTCATAAATCTTTTTTTTGACAGAGTAGTGAGCTATCAAACTTTTTTGCCAAAAATAGCTACAATGATGTAATGAAATTTGAACCCCCCTGCTCCCACTTTCCTTGGCAGACCTGAGTCATTAGTAAGCCTACATGTCCCATGTTCCACCACCACAATCTCCCAAGGCCAGAGGGGCTGCCTGCACCAGGTGTCAGCCCAGGAGTGTGGCACAGTGTGAATGAGAACTTCAGAGGATGCTGAAGGTGCTCCTCCCATGCCACACCACACCAGTAAATTCCCCCCCAAAAAAAGAATCAGGTGTTTTTCTTCTTCTTCCCTTTTTATTAAAGTTTCTATATATATATAAATCTATAAATATATATACAGATAGATGAGTTTAAGTCCCTAAAGAGTTCAACAACGGCACCAAACCAAATTCAGTTGGGCCTGAAGCTACTGGAAGATACTGAAGAATTCCCCTATAGGGTAAAGAAAAAATATTTGGGAGACTCTCTGGCCTCCATCACTTGCACATGGAGGAGTGAAAAGCCTATCTGGCACTCAAGTAACCTGATACAAATTTTAATTGAGACACTGGGGACTGCTGTATAACCACCTTCTACTCAGCAGGAGAGCCTGGATTTTCATTCTCCTAACTGGGATAAAACTTCTGAAGCTCACCAACTCCAGGGGAAAAAAGTGACATCTAAAATGTTACTGTCAGTATTTTTGAGTCCCTTAACACCAGTGATGGTCTTTTAAGAATAGTTTTTGGCTGAGAAGACAATCCTTTTGGTGCAGGGGTTACAAGACTTTGAGACAGGACATTACAAGGGTGTGAGAATGTAAATTGTCCTATCCTGTCTGGAGGAAGCTGTGGTACCAAAAGGAGGCACTAACTTTTCACCCTTAAAACCATTTGCAGAGATCTGGACAGCCAAAAGAGAGACCAACGGAAGAGAAGTTACTCTGGGTGTTTGAGACCCAGGGAAATTCTGGGGAGCTGCTGCTGCCAGAGAGAGGAAGCCTACTTGACTGGGGACTTTTGGCATTTCAAGGAAACTCTCCACAGTACCCAAAATGAGTATGACTGAGTACGACTTTCCACCACACTGAACAATGCCACCCCTTACACAAAGTGCCAGGGCAGAGGAGGTATACCAGTCAGTGATGGAGAGCTCCTGCCTAGACCCATTGGAGGGGTGATGGCTGACAAGCTTTACTGACAGGCACATGTGGAAGTGGGTGAGGTCTATGTGGCCCTGAAGCAGGATTTGGCCCAAGCTGAACAACACACAGGAGGATCTCCCATAGGGAAGTGCACCTTTTCCAATTCAGCAGTGATAGATGTGGGGGATGCAACACCATCCTGCTGCAAGCAGGGACCAAAAGGGGAGAAGTGGAAAGCAAGAGCCTGAAGAGTCTCTAGAAGAAGCGAATGGGGTAGTTCTTGGGAAAGAAACACGTCAAGCCAGTATCACAGTGAACATTTTTCCTGCCCTACTTAGGCTGCAGAGAGAGGATATATTTTTTGTTTTGTTTTGGACATACCTTTTCAAGAAACTGCAGAGTTAGTTTAGCTCAGTTATGCCATTGCCAGAGGAATAATAAAGGTGCAGGTGTTGGGGAGCTAGTGAGGACCAGCAAAGATAAATAACAACAAGAACAAACAAAAGACATGACTAGTTAGGAAAAAAGTGAGGATGCTGTCAGGTGCTTTCATGTCTCCACGCATGTTATCCCAGGCCCCTGTGCTCTGTCAACCCTACAGCATCTCCATCTTCCTCCATACTCCTCATGCTCACTCCCTCATCCCAGAGCATGCAGCCAAGTGCAGTGATCCTCCAGTCAGCATCATCTGCAGCTCACACTGGGTAATTTCCCAGAGACCTAAAACACCCTGAACACTTTGGCATCTACTTCCCACCACCACAGGAACACAGTAACAGAGCAGGTTACTGCGTGTGTCAGTGACAAGCGAGTCAACAGAGCCCTGAGGCAGCACATGACCCCAGGTGCCCAGAGCAGTGACAGCCAGATGCACCTATGGTCCACAGCAAGCTGCATCCAGCAAACCTCATCTGTCACACACAGCTCAGACTTTCATGGAGAAAATCCAGCAGTGCTGCATCCATAGAAAATTACAGCTAAAAAATAGGCTGCTATGGTGACAGAATGTTGTTTTAATCCAAGTATTTGAAAAAGATTATTTTTTCAGTGAACTACTTTTCAAGATATGCAGAGGATCACAGGCAATGGCTGACTGTGAAGGACTGCCTCTAGTAACCAATACAGTCCCTGTTGGGAAAGGACAGCTAAGCTTTTGGTCACTCTACATGTTTGGATGTAGACTTGAGAAAAGCTGACAATGTAAGAGCAAACACACTATAGCAGAAAGAACCTGATTCACTGAAAACAGAAATTGCTTACATCTAATCCATACTCCTATCATTTTTCAGCCAGTGTGCCCAGAGGAGTTGTACAAAACCACTCCTGCCTGTTCAGGCAACAAGGGTCAGGCCACATTCCCCACCACAGCAACCTGGTCCTGGGAACAGGACCTCAGCACTGCAAAGGACACCTGGAGCAAAGCCCTTGCTGCACCAGGCGCCTCACGAGGGAGTTTACTCTTCTTGAAACAGGCACATGTGTGTCACTCCTCAGCAGGAGGCCAGGGCCAAATCCAGCAGAAAAATCTAATTACTGGGCTGTATTCCAGCCCTCAGGACAGGAGGACACAAGCTCAGACACTGCAACCTCTGCCAGCTCACCTTATCGGTGCCCCCACACCAAAAAATGAAGGGCCCTTTCCCCAACCACTCTGCAGCAAGTCCTAGGGCAGAAGGCTTCACCCTCTCTCCCAGACAGAAGTGATGGTTAAGGATGAGCTGTTTGTGAGCTCTCCTTCAGCTGTCCAGAGCAGAGGTGCCTGCAACACTTCACCATCTACCAGTCACCTCTCGAAAGGCGAGCGCTGGAACCAACACACGAGGCTGTTATCCAGGCACTGCCCCAGCACAGCCAAGGAGGAGTCTCACAGGCTGGAGGTGACCTGGAAAGGGACACTTGACTCCCAGTGCTCTGGAGAGGCCGCAGGGACAAACTCTCCACACAGGGACAGCACACTTGGGGCAAGAAAGGATCTGATGTCTCTCTCCAGCTTATTCCCTCATCTGTTCTTCCTTGTGAACATTTTGTGTTCACAAAATAGTGCTCCTAACACATATAGCCCAAGAGCTTCTCTGCAATGGGGCTACTTTTTCCAGGGTCTCATCACCATAGTAGTGATCACTCAATGTCATGTGGCTGCTCAGCACTGCACAGCTTTCTCCCCAAAATTGTCTTAAACTTGAGGAGCTGCTGGTAGGGCGAACAGGCTAGTTCAGAAATTAGGGATTTCTGAGTATTGCCTCCAGGTTATTCAGTCCTAAATCAGAATGAAATAATTGCATTTAAGACCAGGACTTTTCCCACCATCTTATCCTCACAACACGGCACCCCCACCTCTGACCAGGCAGGGTACTCATGGCCTGGCAGGCAGCAAACAGTGAGGGGCAGGGAGGGATGTTTCCCAGAAGCCACACCTGGTGACCCAGCAGCAGAAAGGGATGGCCTGACCTTTGGAATCCCCAGCTTGTTACCATGGGAAAACAGCTTTTGTTGACATGACCATATCCACCTTTTGCCTTTCCACCCATTGCTCCACTTTTATTTCTAGGTTGTTACAACCCTGACCACTTGTTTGCTTTGTGTAACACGACAACAATCCTGCTCTTTGAATCAAATTGACAGAAACCTGGAGCATTTTTTCCTTTCTATCCACTTTTTTTTGTAGCATAACAGGCCAAAAGTACCATAAATTAGTCCACCATAAATGGAGGGTTTTTTGGACATTTGAGCTGTTGCCACTTTTAGTACACATAGAAAAAAAGTCAATAAAGTAATCAAATATGGAGAGCAAGCTCTGGGATTTTGCTGGTGGACTTGTGCTGCCCCCCCACAGGTGTGCTGCAGTCCCCTTCAGAGCAGTAGTTATAATGAGAGGGGCAAATCTCTGCAAGTCCTGAGGCTGGGATGAAAAGAGCCCGTCTGGAGTTGCAGTTTACGTCGTGGGAGCTGTGGGATACCCCACACCACATCCTCCCCATGCCCAGGGCACTAAATGAATAATGATGTGACCTGCACAACACCATTGCTGATGGTGCCTTCATTCATCTTTCTCTAATCAACAGGATGGCATGAAGCAGCAGCCAAAAAACATTTAACAGCAATGGATACTTACAGAAAAGGATCAAGGACCTCCCACACTATAAGATTGTTTCATTTCTCAGTAGGTACAGGTTTAGAATTCAATTCAGCATTCAAATAGGCTTTTTTAATATAAAGCATTTTCTTCATCACAATCAACTAAGTCTTATTAAACATGCAGTGAATTGTGGCTGTTCTACTAAAGGCAGCATCTATAAAATGATATTAAAACAGTAAATGCCTCTGAAGGGGAAATCTGAGGCATATAAGGGCAAGACATGTGGAATGAATTTAAAGCATCGTTTTCCAATCTCTCTTATAAATATTACAATATTCCTATGAGAATGTTGAAAAACTACAGTGCACAGAGATCAGCTCAGATTTCACATCAAAAGCCCAGACAAAAAGCTAAGTGGCCTGGGCAGTCATCAGGGAAAGACCAACTGCACAAGCAAGAGTGCATTGGAGTTTTTACAGCCCAGGTGTTGACGTAAATTAGAGTAACTTGAATATCTGCCATTAGAGGAGCAATCAAAGACT
The DNA here is from genome assembly GCA_034509185.1 of Euphonia xanthogaster. Lineage (NCBI taxonomy): Eukaryota > Metazoa > Chordata > Aves > Passeriformes > Fringillidae > Euphonia > Euphonia xanthogaster. Next base: position 20,904,240 of record JAYDZK010000274.1, read on the forward strand.
GATCTGCCTGGAGTGTGGGAAAAACAAAACAAAAGCCAATCCCAGATCTGCATAATGTAAGGGAGCCTGCTCCACCATCGACAGTGCAGAAAACCACCACCTCAGAGCCAGGTTACTGTCAATAAAAGCCTCAGTTCAACACAGCAAGACCCATAAATCAGTTTTGTGAGAAACAGGCAACCAGGCCTGGTAGACACTTTAATTAAAAAAAAAAAAATCTAATTTTCTATTCTTGAAGTTAATTTTGAATGATTTGAGGCTGCAAAGTGGTGAGAAACCTCCACTGGACTGGGTAGAGATGGAGAGCCTGAATTTATTCTCATTAGAGTTCATGGAAAGACTCAGGCCAGTTTTCAGAGGCAACTGGATGAGACTCACTGTACCTTCTGACTTTGTTGAAGCATTTGAACTTTTTGAGGTCACATTTAGAGATTAAGAAGAGTGCATCCCATGAAGTCCATTGATGTTTTCTCCTGTGGAGGGATTTGCACTGTAGCTCGGGGTTAGTCATTAAACCAGATCATTTGTGAAGCACCAAATCATATTTGCACATCAGTAATGAATTTGAAAAGTGTCACAGTCAGCAAGCAAGGCTGGCACTGACTCCCACACCACCATCCTTTGGATCAGAAGGCTGGTGGAGCAAGGCCCACAGCCACAGTTGGCACAGAGATGCCATACCTTGTGCTCAGCACTGCTGGTACCTGGCTCCATGAACTTGGGGACAGCAACCAGCAAGATGTGCTGTCATCTGTCCCCAAGGACCACAGCCCATAGACAAACTCCCCACAACTTACCCTCTGTGCCCTGCTCACAAGCCACCCACTGAACAGAAACTCACACTTCTTACTAACTGAGCAGGTACTAAAGGAGAACTCATTCTACATATCCCCTGTGTTCACAAACCTCCTCTGACCTCCACTTCAAAAAGCTGTAAAACAGCATTTGATCTGCCATTTAAAGGCTTATTTCAGCAACGTGGCCAGGAAAAATTAAGTTCTTTGTAGACTCTGCTGGGCTGCTACAAAACATTTGCTTTTTTACAATTCACATTGCCTAAGGAATTAGTACAAGTTTGCAATAAAGCAATTGAAAACTTTCAGTTTACTGACTTAAAAATGAATATACACAAAAGATACCATTGCTTTGCATACTTTTAGTATTTACCAAGGTAGGTATTTTATCTTAGATCCTCCTCTGAGAATAGCTACAAAATGAAACTCTCTTACAAATGTTACATGATAGCTTACAGTAATAAATGACTATCACTTTCAACCCCCCAAAATGCAGATATATCTGAAGCTGGGCAGTGTGCTGGGCATCTGCACACACAGAAGCTGGACAACAAAGCATCAGTTTGCACAAACCCCCAAAGGAACTCTCAGTATCCATTTTCCTTGCTTGGAAAAGAGCTCTGCCTCTGAGGTTTGGCCTGCTCTCCAGTTCATACTGTGTCTCGGAAAGCTTTCACATGGGCTGCTATGGTTTCAGTAATTATTTTTAAAGGATCTGGGCAATATAAAAACAAATCTGTGGAAGAGACTTTAAAATCAGGATGAAAACAATAAAGGGAAGGGAAAAGAGGGGACAAAGAGTAATCTAAAGCAATGAGAGGATTTTCTTGAGCAAACAACCCCTTCCCAAACTCTGTGACTTCAACTGCCCCTTCTTCACATTGGAGCCAACCTTAGCTCATCTCAAACTACTCAAGATACAGTGGCCAAAAGTTCATGATCTGTTCTCCATGGTCTACAAAACTTTAGAAATTGCATCCAAAGCAATAAAAAAAACACAACCAGAAGGTAAATCAAGGATAAGAGAGTAAAATTAATCTCAAATATCTCACCATACACATTTTGCTTTGAAAAGGATCAATTTAAAAACAAAAAAGAAAAGCAGTAATATTACTGAAAACACTTAATTGCACATGTGAAATTACATCATCACCTAATATCCTGGCAGTACTGGCAAATGAGGCCTTATTCTAATCCATATTAAAAAGAAAGCCAAAATGTTATGCTCCTGCACCACCCAATTATCTGCCTGGGTGGAATCCAGCAGCAAACTTCTCCTGCGACTTCAGAGATAGAGATAGAGGAAGCAACACATTACTGCTATTAAAAAATGTTCAATAAGACAACTTCAAAACTACCTTTAGATGGATTGTACAAAACTAACAGACCAGATAACCACTAAGAAACTATTAAATAAAGAAGACTGAAGGTTGTCATTATCTCTGCATTGTCTGGTTCTTTGCATCATATATAAAAATCTACTAAATCTGACGATCATTTTCTCTCTTTTAAAAAACATAGATTTTAAAATGATACTGTGTTGGAACTACAAGAAAAGTTTAATTTTAAGAGTCTAATTTTTTCATTTAAAAAAAGTACCCCCTGTCCTTAGATGATAGGAACTGCTCTGGTTTCATTCCAGACCTAAGAAGTCGTCTTAGACTTAGAGGAAGAGATAATCCAAAAGCAGTAATGAGAAGCTGTATGGTAAGTGATGAGGGCTGCCAGCTGAACTTCTAGGGCTAAAGCAGACTAGCAGAAGGGACAATAAAGATTCATTTTTCCCTCTTGAGCAGTGAATGTGTTGAATTCATCATTTGCCTTATTCTGAGCTGACCAGGACTTCCTGCCTCTAACACCAATTACTGGACAAAAAAACCTGCTTCCTAATGGAAATATGTACAGAAACCCCACAGAGGATCTCCTGCTCCAGACTCACTCCTAGGGAAGGGCAGCTCCAAAGCAAATTGGTAGCCTGCAGAGTGCCCTGCAGAAGGTCATCTCCAGCCCAGGGGCTTTTGGGACCTGTGGACAGGTATTTAGAGATATCCCCAGGCAAGGAGTCTGATGCCCTGGTGGCTGCTCACTCAGATTCCCATCTGCAGCTGAAGCAGTGGAAGGACAAACCTGAAATTCTTCCTCCTCTGTTTGGATTTAGCTTGTCTCTTTGCAAAGCAGTCAAAATCTAACCCACAGCACACTGAACATCTCTCCATAGGCTACAGGAGACACCTCAGCCTTCAGCATCAGAATTTGCATGTGTGCAATCACCAGCAATACTCATGTGCTGTTCCTATCACCAGCAATTTCCATTTGGCCCAATCTGGAAAACATCCTGAGTAATACATGGATGAATTTTTCTGTTAAGTATTTCCAACGCTGCCTTTTGGCAAGAAAAAAATGTCAAAAATCACTTGGAAAAGAGAGGTACAGCTAAGAGACGTTTCAATTATTTCATAAACAAGCTGCCAAAATGCAAAGAACAAAATCCAGGCAATACTAATATTCTTCATATTTAAATCATTATAAGCCAAGTTGAGATCAAAGTATTGACCAACCACAATTACACTTTGTTTCATTTACTAGAACAGAGCTACAATAAAAATTTTACTCACAATAGCTTTGTAAAGCCATTTTTACATAAATTCTTCCATCTGCTTTTGCAGCAGGACTTGATATTTATGCAATATATATGTTTATGAAATATAGGTGAGATAACATTGAATTGGAGGTTTCAGATTAGACACCTGGGCCTTTAGCTGAATACTTAATGATACTGGGACCATGAAATTTGCAGGTATGCATCCGAGTACACAGCACACATCTGCAGCAGGTGATGCCAATTCAAACACCTCCTCTAAGGGCACACGGTTAAGCTGTCTGTGACTAATCTAAGGTTTCATAGTTCAGTTGGAAGCCCTATAAGTAAAGACAGGGCTTTCAGAATCTTCTGAAGATTTCATTTATGGAACAGGCTTCTCTACTTGTTTTGGCAATTATCTAATAGATGGCAAGGTACCAGTTCTGTTTTTCATCAGGCTGTGGTTCCTTCAAACTCAAAGCAATTCTAATGTTACACGAAAGACAATGCAGGAATTTAAATTCCCTGATCTACCTAGAGAGGCACTAAAATTTGTGTGTGTTTAATAATGTGGGTTTGGGTAAAAAAAAACAGAGAGAGGGAGAAACTATTTTTATGTCTTGTCAAAGTCTGAGACTTGAAGAGATTTCTACCTTGATGGACTGACATCATGGCACTGCTGATGAAGCACAGGGCTCTCTGATGGTGACTGCCTCGATTATGCCCTGGTCCTGCAAGGGACACAGGCAAATTGGTGCTGCTCCAGCTAGGACTGGGAGGACACAGATGGCAGAAGCAAGAGGGCACACAGTCCTGTAAAGGGCTCTGGTTTAAAGCATGGCACAAATGAAACAAAAAGCATCCAAGGACAACAAATTGAAAACGCCCATCTGTTTTCCTCCCCATCTCCAATTACAGAAGTTTTTGCTCCAGTTTATTTCTCTTTGGAAACAACTTTTTACAGCTGCACATGGCAAGTACTAAGCTAGTGAGCAAAGAGGAGAAGGTGGAAAGAATGATTATTAGTGGATTCTGCCAAAAAAAATAGGGCAAAGTCACAGCTCAGGACACAAACGAGTCGATCTCCCCCTACACAAAGGCATGTCCTGGACTGCCTTCCTGAGAGGGAAAACAGCACAGCTGCCTTGCCTACTGCAGCTGCCCAGGCTGGAAACATACAGCACCCCTCCACTTGATACCTATGAGGCTGGTTCAGGCAACACATGTCAAAAGAGTGTTTCCCAAGTCATGGTGAGTAAAAACCAAGAGGTTCCACTCAGTCACCTGCATTTTATTTTAAATATTTATATCTCTAACTGTTTTCTATGACAGTCAACAACAAACATTTCTGTGAAGCAAGTGTAGCCAAAGGTAGTGTGCCATGTGGGTGCCTGCCCTGGAGGGCACGGGTTTGCCAGGGGGCTCAGGCCACTGCAGTGACAGCCCATGTGAGGCCACAGCCAGGGACTGCACAGCCCAGGCCCTGGCAGAGGTGCCAGGAAGGTGACTATGCCAGGAGGGACAAATGCACATCTTGCCTGAACTCGGCAGGAGCCACAAGCCATTGCCTGAGGAGAGACAAGGTGCCTCATCCAGCTGCTCCAGGGTCAGCAGTGCCTCCTGGCTCTTGCCAGTGTTTTGGAAGTGGTGCCCAGCCAGCGTGGCACCTCTGTGTTAGCTGGCAGCTCTGAGGCAGCCTGCCACACAGGTGGCACAGGAACTCATGGGACCCAGGGAACAGCAGGGTTTGGAGGTTATTGGCCTCCACCCAAGGCAGCAGGTCTAGCTGAACTCCTGCTGGTATTCCAAATGCAGGTTTATTGCATGGAAGTAGTAATTTAGTGTAGTTCAAGCTAAAAAAAAAATGGATGTACGACATACCACTGCCATGAAAACATACCCACAAAACCAAAAGCAGCCACATACCATCATTCAGCACTTGCATTTCCTCTTCAGAACATTCAACAAATGCTCTGACTCCAAAGAACAGCTGTAATTTGTCCTTGCTAGTGCCAGTCTAGCAGCAGTTCAGAAGAGAAAAGAAACTGGTACCTGCAGGCTGTAGTGCTCAGTGCAGGTGCCCTGAAACACCAAGTATTGGAGGGTGGCAACCCATTTCCCCTTATCTGTAATGAGAGTGGCTATCACAGTTGTTGAACCTCAGCTAAAGTTATCATCACATCTGCTGAGTCCTGTAAATATGGCCAAAACCCTGATCAAACTGGCTGAATAATTTGGTTAGCTTGCAGGGGTAAAACCAAACCTTATTTTAAGTAAATTTGAAGGCTAAATTTAGCATATGGCAGACTGACCTGTAACTACTAACATCTTTGCTTTCAAAACCAGAATTTGTAATTAGATGGAGAGTTAAGAGCTACTTCAAATCTGAGGCCACAAGCTTCCAAATAAAAAACAATTTTTTTTCTAAACTCAGAAAACTGTAATATCTGGATCAAACTCACAGCTGAAAGGAAGCTTTGGATTGGTTTTATCAGGTCAGAAGACATTGTTACTTTCATGAAGTCTACTTTCTCTTTTAAATTGCAGTCCTGATGACTGGCAGTCCTGAAAAAATGATGGTGCAGGGATCATTGTTTTCTTCCGCATCTGCCAAGGCCCTTGTGAGCAGGTAGGCTCATAGGAGGCTGGGTCACAGGGAGAGCCAGTGCAGGCACCACCACACAGAGAAAAAGCCCTGCTTCTGCACAGAGAGGGTACAGCAGCACCAGGGCTGCTGCGTGAAGAAAGCCCCAGCTCTGCAGCCAAACACTTCTTCAGGTGAGCATTGATCCACCAAAACTTGCTATTAGGGAATGCTGCTCAGCACAGCCAAACACAGGCAGCATGAATTTGAAGTTTGCCATTAGTACCAGACTTCTGAGACGTGTGACGTAAATCAGCAGCTTTCTCTTCACCTGAGAAAGCAGCAGGGCCTGCCTTTCCAGGTCCCCCTCTTTCACCAGGAGCAGACCTGGTCATTACCCTGCCAGCTGCTAACAATAACTCAATACCTTCCCATAGTGCAGAGTATAATGCATTCATTTTATCTGCTTATTTCCAAAAGAAAGATCTCCTCAGGAAACTCGGAAACAGCATTTTCCATTCCCTCCCTGAAAGGTGAAGTATGAAATGCACTGTACCATCCATATTGAAATGTTTACTGCCTTTAAAATAACTATTCAGCTTTCATCAATAACCAGAAACATTCAAAGTCACTGTCAATAAGGAGACTGAAATACAGAACAACAGACAGCAGGGCTGGAAGAGGGCATCTACCCTTCCTTCCCCTGAGTCACCACAGATTATATCATTCCTGGCAGTATTCAACTCTTTTTTCTCTAAAAATCTCCACTGATGGAAAGTCTGCAATATCCCTGGCATCTATCTTGCTATCCTAACAGCCAATGAAGCTTTGCCCAGTACTTTATTTAGACTCCATTTGCTGCAATTTCATTTACTATTTTTCACACTATTTACAAGTGCTGCATGAAAGAAATCATTCCTTTCCTCTACATGGTTATTTGAAAACTGGTTACATGTCTCTTTGAACTTCTCCTCTTTAGGGCCAAGCAGTCATATTTCCTCCAGTCTTTCCTCACAGGTGGTATTTGTGCTGTCATCATTGCTGCTGTTCCTAGGACCTTCCATAATCCCATATCATACATGAAATGGCTGAGAGTAACAATGCACCATCTTTATCTCAGTATTGCATTGTAAGTTCATAAATGCCAGTTTGCAAATACTCATATCTTCCTTTCTGCATCTCTCCCTTCTCTGAACAGGCCATCCCTTCCTACCCAAACAGGGAGGTTTGACTACTGAGCACACAGTGGTACCATCTTTTTCAGTCCTGTGGAATAATCCTCCAAATAATAGTCTTTGCACCAACCCTCCTCCAGCAGCAGTCCATGCCTGGGAAGAGCTGTGGATTCACAAATGAAGTGAGACATTTGTCTTTTCCTGGGGCTAGCTCTTCCCTCTCACATCTCCCAAGCCTAGCACCCAGATTTCTCTAGACTGTGGTTTCCAAAGTGCACTGCTGAAACTACACCAAAGCATCAACCCACTTGGACCAGCTATAGGCTTAATCTAGAAGAAACCCTGGATGGTTTTGTGCTCATGTCTACAGAGAACCAAAATCCCCAACCACTCTGGGACTCTCCCAGCATCAGTTTCTATGTGGCCCACTAACCATAAGGAAGCCATAGCTGGGGTTTACAACACAGAGCATTTGAGATGGGAAATACTTGCTCTGCCAGACTGCACCAGCTCTAGATCAGTACACTGCAGCCTATCTAAAGCCCATGCTTTCTGATGGAGCCTCTGCTGCAACACAAAGAAAATTAAACAAAAAATTAAATCTAAAATTAAACTAAAATTTTTAAAAAAGTAAACACACTGTTCTTTCTTTCTTACTAACCATGTGTTTCAGTGAATCTTTTCATACTATACCTGTTCATTAGCACCAAACTGTAAACATTGCAGGCTTTACTGTGCAGTTTTCAAGTGTAATGTCATCTGCTCTAATTCATGACAACTACAGATTCATTGTGCCTGGTAACATCATACCTTAGGTCTCCTGACCTAGCTGCTAAGCCTTAAATCCCTTCACTGTTAGCCTTGTACTACTGGAATGGAAAAAAAAACCCCACAAAAACAAACAGAAAATAACTCACTGCACATGTTAAAAGCTTATGGATTTGGCATAAAATCTGATGTGACCTAAGGCACCTAAACCTGACATTAGGAAAGGGGTGGCACCTCAGAGCATGCCTGTAAACTGGCACTGTCATTAACCTGCCCTGGAGAAGAATGGCTCCTGTACTGTCACATGGCACCCTAAGACATGAGATGGCTCTGTGGCTTCCAACTCTTACAGGCCAGGAATGACACAGCAGAGGAGCTTCCTGTGCTTCTGCTCACACCATGACTCCCAGCCACTCCAACCCCTCAGTGCAAGCCCCACAGGCTCTGTACCTGGTCACCAGCAGGAGATGCTTGCATAGAATGGGAGGTCTGGTCAATTCAGCCCAGAATACACTTTCTGAAGTTAGTTAAATGGCAATAACATTTCCCTGGTTGCACAATCCTGCAAAGAAGAAAGGAAAAGAACTATTAATTGTGAACCATTTGGGATCACAGAGCCTGAGCACGTGTCCATTATGTATTTCCTTGAAAAAGTAGAAATTCTGCATGAGAAAGCGGCAGTGTACTGTAAAGAAGAGCCCCCCTCCTTCTAAAAAGGAAACAGAACAAGAAAACACCCAGAAAACTTGGTTCTCCTTATTGCTCACTGAGGCCAGAGGACCCAGTTTATTCTCTATCAAATTTAAGACCATTCTTCCAACTTCAGCATTGCATACATAGTAAAAGCCATTACAAACGGTGGAAGGAAAACAGAAAGGCATAAAAAGCCATGGATGTGATGGTAAGACTAAGAGAGTTATCCACTACAACAGCTGCTCCTAGTAACAGACATGATTCAACAACTAGCTTTGTCATTAGGAGGTTTCTGTAGGCTAGAGAAAAACACGTGCAACAGCTGAAACAAATGTGGGGGGGAAGAAAAGGAGAGGCAACAGCCTGGAAGATGTGATAGATGTGCTGCAAATAACACCTCACAAAAAATATACTTGACCATATGATGTATTCAGTACTAGAACCAACAAAATAAAATCTTTAAAAATCAGTAATTTTAAAATAAAATGTAAGAACAGTAGCCATTCAGCATTTTACAGATTTACTTCTATTTAGAAATCAGTTCCAAGAGCCCAGTCCCTCACAGCCATGCAACCCTGGCATATGCTATGTGGCAAAATGAAACCCACAAGGGGATTCTGCTGTAAACTCTGAAGCTGGCCTATGCAGCTCCAGTTTGCAGCAGTTGGCGCTGCACATCTTAACTCCTACTTTTTCCCTTGTAGAGAGTAGAATAACCCTGTGCTATGGATCCAAGTGCACAGTGGACACAAGTTCAACAGTGCAACACAGCCACAGTTTTTGGGGAGTAAAACCAGCCAGTGATTAAGATGACATTGAGTGGCTTATTCTATTTATTTGCAGAATTAAAGACTCTTTAATGAGGCTTTCATCTAAATTTGAAGCACCCTCAAACCAATAAACTTCTATATTAGCATTGCTGAAGGGAAAGACAAAAGCAAACAATTAAAAAAAAACACACAGAAAAATGACTTTTTCTTCCATAGATAATAAATGCACAGACACATGTACACAGTCTCTCCTCCTTCTGAAGTGCAGCAGAAGAGTAGCCTGTTTCCTAAGCACAGAATTTATCCCCATCTGGTTCCATTTTTTATTATTTTCTCTTTTTGGTTTCCTTCTCTCTCATTCCAATGCAATTTTAATTCATTTTGTTTAGTCTGTACTTTTTATTCCCTTTCCTCTTTTTGCCGATTTCCTTTTTAATTTGTTAAAGGAAGAAACATTCTTTCCCTGGATTTCATAATACAAGCTGCTGGAAAAGGCCCATTCAGAAATGCCCCCTCTTTAACAACTCTCCTGCTCTTTCAATCCTGGGTGCCTACGTTCACTCCTGGTAGCAGAGTAGAAGTGTTAGGGTTTATTTATTTAGGAATGTGTATCAGTTTATTTTTTAATTCCATTTCAAATACCTGGCACAAGCCACTGCATGGAGGCTCAAATATATTATTTACGAGCCATTACATTCAGCTTAAAACAACTCCTAATCTATTTGAGATGAGTCACCATAAGACAGGATTAGGCTGAAATGAAAATGTCTGCAGTGGGATTTTACTAAATTGCTTTTAAATCGCATTCCTAGTTAAACAGTACTCCAGTAAAGACTATAAACCCTAATAGATCAGAAAGGCTGATTTGGGGCAGAACTCTGGCTCTCTGAAAACTTGCTGGTTTTACAGAAGCAGAGGAGACCAGCTAAGGCTAAAGCCTTCTCTGCATATAAAGCCCCAAAGCCCGAAATACGAGAGCAAAGCTCTGCAAGGCTGAGCCACAGAGCTGTTTAACTGCCCAGGAAAGGGCCCTGCTATTCCCAGCTTGCCAAGACCCTCCATGCCCTGCCAGCAGGGCCAGGTGCAGCATCCAGCTCCACGTGCTGGAGGCGGCAGCAGCCTGGCCCAGCACCAGCCACTGCCTTCATCCTACACAGGCATTTCTGCACTGACATCAGGATGAAGGCTCTTAGGTGGTATGAGGAGGGTGAGAGAGCTGGGAAACTCAGCCTGATTTTCTACATGACCAGAAAAATACTTCTTTAAATATTTGGGAATAAGTACCGGCAGCTTTAGGACTTCTTGCCCAACGCTCAGATCTCTGATTTTAATGCGTGGCATGGCCTTGTTACAGCACTGTCATCCCCAGCAGCTGCATTTCGTGTGAGACTGCTGCCCCTGCCCAAGCCCCTCTGCCTCACAAGCTGTGACCCTGGGCGAGTGTGACCCAAGGTGCAGAGCAAGCACCTTGGCCTCCAGCCACCATTGCTGGAGCTGGCTATGGGGCTGTCACCTCCTCCTCCCCATGCTCTCCCAGGACCACGTGGACTCAACACCAGGATTTCATTTTAGCTCAGATTCTGTGCACTTACTACTGTATTATACATTTTAGCATCCTGAAGGTTGTTTTCTTTGTAACTTTCACTCCAACTTTGCATGTAATTAATCACAATTGCTCAGTAATTTAAAAGTAACAAATCTATATTTGTGCTAGAGTACAAAATATACATCCCATTAAAGAGTCTCCTTCTGAGAGCCCCCAATTCTCCAGCACCAACCTAGCTTTATTTCATTCCTGATGCAATGTGCTCCCGAACTGAAACTCTCCAGCACAGAAAAGTCATGATGCAATTTCTCAACAGAAATCACCAGGAATGAAAGAACATCTTAACAAGAAACTGTGCCAGTAAAATCAAAGAGAAGAGCTACATACTTGGTACAGCCAAAACAAACTAAAAGAAGTTTTTACTGTAGTCAATGCCTTAAAGCTCTACTTGGAAAAGTGCTTTCTGGTATTTATTAACACTGAACATGTCTATTAAAAATCCAGACCTTTAACTTATTTTACGGAAGTCTTAACAAGATGGAGAAGATTTCATCCACACTTCTAACGTGACTCAGGCCACACTGCTGCTGTGCTGCAAGGCAGGCTCCAAGCTTTGCACAAACCAAGCTAACCCACAGATGAGCTTCCTATTTTTGCGCTGTAAGTTCTGCTCTGAAATCCCACGCTGCTTACTACCCGCTACCACAACTGCCATACAGAGCACTCCTCATCCCCTGCTGCCAGAAATCAGAGAAAACACATGTGCAGAACCCCTGCAGGATAGCTAAAGAGATGTTTTAAGAGAACTAACCTGTGCTATTTGAATCTGTTGGAGGTCACCCAGTTCTGAACTTCCCCAGCAGCTCCACTCTCGTTTCCTGTGGGGGAGCATGTGACACACACTTCCTCACCGCACCTTGCTAGACTCGCCTTGCTTACATTTTAACATTGGATGAAACAACTAACTGTCCCTCAGAACATGGTAAAGAAATTTCTGATCTAATGTTGAACCACTGACATTTCTGCATAGCCAGAAAGCCCTCTTCTACTGCCTTCTGAGTCACTCCATGATTCAATGGACCTTTTTGTACTGTATATTAATACCAAATGCTGAATGTGATTCTGCCACAGTATACTCAGTGTGCCTCCCCCCCTTCTTTTAAAGGGGAAACAAATGCAGTAGTGGAGAATGTAATTACACTGCAGGCGTGGGAAATTTCAGTTCAAGGGTATTTGTTTATCAAATGTTCAGAGTGGTAGTGAATTGATGAATTCAAACAGATGCAGTCATCAGCAATTTTCAGAAATACTTTCATTTGAATACAGTAAACACAAGTTTGAGTCCTATGAAAAGCAATTCATGTCTTCAGAAGAGTAGAGAATTTCTCAGTTGTACCAGTGTGCATCCACACATTATTATCTAGCACTGGGCAAATGGGTCTGAACATATGCCACAAAAGGAAGGACAGTAAAGTCCTGTATTAGAGTCCTATGTTTACAGGACTAGTCAATAGGTCGTGCTTTATCAGAATTTTTTTTTAAAGACACAAATTTTGGAAAGGCAATCTAACCCTGAGTGCACCACCAGGTGTACTGACACAGTCTGGAGATAAAGTTTGAAGACTACCATGTCACAGTAGGGGCAGAATGGTCACACCAGAGTCAGCAAGGAGATGCTGTTCTGTTGGAAGATGGCTCCTTGTGGAAAACACTAAACACTCATCAATCAAGCTAATGGAGGGGTGAAGATAAATGTCTCATTCCTTTATTTAGTGAGAGGTGAAATAACAGACAATGCCTGGGGGACTGATCAGCCTGGCAATGCCTGTCTGAAAGCATTGGGTTACAGACCCACAGGGGTTCCCTTACAGACTGACTGCAAAGATCTTTGCTGGGGCACAGATTTGCTTTAGCTGTACCTGAGTGTGAATATAAAAACCTTGAAGGTAGGAAGAGAGTGAAGAGACAGTGATGCTGCAAATTTGGGATGCAAATCTTTTGGCAGCAACACTCATTCGTGGCTGTCCTGCACCCACCATTCAGTTCTCCCACTGCACCCCACAGCTGCCTCAAGTGTGCTGGCACAGTGGTTCCACAGCCAGTGCCCTGGACCACACTGAGGAGCTGATCTAGTGGTCAAAAGCTCACAAGATTTCTTTCTCCCCTTTCTCACTTTCAGGCAAAACCAGACAAGTGCTAGTAGGAAGCTGGCTCTGCCACTACCCAGGCTGTCACACAAAACCATGGCTACAGTGAGAGATCCAGAACAAGCCAATCGGAGCTGCTTCTTTGCCCATGGTAGATGGATTCTATACAATTTCTACATAAATTAAGAGGTTTCCACTAAAATGTCATCTTTATAATTAAACTGTGCCAGATGAAGACATCAATGTTGTGAGCAGCCTCCTGGTGACCACCAGCCAGGGATTACATTCCCATCTGCTGCCTCAGGGCTTCTTACTGCCTCTCACTAGTTCATTACTATCAAATGAGCCAAACTAGCTCCAGTAATTTATATCAGTGGGTTAAAATAATTGGAAATGGAATAAGAATGGTTTTGAGAATCCCTCCTATCCACAGAGATGCGAGAGTAGTGACCTCTGGCAAAGGGGCAACAACAACAGGATTTACAGAGCAGCAGCTAAGTCTTAAATTACCCTCAGCTAAGAAAAGATACAAGTATTTTATGTGTAAACATGCATAGGACACCCATGCAAAAGGAAATACACGCATGACTGAAAAACCCCCAACAAACCAGCCCACAAAATGGATGCTTTTGCATGAGACTCACACACACCCACCCACCCTTCTCGTGCATGCACCTCTGAGCTCCTGTAGCTGCAGTAGGAAAGCATGTGCAAACCCATGTCTGCCTGCCCAGATGCACCTGCTCTGCCCCCACTGAAGGTTTTGGGCCAAATGGCCAAGGTATTATTTACACTGGAAGACACTTGAGAGCACTGTGAGACTCCTGCAGCTTAAGCATCTTCCCCTCAGTAAGCGTGCAGAGACATGACACGCCAGAGCCCGAGCTCCAGAGGCACTGAGGGGAAGTTGAAGAGTTCAGGAAGTGGCCATGCTTGCTCTCAGCACACTGCCTCTTTGTCCTCACCCAGCTGCTCCCCCAGGAGCTTTCAGACAGCCCGGATCCCCGACAAGAGATGGGTTATTTCTCTCCATTTTAAAAAGGGGCTACGTTTACAAAGTCACTTTTAATGTGTCAATCTCTCTGTGAGGATCTAGTCACACACAGTGACCGGGCCAGAGCTGTGCTTGGAGCTGCTGGTGGGGCAAATATACTTCTCTATCCCCCTGGATGCTTGGGATTGTTCGAGATGGGAGGAATTTGCTCACCCAGCAGGTAACTCGCAGCAGCCTCGCAGCCACTTTTAATCCATGCCCAAAGCAAACAGCCTCCCAGGGCGCTGCTCCAGCCCAGCTCGGAGTGCTGCATGCCCTTCAATGGGGCCATGGAGAGGCACTGCAGGGACAGCAAAGGCAGCTGTGTGACACCCGGGACCCACCGTGTCCGCGGAGCTCTGGCACAGCGGGGTTTGCTGAGTCACCACTGGCACCCCAGCATCTGTCAGCTCTGACTGTGGACCACTAAAACAAGAAGGGAAACATCTGAAGCCTGATAAATTTCATCCCTTGTAAACAAACCATTTATTTCTCCATCCTTGTCACATATGAGGAATCTGTTGGCTGGCACCTTTCAGAGGAGCAAAGCTCCAACAGGGATTTTTGGCAGTAATTACGTGTAAGCCAACCATTTGCAACTAATGCTATGTCTCACCTAACAAATACATACATATATACACGTACACAAGACAAAACTATCTCTTTAGCTTCTGAGTGGAAAGCACACATAAAGCTCTCCTTTATGTACACCTGGGTACTTCCTGGAGACACGTATTAGTAACCCTGCAGATGGCACAAGTTGTTTTTAAAGCCATAAATTGACTTCCCCTCACTTGCCAGGAGATCAAACAGTGTTTGATTTATGAATAAAGGACCTCCCCAGCAGCCATAACAAGTTGCACAGTGGCCTGACAGATAAGCCACAAAAAGATGTTAAGAGAAACTGATGTAAAGCTATTTACACAAATGATTTGCTTGTCCTGTGCTATGGGGATAAGAAGGCAATTGTGGGCTCTGAAGTTCTTGGTTTAGATTAGAAACTTGCACTACCCACACATCTGAGTATACTGGGTGTGATGATCCAGACTAACAGAGCATGCTGAAACCCAGCATTCAAAACCAACACATACCTCCTGCCTTATAAAAACAGGCCCTGTTTATTCACTATACTGAAAATCACCCCATTCACCAATATGGCTATGACTATACACACAGACAGAACAGTGGATATGGTGAGGACTGTTTTCTATCTGGAACCTGTCACCAGCAAATTTGAGCAATTAACATCTCAGTGCTTGGGCAAAACAATCTGCACGGCCCCAACTTTGAGCAGGCACACCACAGGAGTGCAAACCAAGAGTAAACCATCATGTGGAACCGTGAACGTGCAACCACAAATAAACCAACCAAGCCCAGATCTGTCAGCCAAATCACCAGAGCCAAGCACTAATACAGAGGTGTTCAAACTTCAAAGCAGGAGCACAGTCTGCAAGAGTTTGTTGAAAGAATTACAACCAGAAACTGGGACTTCTCAGTAGCATATAATCCCTGCTGTTTCCATTTCCTCTTTCTCATTATTGGCACCGACGGGGGCTGAAGATTAGTAAACAGTGGGTGTTTGGAGTGAATTAGAGCATGTGTGATGTAGAGCTAGGTATCCTGGTGGCATCTGTGTGACTTCAGAGGGACGTAAATATTTAATGCTGCCCACTACATTTCTTCAAAATGATGAAATATTAACACATTTCTTGGGGGTGGGGAAAATCATAGCAGATAAAACAGGGAATCTGTTTTGTCCCTCATCCGGAATGGGAACAAAATCTGATGATCAAAAATGTTTTGGCAGATTGCCACTCCCTAGTCATGTCTGTGTGGAAAATGAAGAGTTTTTACACTGCTCCAGTCCTGTCTGAAAACAGTGAAGCCCCCCCTGCCAAACTCAAAGCACTTTACACAGCGATGTGCATGAGATTACATTATCAGCTATCACCCCTGGGTTTTGCCACAGGCTATCCTTTCAGAGGACACCCACATAAATAAAAGCCATTCCTAAGAAAACTTACTTTTGCCTAGAAATGCCTATGTGTTTCTTGAGCAAAAACTGCTGAACTGACAAACCTTGCTCTCAAAGTTACTTGTCCTCCCTGCTCCTTTGACATAGACATTAACAGACTCCTGAAGAAATGCTCTGCAGTGCATATGTATTATTTATACATGTACATACATATGTAATTAGGTATACTTCTAAAATGAGAACTCTATTGTGTGGAAGTTCCTTTATATCATTGTAGATTATTTCTAATAGCCTTAGTGTGTTCTCAGGAACCAAAAAGGAAGTTTTAATAAGAGTGCTGGTTGTGGCTTCTAATACTTATTTTCACATACAACCTGATTTCTTAGTTTGTAGCTTTTTTATACAATAAGCTTGGTACACAAGCTCTTTGGTCCTATCAAAGAATATGGACTTACTCAGCAGGTCAACCAAGAGAGAAACAATCCATGCTATCTTTCCAAAGGGTATTTTCAGCACTCTTTAGCCAGTAAAATCTGCCTAGCTGTTTTTCTAGAGCAGCGTTCACTATATTTTCCAATCCCATGCCTAGCTTCAAGTACCTTTTGTCAGTACATAAGCATTGCTATGATGGCAAAGTTAAAATATACCTATTATTGAGCAACTCATCTTCAGCTATTCACACGAGTCAGAAAGTTTTCAAATATTTAGCTGAATATTTAATGACAAATTTTTATATACTCAGTTATTCCAGTAGAAAACATCAACTGGTTTTAAGATCACACATGAATCTGAGTAATATTTTATATTCAAACCTCCCACAAATATCTGTGTACATATATATATATATACACATGGATACATATATGTACATGCAAATAAAGCTAAACAAACCTACACCTTGGAAATCATGATCTACCGGAACATCACACATTTTAAAGCCACACAAACAATATTCATTGCTAAGAGCAATGTTTCATCTTTTCACAGGCCGTACAATTTCAAGCTGTTACTGATGCTTTAGTTTATTTCCCCTTTATATTCTGAATCTCCTAGCCAAAGCTCACACCCACTTAATTTTTTTTTTAAGGGAAAGCAAGTCCCCAATCTTTGGGAACTTTAGTCTATTTCTTGCATTCTTCCCATGGGTGGTATATTTCACATCAGGAATAACTGGATGCCAAATACAGCCACAGATGGGAGTCTATGCATAGTTGCTGGGTAATTATAAAATAGAATCAGCTTCTCTGCTAACAGATGAGATTTTATTCTTTGCTTAGCTACAAGTACCAGCAATCCCATACTGATTTGAACTATATCCAAGTAAGGTGAGGAAGATCAGGTCATGCACAAGATCAGACAATGCCTTTGTGTTTCATTGATATTTCTGACAATTATATTCTACCAAAAAAAAACCAAACAACAAAAAAACAGGAGAAAGGGAGGCTCAGTATATGAATATGTATATACACTGCATATCACATTATTATTTAATTATCAGTGTAATTACTATGAATTAGGAGAGCTTGCCACTGTGATTTCAGAGAGCAGTAGTTTAAAAAGTGACAGAGAATTGCAGAGTCCATGAAAAGCATCCAGATAACAGCCTTGGAGACTAACACTCTCTGTTTCCTTAGACAGTGAAAACAACTCAGCCCTGTTGTGAAATCCCACATCTCCCCTGCATGTGAGGGGTAGCCACATGGGACACATCCAAGTGAGACTGCTCACACCACTGTGCCCACCGCTGGCCCTGGTCTGAAAGGATCACTCATTAGCCAGCGGGGAACAGCCTCAATCCTTGCTGACTAGCTGACTTCTTCATGATGGCTTTCAGCATGGAAGTCATGCAATGCCACTTTGAGCAGGAAATTCTGTCTTGCACACCTGGGGTTACCAACTCACTGCATGTAGACTATGCTTAATCTGACAGAAAGCAATGTTTAGTCACAGCTCACCTGGCTTAGAGAGTAAACTGCTGATTTAAAAATAAAACACCCTGTACTGCCATTCATTAAAACCTGGTTTCATCAACTGCTGAAACTGAGGCAGTTATCAGGAGACTGCACTTACAAGACAAACCAGCACCCCTACCTCAAAAGGGTATGGGAATATCCTATTGTTCCCACAGCCAGGCAAATACAAGGAGCTGGACCTCTGACACAAATTCCCATAACATACTTAGGAACTAACAGTCAGGATAGCCCAAATGGGAAGGTTGAGCTTGAAAGCAGAGGCAGCAGTATGATATTCTGGCTCAAAAGAGCTTGGCACCTGGTCTCCCTCATTAGCAAAGTTCAACACACAACTATAACTGAACGTGCAATCATCTGTCTGCATCCCCCTCTACATGTGTTTTGTTTCTTCTTTCCTCTCCCACTAGCAAAAGGCCAAGTATATAGCAGAGAACTGAAAAATTAAATTCACAGCTAAGTTTATGCTTATGGCTCCAAGGGCATTACCTATGCTTAACAGAAACCCCAGACTGTGTAATTTGAAGCATGGCTGTCTGAAAGAGTGCTGCTGAAAGAGCAGAAATGCCTTGCAGTCCAATTTCTAGACCATTCAGCAAAGCTGGCTGGCTATCCTGAGGGGCTGTACCATGACAGTGACCTAAGAGAACAACACAGAGAAAAGCATCAAAGACTTCCTAAAACCCCTCCTGCTTGGCCTGAAAACATGGGTCCCTCTGGGTAGGAAAGATTAGTCACAGGCACTTTGGTAGAGCCCAATGGTTCCAGTTGATCTGTGGGCCAAGTCCCAGCAGGCCCAGCACAGTTCCTTATGGAACTGTGAATTGTCAGCTCCTACTCCTGGCTCTCTCTCAGCAATGCCTTAAAGCATCCCCAAGCACTGTGGGAGTCTAAAGGTGTTTCTTCACCTGTTCCCTGTCACTACATGCTGCCAGCAGGAGCTCAGCTGCACAAGCTGTGATACAGGCTGTATATACCTACTTGATGTTTCTAGTTCAGATTTAAGTGAACTTTGTGACATATTTAACTTTGGGCTTTTTGCTGGTAAATGGGACAAGGACTGTTCTCTCAGCCTCAAATGCCAAAGCCAGCACTTTGCATCACTTTGGGAAATTTGTATTTTGAAGACCCTTGGCTGTCCCAAAGGCTATTTCTATAATTATACCCTTAAGAACTATTTGAAAGTTCTTTTACACTTGTCCTATACCAGACATTATTCTCTAGTGGCAGGGTCTGAAATCCTGATTCAATGCATGTTAGAGGAAATGATGGTGATACCAGGGGTCACACACTCCATTGAGAAATGAAGAAACCAGAACCTGCACAGGCCAGACTTAATACACAAAGTTAAACTGCAATTTTTGACAACGTCACTTGACAGAACCCAGGTTTATGCACCAAACAAGCCTGCAGATAATCTGAGTTTTTTCCTCCTCAGCACAATCACGTAACAGTGACCCTGCAAAACTTTAAAGCAAAGATTCCAAGGGCACTGGGGCTCTAGAGCAGAAGGAAGAGTCATCCTACCTTCAGAATGGTGACTTCCAAAAATAACCAGCAGTGTCTACCACATAAGAAGAGAAAGCTTCTACCAGAAGCCCAACAGAAAACAGCTCTAAGGAAAGTCCTGAAAAATGCTGTCCTGACCTTGTCTGGAGCAATCCTGTTGCACTGGTGTCATCTCAGCAATGGTCTTGCACAGCAACCACACACCAAGGGCAGGACTGTGTCGCACTCACGATACACAGATATCACCACACAACAGCAAAGGCTTCAACCCTTACAGAGTAACACCAGACCACCTCAGAAGGCTCCAGGCATCTGCCCATCTGGTTCTTCAGCCCAACCTTTTATACCCTCATATTCATGCATTGCACCTGTGTGCCCTCTGTTCCCTTTGGTGACTGGTCAGTGCACCTGGGCACTCCACAGCTCATTGCCTCCAATATTTCTCACTTGTGCTGCACAGCTGTACCCACTGGGGATGAGGGTGAGCAGCAGCCCCACTCCCAATCACCACAAACTGTGTGCCCACAGGCCTGGGCCCAGCTTACACCTATCAACCCCTCTGATAGTTCAGAGTGGATTTTTTTTGTGTATCTTTTTCTCACTTCCTAGGGCATAAAACCTTGCCTCATTAAGAAGTGGCAGTGGGACATTTCTTTATTTCTATCTAAAGGGAAAAAAGTGAAAATACATTTTTGGGTGGTTTTGGGTTTTTTTTCCTTTCCCTTCTTGCAAGTTTTCCCATTATATTCTCATTTGCTTCTGCCCATATCTCACAGTGGATGGCCAGGAGCAAAGGCCTTGGAAGCTGTAAATGCTCTGGTATTAGATATCATGTGGTATAATTTCTATGGTTTCTTCAGTGCCTCCCCAGTCTGGCCAATTAGTGAGTGGATGGTGAACAAACATTTTTTGAGAAGTACAAAAGATTCCAAATAAAAAAGAGCAGTCATAAACCATTCTAACTATAAACTCCATTATTCCTCCTAAGAGGAAACTTTCTTGGGGAACTTCAAGTAACACAAAACAGAAGACAACAATGACAATTCTTTCCCTTGGAAACACAAAATCCCTCAGTGTTCTCATTTTAGTACTGCACATGATGACATCCAACTGGGTTTTACCCTGCAATTCACTCGCATTATCAGGGATGTTCTGCTAAACAAGGGGTACATTTTAGATGAATAAAGAGGGAACTTGTCCAGTCATCTCAAGCTGTTTGTCAGTTATGGAACACTTCATTTTCTAGTTCCCTATAGCAGCATAAGTTAATTTGTCTTCCTCTTGACACCAGACAGCATGCACACTTTTTTTTAAGGATGCACAAAAGAAAAGAAAAAGGAAAAGCTATAATAAAACTTGGAGACACTGATCCTGCAGAGAGCTGCTTGAAAAAGGATAACCACTAAATGAAAAAATAAATATTACTCTAGTTCCACCTAAGGGTACAAGTAAGTGTAAGTGTGCAGCAACTCCTCGGAGTAAGATGTTTCACTTTGAAAAGCATTATCTGGTTTAGTTTTAATTTCAAATAAGAACATGAGTTGTTCATTTATACCCAAGGGACACTGGTCAATTCAATTAAGAATCATCTATTTCAAGTAAACTGTGCCATGAAGCCATTATTTTGTCCCTCCCTAAGTCACCTATTAAGATCAAATGAGGAACTTTTTTTTTAATTTGAAAATACAGTAGAAAGTTCCAAGTGATAATTATTTGTGCTTTGTTTCTGCCTAGTATTAAAACAAAGGTTTGGGGCTGCCTGCTGCCATTTGAGAGTTTCAGATTCCAAGATGCCATCATGACTATTGAATGGAAAAGCAGAACTTTTAAGGAATATCTTTTTCTGTTTCAAAGTAGTAATGGTCTGGAATGGTTTAAAATGGAACCTGCAGACATAAACAATGATATACTGGTAGGTGTTGCCTGTGTGCCTCATTTGAATGGCATTCTCTCTCAAACTGAAATAATCACACATGGATACCACCACATTGCTATCCTTTGATTTTTCATTTCATCCCACTGGAACAGAAAATGTATTCTACAGGGCACTGCTCAAATGCATTCCCTGTCTCAGGGGACTTAAAGACAAGGCACTCAATAATATGAAATACACGAAGGAGCACCTGACCAAATAGAGATCCATACAAAGAGACCACTACACTGAGTCATGCAAGCTCACTTACAGTGAGCAAGTGGCTTCTTTACTTACAGCATACACAACACTGCAGCCTTTTTTGTTTTTCTTTGAGAACAGTCTTCAGTAACTTCAAATGTGAAAGTAACAGTGAAAATTCTCTATTTGGCATTCCTATGCCAGAAAACAGTTTTGGGAATATGTTAGGCAAAGTAGGTCAGTCAGTGCTGGGTCAGGAGGACATGAGGAGAGCAACGACTGATGTGATGGCCACGGGAGGACTGATCAGTTGGAGTAAACCAAAGACAGGATGGTAGAGCTCAGTACTACATGGCTGATGCTGTCCATATTTGCCAAACTGAAAACCAAACTGAACCAAAAGACCATCAAACAATTAATTCAATTACTAGCTGAGGAATCTTTCCTCAGGTAGGAGGCAAGGGGGGGAATAAGCAATCCTCTCTTCTCCCCACCACCATATACTTTTTGTCCTCCACATCTCTCGGCTCAACAGCTACCATCCTGTTCAGACTACTGAAAAAGGAAGGCTCCTGATCCATGCCACACTTGCAACTCTGGAGCACTACTTCAACTGGAGCTGCAGTCTGCTTCCAAGCACCTACTGCCTTCCTCAGGGAGCAAGGCAATTGGAGGGCAGCTAAAGGTCCCACCATTTTCAGAGCCTGCTGGCGAGGCGAGCAAATGAAGCACTGCCCATTGTTCCCAACAGAAACAGCACAGACACCACTCATCTGGGGAAGCATCCTCACTGAGCTGTTCGTATCACTGCTTTAAAAATGGCAGGGGGAAAAGGGTAGGGGGGGAAGGAAAGAAGAAGAAAAATATAGAAGGGTTGGGGGAAAAAACGGGAGCTCAGCCAAACTCCTCTCAAGTCTTGAAAGAGGGAACAGGGCTTAGCTCTGAGCCACCAGGTACATGGACTGGTCTAGAGGGACATTATCTGCTGAAACTTATTATATCTCCTTAATTTCCAAGAAAAAGTATTTTAAGGATCATATTTTAGTAACACTGTACTTACCCTTTCAGAGTCTTTCTTGCCTGTGGAGATCTTTAAACCAGAAAAAGAAAAGATGAAAAAAAACAAAACTGAAAACAAAGCTAGAGTCTAGATCAGAAAATTCATTACATATTCTATGATTTAAAAGTCAGAACCACAGGATATTAAGCTCTCTGTAACCTCAGGTTCAGTGGGAAGAAACACACCCTGCTAAGCAAATCCTGCAATGTGCTGAGCCAGTATCAAAAACCTGGGGGCAGAGGCTGGACCTGCAAGCCTCGGGCTGCTGCTGCTGCCAACACACTCACATGTGCACTGCAGGTATCTCCCTTGCCAAGACATTCCAGGCTCTCAGCTCCATACATGCAAAGATGCCTTTTCTAATGCTTAAAAGAGACTGTTGTGTTCAGCCATGTCACTAAGCATGGCTAATCTGGGATACACGTGTGAGCACTCACACTTGTCTTGCTCCCACAGCAGCCAGGCATAGCACTCATACTCATGTTCCAAGCAAAGCTGCCCAGACAAATCAGGTTTATATAGCTGGCAGGCTCAGCTGTTCCAGGGCATTACTCTGACATAGCTCTCTTCACAGAACACCAAGGCACATGTCTAACTGGACAGCAGGTTGTGGCAACAATAAAATAATGCATTATCCTATCTGATTTCCATGACTTAAAGGATTTCCCAACTTGCCATGCTTGCTGATGCCCTCTTAACATTTAGGGATTTGTGTCAACTGAGCTACAAAATTGATCTGTTGTTGGGGAGAATAAGCAATGGACAGATCTGCAGAATGGTGCAAGGCTCCACTGACTTTTAGTTATGCTTATGCAACTCCACAGCTCCACAGCTGCTAATACTTAGCAGATGACCTGCGTAAGTGCTAGACAAAAAAAAAATCCTCCTTCATCACTTAAAAAACAAGCTACCAAAACAAGAGCAATGATTTTTTTTCATCTGACATGATTTTCTTTTTACTCCTCTGAACAGAATTGAAAAAAATGCAGCAGAACGAATTCAGCATAACTTATAACTGAAGATCTGAATGGTGCCTTGTTCGTAGCACTTGGATTTGAAACACAGATGCAGTTAACTCACAGCTTAACTCCTTCCATGATACTCTCTAAAATGCTGATCTGTGTTCTTCTTAGCGTCCAGATTTTTAGAAGTTTTCAAGTGATTTTTCTTTTTTAAACAAAGAGAGATTCAAACTTGGATTCAGTGTACAGCTTCGTCTGCTATTTTCTGCTCTTAAATATGAGATTACTTGTTGTGCAACTAACTGGGAATAACATCACTTTCTAAAAATTTCCTTTGCAGTGCTTGTCTTTATTTCACCAAATTCTTTTCCAGATCAAAATTTCCAGGTTTCTGAAAAAGTCAATGCACTAGATTTTTCTTTAGTAGTAAAACTCCCTGTGAACACAACTGATAAGGCAAAAAAAAAAAAAAAAGAATATGATATTTCTCAGCAGGTAAATGTAGTCTCTGTTGCCAAATGATCTGAAAATAGTTGAGTAGGGAAAGGAGGTAGTTTTATGTGAAGATAAAATCTTTTAGCTACCAAGGCACTAGTCCGGCAGCCAGAGATTTATGATCCTCTCCCAGGACTATTACTGACCTGCTGTTATGAGACTTTGGGCAAAATTACCTCCATACGCTATGCTTCTCTACATACTTCAATTTTTGAAGTCTTTATTCAGAATTCTGAAGGCCATTTTCAGATATTTTAAGACTACATTTATTCCCACTGGTTTTGGGGACAGACAAAGGCAGCCATGCTTCCCCCATAATGCACAAACATGGCAAACAGCCAGCTGGAAGGAACTGCTGGATCTCATCTAGCTCAGAGCAGGGATAACCTGGCTTCAAGCAGATTGCTCAGGCCTCATCCAGTTTTTAGACCATCTCCAACAACAGACTCTACAATTCCTCTGGACAACCAGTTTCAGTGGTTAGCCCCCCTCACCACCAAGGACCTCAGTGGAAATGTTTCTTTGAAGCAGGACATTGTGCCAAGGAATGCAATTTCTGTTTAGGGCTCACTTCTGGCCCTAAAGTCAGAGTCCAGAAGAATACAGAGAAGCCTGCTCTTCATGGCAAGAGGATTTCAGCACTCAAAATATTACTGAGGGAAGAAGAGGCAATCACCCTCTTTCCTGAACTTATCATAAGAGAAACATGCAGAAGCTATTTTGGGCTCACTGAAGCTGCTAAGAGCATTTCTTTTACCATCTGTACTAGCTCCCGTTAAAGAATATCCTGTAGTTTCTTCGGCAGGAGTTACGTGCTCAAGCTTAGTGCAAACAGAAAGAGGGCTCTCATGAAAGCAGGCACGGGCACACAGGAGGGCCCTTCTCATGGGCTTTAGCCCAAGAAGGAAATGGTGGGAGCTACATACCCACACTGAGCACATCAAAGATGAGGGGTGCACATTAAACTTCTGCTCCCACAACATTAGTACTTTAAGGAATTACAAAACTATACATTTTAACTCCAAAGCATACTTATGTGTAATTGAATCCAAATGAAGAACACAAATGAACTTATGGCTGAGTTAAGCGTTACAAAACAGACTCTCAAACTACTGCTTGTGCTTCCCGTTTATCTCCTTCCAGGAATTAGGAAAAACTTCCTATTCTGAACTCCTTTGATCTCTCCGATTTAGACAAAACTGCTCCCCCCCGCTTGCGTCTCCAGCCTCAGAGACACTCTTGACTGATCTGTGTGAGCTGTGCTGGACGAGGCCCAAGGACAGCTGCACTTGCAGACTTGTGTGCCTGCAAGGATGAAGAGCAACCCCAGTACCTTTCAGGGCCTTGATGTTCAGCATTATTGCCACTGAAAAAAAAGAACCTTTTTACTATTCAGATTTCACTCTCAGCTCAGCAGCAGTGACACAGGCCCCAAGAGGATCACAACAGAGCACTAACATTGTAAACAGTTTGTTACTTCTCCTTCCTGCTCTTCAGATACCCAGACAAACGCATGCATGTACCTGGTGAACACTGCATCATCATACTGGTCCCCACAAGCACAGAAATTACTTTAAACAAAGCAGCCTACTAAAGCATGACTATAGACATCTTTATTAAATTTACTTTTTAATAATGCCTTTTCTGGGCTATTTGCCAACTAACAGTTCAGCAGTTATTATTCAATAACAGGTTTTCACATACCTCTTTGAAGTAAGGAGCTAAACAAGTAGGTCTTAACTGCACACAGGACAGACAGCTGCCGTGAAGAGTTGTGGCTACTTATAGTATCCACTTCCTCAGTACTACCAAAATCTGTTCTACCATCCCAGAATTTAATTATCTCCCCATATACTGGGTCTCCACACCCCTACTCAAACACAGCTAGCACCATGGACTCTGAACCAAGACAGCAAACAGTCCCTTTTATAACAGATCCCACAAACCAAATGTTAGAGTGCACCAGATGAAGAAAATGAGAAAGAAAATGGAGTCAAGAATAAGAGAAATCAGTAGAAAGAACACAGAAGTATTTAATTAGATTTGAATTTTGATAACACTTCATTACTGCAAAGAAACCATAATTAAGATATGTTTACCTTGGCAAAAGCATTAACTTTAAAGAAACCCGCCCTTCTGCCGTATCATTATTTCATATGGTTTCTATACATAAGTCCATTAACCAGATGAATACCCAAGGTAGTTAAAAGCACAGAACATTTCTCAAAGCTGCTGCATAAAGACATTTTACTAAATTGCACATGTACACCATCAACAACACGTAAGCTCCAAAGGAAGCCTATGCCTTCCTGTCACGTCACAATTGTCAGACAACACCAACATACACTCTTTTCTCCCCACAAAGCAGATGGGTGTTTATGTAAGCAGGGTACAAAACTAAATAGCTGCTAGAACTTTATGCAGTGTAGATAATGAAGAGAAATACTGCAGCATGCTCCCTTCTCAAAGGGATTAGCATTGCTTGTGCTTCTCAGTGGCCTTTTGGGGTCTGGATGTCATCAGATGTAAAGATCATACTGTTATCACAGGTGGCAAATTGCTCTTTCTGAAGCCAATACCTTTTCTTAGATGCACACTTTCAGTTCTGTCTGTACTACACAGCTAAAAGCAGTGAAACCCTGCTGGGGTAGGTAACTGGGTTTTCCATTAAGAAAAAAAAAAAAAAGGTTTAGTGGTCTTGTAGCCATGCAGCCCCCAAACACCGTACCTTACTACCTGATGCCATTCAGAGAGTAAACTAATTCTGGAGAAAGCTGGAAGTGCAATTTCAGAAGAAATAGGAAGGCAGCAGCAGTAATTAGGACATAGAGAGTTTCAACTGCTTTAATTCCCAGTTGTTGGGGTGAGGGATCTCAAAGCAGGATGCAGGAGAGAGTCAGCACAGGGCTGAGAGGGAAGTTCTCTACAGACAAGGGAGTAGCAGCTCTCTTCTCTTTACTCAGACTTCTGAGCTACTCAGCACAACCCCACAGATAACTGGGAAAGGCTGAAGCAGCTGCAGCACAGGCAGAGGAACAGGTGAGCAGCAATAAGACATAAGAGAAGGGTGGGAGGCACAGGAGCAGAGGCAGGAATCCCTAAGCTGCCAAGGATAACACATAGAGCAACCACAGCCTCCAGGCACAGCCCCTGTCCCAAAATGCCTGCACTCCAGTCAAGGCCAGCCACAGGGCTGGCATGCCTCTTGCTTCACATTCCTCAGAAACTTGCCTTAACCAACTATGGGAATAATCATTCCATGTACAACACAGAGAACTACACATTTGACAGGCAGAAGCTAAGGGCAACGTCCTGCTCAGCTTGAGGTCAGAGGATGCTGAAGAGCCTAGAAGGGTGAGGCAGAAAGACACACATAATACTTGAGGAATGAAAAGCAGCACTTTTCTGGAGGAACGATAACAGGGACTCAAGAGCTACAATCTCTTAATTTCAGGCTATTTGCTCTCACTCCAGCTAAACAGATCTTTAAATAACATTTGTGCATACATAAAGGGCTTTTCTTCCCCATTTGTAGCTTTCCTCTCCTCCCTTCGCCCCTCCCCAACCTCCCATACTCTCTTCCTGAATCTCTCTTTCTGCGTAGGTCCTCCCCCCTCACATGCTCCGGCTGGACAGAGGGCAGAAGTGCTCTGGAACAGCTGTATTTCCTCCTCATCTGCTCCTTCCCCTCACAGCAGAGGGGAAAGTACATGCCAGCTCAGCTGGCCTCGTGCTTTACAGCACTTAAAAAGTGCACTGCCATGCCTCCCACCTTCACTGAAGGCAAGGCTCCCAAGCCGAGGCTCTGAGAGGACCTTTTCTTTTTTCACGTGGCCTCCTGGGTCTCTGCACCATCCTCCCAAATTGGGCTTGGAAGAGCTAGTGGACAGAGAAAACAGAAGGGAAGGCTGACAGAGTTAAAAAGGGTGTGAATGAGAAGCAAAACACACTGCCCATCCCCTGGAGGTCAAAACTGAGAGCAGCTGCTTATTACAGCCCTGTCTCTGAGAACGCACTTCAGGAGTAAAGGAGCAGTTCAGAAGTACCTCGTGGTGTGTTCCTGAACACGCACACCTTGCTGCCAGAGACAAGTGCTGTTATCACGGTTGCTTTAGAGACGCTGCTCAAACAGGCTACGTGGTAGCTGAGGAACACCTACTCTCTGAGAAGGCACACAGCCCTGCACTCCAGAAGGCATTCTTTAGAAAATGAAACACAGCCATTAGAGCAGCGGAGGCAAACAAAGTGCAAGACAAGCTCAAACTTGAAGACTGGTCACTTGAGGTTCCCTAAGTTGACTCCTTCCAAAAAGCCCCTGAGAGCCAGCTCAGAGGGCAGAGACCTGCTTTGTTGACTACCACACAGCCTAACTACACGGTCCACCTCAACATCCGCTGCAGACGAAAGCACTTGAGGGAGGCTGCGACACGAACACCTGCGTGTGTGACCAAATAACGATGCCCAGCGTGGGTGCCACACGTGCAGGCAGCGGTGTGCGCCACGGCTCCAGCGTGAGCCACAGCCCAGCGAGGCTCTCCCGGCCCTGACACGACAGCCGGGATTTCACAGCCGTGGCTGTACGGCAGCAGAGATGGACAAGGATACCAGCAGACACGTCCCTGGCAGCCCGGGCAGCAGCGCGGTCCGAGCTGCCCGGGGCCGGGGGCTGCGCCCAGAGGCAGCGCCAGCCGCCACCGCGGGCACGCGCCCAACTCGGGGGAAGCGGGAATGCGAGGGGAAGCAGGGAGGGATCCCAGCCTGCCAGCACGGCTTCGGGAGGCAGGAGGAACGCGTCCAGCCCAAGACAGAGCAGTCTGGAAGAAAAGAGAGAAAGAGCAGACAGGCACGGGGCGAGACTCGGCTCCCGACCCTTGTACCCGCAGGGCGCTCGTCCCGCGGGGCCGGGGCTGCCGAGCCGCCCCA
>JAYDZK010000274.1:20933661-20989747 GCA_034509185.1 Euphonia xanthogaster
GCTCCCCGTGCCACGGTCCTTCCCAGGTGGCGCAGGATGCCGGTGATGGCCGTGTCCCGTCCTTCTGCGCCCCGTGCCCAGTGGGAGTTCACACCAGTCAGAGTTACAGAGAGCCCCTTACAGGGACACGGGCTCGGGTCCCCACGTGCCAAGGGCCTGGACTGTGACTTCGGTGGCTCTGCCGAGGACACATCCCGTTCAGAGCTCCCTGGTTCCACGGCCGTGCCCTCATGGCAGGGGCTGCGCTGCTCCCCGTGCCGCCCGCACTGCCCGGCCCTCGGCACAGCCCCGCTCCTCTCAGCCCTGCTCCCGGGGCTCCCCTTGCCCACAGAGCTCACGCTTTGCTCTCCCGACCTGCCCGGCCCTGCTCCCGGGGCTCCCCTTGCCCGCAGAGCTCACGCTTTGCTCTCCCGACCTGCCCGGCCCTGCTCCCGGGGCTCCCCTTGCCCGCAGAGCTCAGAACACGCTTTGCTCTCCCGACCTGCCTCGATGGCCTCGATGGCAGCCAGCGGGGAAGGGGTAGTGGCGCCTGGGGAATAGAAGGCACCAGGCAGAGACACACGGTAGAGCAGGAACGTAATTAAACAGTGGGAAAGAGATGCTTGCTTTTTCCCTGTTAAGGTTTGCAGTATACTGAAATGTGGGAAGGTCAATTACCCATCTCTGCAGGACGCCCCAGAAGGTATTTGTGTTTCATACCTCAATTAACTCATGCAGAGATTGCTTTGCCAGGCAAGCAATAGATTCTGTTCCCTTTCCCCCCTCAGCTTGACTAAGTTTTCTAGAAACGAAATTTGTGTTCATGTTTTTATGTCAAACACTAAGGTTTGGATGGAAAAATGCCCAAGTGCATGTAATGGAGCAGCTTGTGCAGATAGGAGCAAGGTTTGAAGTGCAAGAACTGTGTCCTGAGTGTCTATTTGAGCCAACATTGATCTCACATGCTTTTGTCTCTGTAGGATTTCACATTTTGGAGGTGTTCAGATGGTTTCTGTTTACTCCATGCGTAGACATGGTCCAGCCCAGCAGCTATATAACACTGTTACCTAAAATAAAAAAGTTAGGACAGGTGTCCTGGAGAACTGAAATATGCTCCTCATTCACTTGTAGCAACACGTCCCAGCAAGGTCAAAGACTGAGTAACCTGTGTGCTAAGTTGACCTGCTGCAACTTACTTTCATGTTTTCCTCAGGTGATGAGCTGTTGCCTGAAGGCACAGCATTATGGTGAGACATGCTGTCATAAGAGCCATGGCATTACTGTTCTGTCTTCAGTTGGAAGTCTGGAAACCTTGCCAGGCTTTTATGTAGGTCATGTCTCCATTTCTGTGTCATTGTATGCTTGGAGCATTACAAGAAAACACAGAAACTGGTACCATTTTTTATGTGTACCCTTTTTTGACCTGTACACACAATGTAGATTAGCTTGCAAGCAAAAATTTCAGTGCTCACAAACAGTAAAACTGCAGGTACTCTGTGTTTACTGTCTTTAAAGTCCCAAAACTCTCTTAAGAGAGTCACAGATCCACATGAGGTTCCTCAGCATGACAAACTGCATTTGGGTCATTGGTTAGCTGAAAAGTCACGTAGAGGTAAACAGCCTCCTCTTGTCTACATGCTGGGGAAATACCATGTAATGTGTTTAACCCAGGCTCCATGTGGGATAAATAGATACACTGATACAGTTCTGCTCAGCTTTTAGAAGTTGGGAAGATGTGCTGCAATGGGAGATCTGTGCTGGGATGACAGGAAACGGTGACAACCTTTGCTGGGAAGGAATTGTCCCTTTCTGGGGAATCCACTGAGTCTGCAGTAGCCTACAAACTCCTTTGGACTTCTGCCTGCTGGTCAGGCTGGCCTGTTGCATGGTAACAAGTGAAATTGTCCTGTCCTTGCTCTAGATAACCCACCTGCAGCCAGCAGGACTCAGCATGGCTCTCACAGTGGGCATGGAAATGCTTGTCTACAGGCTGGCTCTTTTCCATAGCTGTGTCAGTCTCTTAGACTTTATCGGGGACTGAAGCATGATCATTTTAGAAAATCCTTTGCAAAGCAGGGCATGGTTGCCTTTTCTGTATTTGGGATTTGAATTCCAGAAAGAGATGAGTGTTCTAGAGCTTTGTTAGAAGTCAGTATCTGTGCAACCTTCAGGTGACAGAAGCTTGGGAGACTTTGTATAACATTCACAATTTTTAAGAAAAGAAAGAGTGAGGTAATTTGTAGCCAGCAGCATGTCTAGGGGCTGGGAGGCTGTGCTAGAATTTATCTAGCACTAGTAAATATATGAAAATGTGAGGTCTTGTGACTGGAGCCAAGGACAGCAACCTTCTAGAAGTGTCCAAAGTCAAAAGCATTTCTGGTGTGCTGAACTATCAGTGACTTTAAAGGTGATATCTTGCCTGTCCCCATACCAGAAAACAAACCTTTCAGGGAGGTAATGTACTCCCTGTCTCCAGCAGCAGCACGGTGTTTATGCACTTATGTGGGTCCTGTGTTACACATTCTCTATTGCCCTGCTGTCCCTACCCGCTGTGGCTTGCCTCAGCTGTGGAAACAGGAACTGCTGAGTCAGCAGGCTGATGAAACTCACACTGCTTTCACACTCCTCTGGGGAGACTGCCACAGCAAGGAGGTTGGCAGCAATTTTTATCCTGGAGAAAAAAAAAAAGAGTACTTAAACTCTCTTGCAATTGCCTGAAACAATAATCTGATTTTAAAAAAACTCTCAGACTGAAGGAGGCTGTGGGACCCAAGCACTGGTGGCAGATGAATGATAACACCTGGCACAAGAACTCATAGTCAAGTTCTTGGAGTTCAGCAAGTGTCATTTTTCTGTTTTCTCTCTTGATCAGCTCAACTACATTTTACAGAGCCGAGATCCAACTGGCTGAAGAGACAGAATAAGGACATCGAGTTCAGCTCAGCTGTCTGGCGAGGATGGAGAGCAGTAGCCTGTTCTGATTACAGACTCATGCAGAGGTGAAACCACTCCCTTGGAGCTGGTACAAGATAAGGGACTGTGAAAATTCAAATAACCCTCTCAGAAGAGTCAGGTCTCCTGAAAAGCACAAGTGCCAAAGAGGAGAGAGATTTGACAGTGACTGCATCTCTGAGAGCAACATATCCGTGGCACAGTAGAGAGTAGAATGGATGGGAAGGGGAAAGTTAACTGCCAAATGGTTTGAAAACTGGAAAGAGAACCAAACTGAAAAAGATGGAGACATTCCAGGAAGCTGTTCTACTAAGGACATAAATACGGTGTTATCAACAAGCTCAAAGTGAACAAAAGCAGCTTTAGTAGCAAGAAGATGGCAGTTAACTGCTCCAGGTACTATCACTATAAAAGCAACACCTTCCCACCCAGATGCCCCTGGTCTGCTTTCATTTAAGTGAGGTCTGCTTGCTTCAGCACCATGGTGTTTGTGTGTCATTATTTTTTGTACTTTTTAGAGAAATTTAACAATGTGTGATGCCTGTTCCTTGCTTTGCTTATCATGAGATTTGTAAGTTGAAGCTCCAGGCTGAAATATGCCTGTTTAAGGCAATGAGGCAGCAGAGATGCATGCGTGGGTTGCAAAGTTTTATCCAGGGTCATCTCCCTGGAGCTGCTGATCCAACCCGTGTAGGAGACAGTTTGTGTTAAGGTTGCAAGGGGGGGATACAGAGCTGTAAATGAGAAATCATTAGACTATACATACTTACATGTGCACAGCAGATTTTCTGTGACTGTGACTGAGACAGAACATTTAGAAGCTCCAAAGCTACTATTTTAGCAGGGGCTGACATTGAAAGACAGTAGCAGTTGAGAAGAGGTAGTCTGCAGGTAGGTAAGGGTATTCTGTCAGTGGATGGATTCTGGTAACAGGGGATCTTAGCAGTATGCAAGTGGTATGCAAGAAAAATGTATCATAAAGGTGATCTGGGAAGAGAAAACAGAGGCTGGTACAGTCCAAATATTCAAAGCAAAGCAAAAAAAAAAAAAAAAAAAAAAAAAAAAAAAAAAAAAAAAAGCAAGAAAAACGTGCTTATTTGATGCTTGGAGAACTCTGTTTAGAGAGTCAGAGTACAGTGCCTGGAATCTGCAACTTAAGAAGGGAAGTTGTTAGCATTTATTTTTGCCTGCTGTCACATCTTTTGAGACACAACTAGTTCATCAAGAGTCAATGACAGAAAAGCAGATGATTTCCTGTGCCTATAAAACAGGTCAAGCCATCACAAATGACAATTTTTGAATAAATAGTTTCAAACCTTTCTGAGGAAGTGTAAGGAAAGCACTGGTACCTAGCTGTGTATAAGGAGAGCTGGAGAAGCAGGGAGGCAGGCACACACGTGCACACATTCACTCTGGCACACAGGGGGAATTTGGAGGCCAAGACTCAGATCTGCCTTGGGGAAGCTGAACAAAGATACTGCGGGTGCTCACCATGAATCTTGTTACTTGATGTTTATTTTTAATGCTGAGATTCAACCACATGCTGCTCTAAGAGGATTGTTCTGTCAATACCAGTGCCAATCAGAGGCTCTCAAATTAAGTTGCAGGCACCATTAGGCTGCAGCGTAGCTCATCTTGAGCAGGGAGCTGCTGACTCCCCCCGGGGGCTGGGAGCTGGGAACTCCCACCGGAGATAAAGCCAGCTGCAGCGAACATTCCCTCCGTCAGCAGAGGCGGCGTCCAGCAATACATCTTTGGCCTTCGCTTACAGGGTTAATGATCATCCAGGGACGCAAAGATTACCGTCCTTTAAACCGTAAGAGCGGAGCGGAGAGCTACAAGCGATCTATTACCCCGGACAAACTGTTTGCTTAGGACTGCAGCTCACCAAAACATTGTCCAGCAAACACTACGCAATGCTGGGAATGTTGCTCAACTGCCTCATTTTCCCTCTAGTGCTTCAAATGCCTGTCCTCTGCAAGCATGCCACGTTTTAACATAACACGAATCATTTTACTAAACTCACAGCAAATTGTTTACAGCTGTTAGCAAAGTAGCGTTCTTGGCTTGGACAACCGGCTGGAAAAGATGAGTAACTTGTCGCAGTTGCCCCACCTAGCCTTTTTTATTTTTGAGAAGAAGAGGCCGCGCTGCTGGTATAATGCCACACGCGGCATTATTTGAACGCAGAGCGGCTTCTTGCTTGCATCGAATGCGGAGTGAACAAAGTGCGGCGGTGTTGGGCAGAGGCAGCAGTGCTTTGCTTTGGCCACCAGAGCGAGCTGCTGCTCAACTTTTGAGCGAAGCTGGGGCCGCTGCCGGCGCTGCTCCGGCCGGAGCGCTCCCGGCCCCGGGCCGCGCTCGGGCATGGCTGGGAGCCGCACCGTGCCGGGGCTGCTCCGGTGCTCACGGTCTAGTGCGGTACGGCAGGGGACGGCTTTCGGAAACAGAGAGAGTTGTGTTTAAATACACATCCTCGAGGTCGAAGGTGCCCCCAGCATTAGTCATCACTCCAAATGCAGAGTGGAAACCCAGCTTCCAAGAGCAGAGCAGGCTGAATATAGAGATTATTCTAGAAACAGGTTGGATCCTTCCCACAGTAAAGAACAAGTCTCTCCTCTTTGCTACAGCAAGAGCATCTACAGGTAGAATCATGCATGATAGGCAGTTCAGATTTGTGCATGAAAATCAAGTGCTTAAGGATAGAGTTTGAGATATTTCTGACGTTTATACCTAGTGTTATCAGAGGAGTAACTCTGCTTATACAAAAGCCACAGAGCAGATATTAAAACCAGCTTGAACGCCAAAGCTGGAAACAGATTTACAGCTCAGCTAAAGCTTATTACACTGCTATTGACTTCACTGGAATAGTATCTGTTGCTTACAAAGTCAGACAGTCTTATTAATACATTAACATTTTTAATAAAGAGTAAAACGGATCAAAACCTGGCTGACAGCCATTCGATTTTACCACTAATGCAAGTGTTTATTTTTAGCAATTAAATGCTACTGAGCAGCAGCTCAGAAGTGCTAAGTATGGGACCTTACGTTTTGTTATCCCTGCTCTTTCCCAGTGGTTACTGATTTCTGTCAGTGAACCTTTCAGAGGCTGGCCAGATTCTGATGGTTATGATGCTTTCAGATGTTCAGGGTAGCAAATAGTTTCCAGCTGATGTTCATCCTTGCTGATTTAATTCAATAAGGCGACCAGCAAATACAGCCAATGTTCCTATAAAACAAACTAGCATAAATATGCCAAGGAGGAGATGATCAAGCACCATTGCAACAAACTTCCATTCTTCTGCGGCCTGGGAAAGAAACAAAGGAGATAGTAAAATCTGTGCAGAGCCCTGTTTGTTACAGCATTCTTGTAATTTACTGTCTTGAACAAGAGGAAAGCTCTTCCCTAAGTGCCTTTATTATTGCTATGCAAAAAATGCTCATTTTCTTCTCAGAAGCAGGTCGGTGGTTAAGAAAGCCTAAGCAACCTAGAAATACAAGTTTCAACACCAAACTAACCAGAAACCCTGGCAATTTGCTGAACAATTTCATTTAAAAGAATGTTGAAAAGCTTAATTGTTAGGCCAATTGTTGCTTCTGAAAGAGAGTTTAAAATCTTGAAAGCCAAATGCTTAGTTTGACCCAAATGACTTTGGTTTTTCCATTGCTTCTTTGTTCTCGTGGGATATCTAGGCAATTCCTATTCATTTAACCCTAATCCCTGCTTTCCAAACACTGTAATGCCTTGTAAAACCTTCTTGGTAGTCTTAGTCTTTTTTCTAGTTGTGGGACACCATGAACCACTTACTCTGTACCTTTTCACTGGATGCTTTTGGTGGGAACCCAGCACTGTAAGAACATGCGGAGTGCAAGGCACCAAGTACAGCAGGGCTCATGATTTCCACCCTGGAGCTCCACCTGAAGGAGGGACATGTGCTGGCCTAGAGCACCTTCTGCTTGTGCTTTGGTGCTCCCAGAGGTAGAAGAGGCTGCTGTAATTTCTCTAGAGGACATTGTTTTTGAGGTGGCTTAGAATGCAATGAAGGGATAGCCTTCAGAAGCCACAACCTTTAGTTTATTTAGGAAGCTTGACTTTTGAAACCCCCTGGAAGTGATATATCACTAGTGCCCAGATGACACAAACAGCTGGGCTCCACTTCCGAAGGGGGCATTTGCTGGTAACCTGAAGACCCTCCTCGTAAGCCAAGGAGGAAGTGGAGCCCAGAGATGTTGAAGCCACGCCAGCCCTGCTGAAGACAACAATTTGTCTGCAGAGAGGCAAAGGAGTCACGGGGAACATGAGACTACAGCCAGAGCCATTGCACATGCTCCAGGAATTTGGTCACAGGAACAAACACCGTGGTGTAAATCCTGTCCATGGGAAGAAAGCACCTCCTTTTCAAGAGAGTGGGTCAAATTATTTTTTCAGAGAGCTCCCAGACTAGCCTGCAGCTCAACAGGAGAGGTCTATGACCACCTAGGAAGGTGAAATACCAGGACTGAATTATCCCTGCAAAAGCCATGTGAGCTGTGAAAGCTGAAATAAAAGAAGGGTTAATTGTACTGAATGTGCTAGAAGGAGGCAGAGCTGGGTTTTCCTAGGGAACACTGCCATATGTGACTCTATATGCTTTTATCCTTCCTTTGGCTTGTAATGTGGAAAAAGTCAGCAATCAGAGTAGCTCATAACATTCTTCATTTGGAGGGACTACTTGTATTCAGGAATAAAACAAAACCTTATCAAAATTGGAAATACAATTTGTAAGTTACATTTAACACTTCTCAGATAACACTACTAGGCTTTTGGAGTTTGCCTTCCTTCTTTGGTTTTCAAAAGCAGTAGGATCTTACTACAGGAGCAAGATGCCTCAGTGGGAGACAAAAGAAATGTGTTTTGGAACTTGCTTATAGTTCTTGAGACTGGTTTCCTACTCACAGACACTCCATCTCTATGGCTTCACATATCGCATAAGAAAACCTTAGCACTTACACTTCTTCCTTTTCTATTATTTTGGGAATCCAGTATTCAATTAACATTGTGACAATTATTTGTTTCTCCTTGTTGACTCCCTTAAGGGGAGAAGACTGTCCACTGCTAGAGCCAAACCAGGGCTTGGGGTGTTTTTGTAAGGCAGGGATATTTTGCCAAAAAAGTAAGATGTAGCAACCTGAAAGCTAGAAATGAATCATGCACAAAAAAAGTCTTACATTACTGGCTTCTTGGTCTGATTTCATCGTTTCTGCAATGTATTTGATTCCCTCTATAGCGTTTTTCACATCTGGATTTTTGGTAAGTGGGGAGTAGAAGTTGACAGGCACAGAACCTGACTTCCCAGAAATGTCAGAAATATCAATATCTTCTGCAAAAATATTTTTGTCTTGTTTGTCTCTTGATGGTCTTTTCATTGTAGAGAAAAACATGACGTTTGGGATCGTGTCAATAAAGATCTGAAAACAAAGGGAGAAGATGACAGTTGCTGGGCTGTGGGCTGTATCACAGCTGCAGCTGTGCTGAACAAAGACAAGCCTCTCCCCTCCCGGATCGCTTCCCGTGCTGGGTCTGCTGCAGATTCCCTCTCCGACTATGTCACAGCCCACGCCTTAGTTACACTGGGGCTTTTGTCAGCCTGTGTCCCGGGGCAGAGGGAGGCACCCGCAGGCCTGCAGAGCATTTTCTGCCAGCCGTCCCCCCTGCCCTCCACCCAACATCCACGCACAAAGTGGGGAGCGATGCCGCGGAGCACATCCTCAGCTGGCACGGGCTGAGAGAGCTCCAGCCATCCCATCTAACTTGAAACAAATTGCCTACAAATCTGACTTGAAGAATGGACTACAAAGAAACTCTTTTGGCTACTTAGGTTTGATTTCACTATTATGAGTGTTTGCTATACAGGCATATTAGGTTTACATTAATAGACTTGCTGCCAGAGCAATGTTAAGAACATGCAGTGTTTCCTGTTGAAATTTCCCTTCTGCAGGGGTTGTTTATGCTGCAGAGAGAATCTGATATAAGCTGTAACCTTAAAAGCATAATTAGAAATACACAGAAATACAAAAAACCTCCTTTTGTGTCATGGTTTAGTACGAACCCAGGCAGCCTTCAAAACAGCAAGGATTACTGAATAAATCAGATGATCTTTGATACTGTCTCCCTTGCAAAGAACTTGCAATGACAGACAACCAATTTTTTCTACATCTTATGATTACCATTTAGAGTCCTGTGCAAGGATCTCCCAAGGGATGAAGAGCAACTATGTGCTGGAAAAGTATAGAGAAGATCTTTTAGCTTTTGCTAAAGCATTTTTTTGCAAAATGGGCTGCTGAACTCAAGTATTCCCAGTGGCCTTTGTGCTCTGCGCTCATGCAGAATGGTGGCTGGTCACTGGCAGGCAGTGCCTTGCAGTCAGTGGAGAATTAGACCAGGATATGTAATTCAAGTCCAGATGGACATTTTCTTTTCCCATTCCGTACCTTTAGCTGCCCATGTTTTGTCTCATCTGTTCCCTGCAAGACTCTACCTCAGTAATTTTGTTACTTCAAGGAGCCCTTTAGCAATCTTGCTGACTTTACGCACAGCTAAGTAGGAAACACTGGCTCTTGTGCTCTTTAACGTGATGCATTTACCTCCCCAATTCTTTTTGACTTTTATTGGAAGACCTGCCAATAAAATATGGAGCATTTGGTGGAAACCAGCAGGTGTGCCAAGGCCCAGAGCTCACCTTCCTGACCCAGGGGGGCATGGTGTGCGTGCTGGGGGAGCGGTGGTGGGTGTTGATGACGATGACGGTGATGATGATCGAGGCGATGA
The DNA here is from genome assembly GCA_034509185.1 of Euphonia xanthogaster. Classification (NCBI taxonomy): domain Eukaryota; kingdom Metazoa; phylum Chordata; class Aves; order Passeriformes; family Fringillidae; genus Euphonia; species Euphonia xanthogaster. Next base: position 20,943,401 of record JAYDZK010000274.1, read on the forward strand.
CAAACACCATGGTGAACAGCATGTACTTGCCAATCAGAGGCACTGCGCTGGAGGTGGAGGGAATCAGCTCCACGATGACCAGCAAGAACACAGTCAAAGACAGAAGGACAGAGATGCTGAGGGTCATTTTCTCACCTGTCATAAAAAAGCCCCCCAAAAATCATTGCTGCTCCTATCATTCAGTACAGAGAGCATTTATTTGAGAAGCAGGATGTGGGTGAGAGCTGTTCACACAATCACCTGTGTGCATTTGTAGTGCTATCATCTCTGCCAGCATCCAAAGCAGAAGTAGACTTGGCAAACCTGAGAGCCTAACAGCTACTGCTCCAGCACTAAGGTGGGAATTACCAGGAATGACTGGGCTGAGGTGGGGGTGCTGAATATTTTTACTTTCTAGGAGCATTTCCTGGGCTCTGCATTTTGAGCAATGCAGCATATGCACCTTAGTGCTTGCTCCACAGCTTCCTGAGGGTTTGCTTCCCTTACTCTCTGTCTCTGGGCTGAGAGAGCAGACTAAAAATCACATCTGACATCAGGTCAGTTGCTATGTGAGATCGTGCGCGTGGAGAGTGTCAAAAATGAATTACAAAACATTATTCACACATTTTTTTAAAATCCAGTTCAACTTTGTAGAAAGTTTTCCACTTTAAGTATTTAATAAGAAGGGGCTTACACTGAAATTTAACGGTATGAAAAGCTGACAAAAGGCAAAAAGAATCGAGCAGAGGAAATGGTTGCAGGGAGCATGAGTGGCTCAGCAGAGACAAAGGAGGCCGGAACAGGTCAGGATTACTCTGTGTCACACGAGGTGATGTGTGTGTGTGAGCAGGTAATGAGCTCTCTGCTCTGACATGATGCAGAAGGGCCTCTGTCACCCCTGTGTGCTCATTTTACTGCAGGACATACTAACACTAACTAGCACTGACTACCCATGGCAAAACATAAAAATTATTCAGCTAAATCTTTAGTTTGCAGAAGTTAACTGGATAGATAGTCACCAATTTCTGTGGTAAAGCACCCCAACTTATTTAGATCAACAGTTTCAGTTTTCAGCACTTATCCTTTCTTTGCAGAATATTTAAAGCCATTACTTTCAGTGGAAATGTCCAGTTTTAGTATGCACTGGCCTTCAAGCTGGCTGATGGTTTCAGATACTGGGAATTTCTCAGGAATTTCATAGAAGAGCAATTTCTATGGAAGTAGAACGAATAAATTTACATACCTGAATCTGTGGGTAGGTAGAAAACTAGCCCTGTTAGAAAGGAGAAGAGCAGGCAGGGGATGATGACGTTCACAATGAAGTAGAGAGGCAGGCGTTGCATGAGGAAGTGGTAGGTGATGTCCAGGTAGGGCGTGTCAGGGCAGCAAGCGTAGTAAACCCAGTGCTTCCAGCCACGGTAATCCTTCATCACCCACTCCCCACTCTCCATGAAGTTACTCAGATCTGGACGATCACTCTCCTGGCAGCAAAACACCCCAACAAATTCTTAATACCAGGTATTCTGAACCAAATCAAAACTTAGCAGGTTTGGCCCAGGAACAGGATTCCAAATAACTCATGACCTTTGTGGGGTTTTTTTGTGAGTAAACAGCCCTTGTCTATGCTATTTTTCCTTAGAATATCAACCTCTACACAGCATTTAACTGAATAATTTACAGAAACAGTCAGGGATAGTAGACTGAAAAAATATTACAGATAGGAGGCATACCTGAGGGGATAGGGAAGAAGTCTTTGGCAGTGGAAAGTCATGAGCAGAGGAAACATACCCCCTCAAAAAAAAAAACCCCTAAACCTGAGAAAACAAACAGAAGCAGAACAGGCAGCACCATAAAAAGTGGTGCAAAGCTGCCAGAGGACAGACTGGAGACTGTTAGGGCACAGGGATAATATGTAAGCAGAATTTAGGAGCCAAACCAGGAAATCTTGTGCTAGATCAACAAATGAGAATTTTCTGTTTTACAGGTAGGGTCTGCTTGTTTTTCCAGTCAAAACTAGGTCATATTCCATTCTAAATCTGAGGTTTCTCTTAAAAACACGTACAGGTCTTTGCTGCTTTTCCCAATTACAAACTCCTTGCTTACCGGGTTAATAACAACCATTGTGCCATCATATGTCCAAGTTCCCAACTTCATGCTGCAGTTCTGCTGGTCAAAGGGGAAGTGTGTGACTATGATTTCACAGTAACTCTTAAAAATAGCTGGTGGTGTCCAGGTGATCAGACCTGTGTGCTCCAGAAGGACTTTGGTGTATTTCACAATGGCAAAATCACCGTCTGCGCTGCAGAAGGAACGAGGACATTGAAAGCAATATGGGCAGCATAATCAACAGAGTCACAAAAGGATTGCTCTGGCTCTGGGTCTAATGACTCCCCAGTGCCTGCTCCTGCAGAAGCTTACCCTGAGGAATTGTACCCACTGGAACAGATGTCATGGGAAAACTGTCCCACCAGGGTGGTGCCACAAGGCAGAGCTCCTCCCCCCTGCCTCCCTCAGCAGCTGGCACCCCTTACTTGTTGTAAAGAACAAGGTCTGGCCGCCAGATATCGTCTGAGGGGATGCGGATTTTCTTTACACCACCGTAGTCATCTGGATTCCATCTGAGGTTGACGTCTGTCCATTGCTAAAGAGGGAAGATTTCAGCCCCTGAGAGCCTCTCCCAGCACGGGGGTTAGTTTGAGTACTTCCCAGAAACAGCTCCGCCCTTGCTTTGGGACATGCAGGTAAGCATAAACATATGGGAGTGGGACCCCCAGCTCATTTTTTACATTAACTTATACTTTGGTTTAAGAAGTTTATTAAAAAAAAAAAAAACAACAAACAAAAACCCCAAAAGAAAATAGTACAAAGATATCAGAAGCCTGCTGTCTGAAATACAGCCCCAAATGCTTTTCTTAAAACTCTTAGCATCTAGAGCACTTTATTCTTTAGATCTCAGTAAGAAGAAATGCTCTATCTGACCCACCTCTCCAAGCTGCCCCTGAAGGTATGAGCGTGTAGTCAATTCCTGGCTGTGTCAAGTGCATTTATTTGAATTAGATGAAATGGTTAAGAATATTTAGAGTTACCTGTTTCAGGCGCACATTGGTTGTCACAATCTGATTTACTTCATCCTTAAAAAAAAGGAAAGGAAAAAAAAAAAAAAAGAAGGCAGTATCAGTAAGCATCAGGATTAAAGGATAAAAATTGTTTCCTTAGAAAAGCACCACCATTTGGCACTATCACATGAGCCAGTGACTCAAGGCTACCCGTGTCCCACCGTACCACGCTGATGAGCTGGATGAGCTGCAGCCCCACGGTGACAACGACGGCGTCCCGATGGTCCTCCACGGGCCTCACCACCTTGTTGTAGTTGCTGAACAAGTCCTCCACCAGGCGAGTCTCGTCCTCATAGCCCAGGGCCAGCCCAGCTGCGGAACAACGGGGGTGGCACCAGTCAGAAGGGGCAGGGAACAGGCTACAGCACCATCAGTCTGAGGCTGGCACGGAGGAAATGCTGCCAGGCAAGCTGCTGGTGGGGGGATAACACCAAGTCCTCCCTGTGACAATGGCCTCCAACCAGGAGATGAACAAATGCAAACTGGCAGGATGATGAATATCAGACTGAACATTAGGAGTCTTGTCTTCCAGCCTGAAACTGTGCTAAAATGCAGTACTTATGGGCAGTTAAACACAGAAAATGTCTAATGTCCATTCTCAGGGGTTTCTAGTGTTGCCTTTTCCACCTTCAACTCCACAGACCTTCCTGTGACACTGACATTAAAGGTGAGGGCCAAGCACACCAGTCAAGGAGAAAGCATCGCCATCCCCACTCCTTGCATGGAACAAGTGGAACTAGAGCTCCTCTCTACAATGGGAGTTGCTCAGGCTGTGCAGGTGGTGAGAGAAGGAAACCACTCCCTGTGTGTGAGTGGGGTAGGTCCATGGACAGCTCTGCCCACAGGCTGCCCAGCATGACTTGTCTGTGCAGTGCCAAAGAGCCTTCAAAGAAAAATTTCACAAGTGAAAATGGCAGGGAGCAGCCCCGTTCCAGTGGGGCCTTCACAGTGCCTGTGCATGGCACTGCAGTGCCAGGAAGCAAGGGCACTGGAAAACAGATGGGCCCTGCTTCCAGAGGGCCTGTGGCAGGGGAAGCAGGCACACGATGCGCTCGGATTGTAGCTGCTTCACTGCGACAGGGGAGGAAAGCAAACGGAAGGGTGCTTGGGGATGTTTCTGTATGGCTCCCCTTTAAAGGTAGAGGGAACAGAACAGTTGAGCCTCACTGCAAGCATTTTTGGCAGATTGCACCCTCCTCTCCCCCTCTCTGTTGAATCCTGGGCCACAGAAGTTAGCAAGAATTTTGCTGCTGACTCCAATCTAAGCTAGCATTTCTGCTGGTTTCCTAACTGACTTTTCATCAACTTCTTTTACGTAGCTGAGCTGAGATAGCCAAGGATTCTGCCTTAGCCTTGTCCTGCCATGATATTATGTTAAAATACTTGGATGCCAATCAGAAAAGCTGTCTGTTGCAGACAGACACTGTTTGCTTCCTCTGCCAGGAGGCTGAACGAGGGTAGGCAGGAGGCATCATTCAATTTTTAAGTTATGATTACAGCATCACATAATTGAAGCTCTAGGCTTTATTAACGCAATTATAATCCTTTCACATTTGCTCCCTTCTGGTGTAGCTTGGTAGGAATTTAGTATACTGCTTGAATTTTCTGAAAAGCTTTTAGGATCACAAATATTTGTTCTTTTAAGGGACAGTTTAAAAAGAATTAGCTCAGTACAACACATGCAGCTGCCAATCAATTGTAGCTCCTTGTCAGTCACCCCACAACTTAATGAAACTTCTTGTATTGATTTTTCCCATTCCAAGTCACGCTTACTAGATCCTTTCCCATATTTTGAAATACATGTAGCACTAAGGCAAACGGGAGCATGAAAAAAAGATTGCAGAGAGAAAACCAATTAAACACAAACTTCTCCACTCCAAATACCTGGTGCCTGAAATTACAAATATCTGAGCTGCAACTAATGGACTCCAAAGCTTTCTTTTAAATGATTAGGTGTGTTCATAAAGCCTTACCAGTAGGACAGGCTGCTCCCGGAACACAAGCTCGCTCGTGCTGGTGTATATGCAGAGCCCTGGTCCCACACACTCTGGAAGGAGACAGCCCCCCTTCAAGGCAATGGCTGGAACACCTTACCTGTGCAGATGAGGAGGAGGAGTGCACAATGGACCTTCATCATCCTCTTGCTGCAGTCATACAGATGGAGGCACGAACAAAGCACCTCTGAGGTCTCTTCAGAGGGGGCTGTGCTGCCCCACGAGGGTGCTGCCAGAGTACAGCCAGCAGGGTATTGGCTTACAGCACCTGTTCTGGGAATGGCAGCTGAGGGCCACTGCACCACCGGGCTGGAAACGGGAGCACGGGGTGTTTCACCCATCAGATATCTTCTGTGCTTTACAGAAGGTCATTTTTTTTCTAAGTATCAATGTGATCTGTGACTTACTAAACAAATACACACACAGAGAAACTAAGAAAGAATTATCTGTAAGTAACTGAACATCTTAGTGAGATCTCAGAAACCTTTTGTGAACAGAGCAGCTTGCCAGGTTTCAGGTTTTGCTTCTCTGAGACAACACAGAGCATAGTCACTTATTTCTGATACACCCCCACCAGTGTACAGGCAGCATGCTGGGAGGAGGCTGCTCCCTTGGCTTCACAGAGGGATGGGAAAGCTTTGAAGTAAACAAATATTCTCAAGAGAGATTCATCTCCTTGACTCTACCAGGACTTCCTGGTAGAATTCCCACCTTGGAAGCGATTAACTGACCAAGAGAAGACACCCCACCCTCCTGCTGCCACCTCTATACTTAGTGGACTGAGAAAGTCAAGTGGTAGAAACATGACTGGTTTGTTTCTGCAGCAGGGCAGATCCAGTGGATTTCTGTAGAGCATGCAAGTGCTTGCTCTTTATTGCCATAAATCTCCTGTAAAGGAGAGAAAAGTGATGTGTGTTTGGTAATAATAGTCATTCAGGCTAGCAAAGAAAACAAGAAACAGTGGAGATTTATATATATATATATATATAAATAAAATATATATACACACACCTATCTAGCTCATATATACATGATTATCTGCTCTGAGCTCAACAATATCACTCAGGAACCAAACCTTGAGAGACAGTCCTGGGAAGTGTTCAGCAGCATGAGAAAAGCAAGTCCATCAGTTTCTAGGACAGGAGATGAAGCAAAAAGGAAAGATGCCACTATAAATCTGTGGATGTTCTTCGCAGTTCAGGTCATCTGGTTTCAAAAGACTTGGAAGAGGCCCAGGAGAAAGTGACAACAACATCCACACTGCAAATTGGCTTCTGTACCTGGAACAGATAGAGAGTATGATCCATCAGTCTGAAAGCAAGAGAGAGAGCTTTGGTAGGGTCTGTAAAATCCCAAATGGTCTGGAGAAGGCAGATTTGGATTCACTTGCTCTCCCCATGCAAAAAAGTAGAGGACATTGAGGTAAAATTAGAGCTGTCCAGCTTAACCAAGACAGCTCTTCACAGAGCATGTCTGCAGTGGAGTTGGGTGCCACAGGAGTGTCTGTTTGCAGAAGTCTATCTCTGTTCAGAAAAAACAGTCTGCCAAATAATTTTATATTATTGAATGCACACACACACACACTCCCCCTAAGAAGTCTGTCACTGAAGTCCCAGAGTCACAAGCCTCAGGACTCTGGGGTGGTGTCCTAGGGATAGATTGCCCAATGCTAATGGTGCTCTTGCATTTTTCTCAGGCAACTACCATGTGGAGATAGGACATGGCATGGGTGACCTGCCACAACCACTCTTACGTCATGTTCCAAATTCCCTTTTCCGGAAAACATTCCCCACAAAACCTTTCCTTAGCTTTGCCTCTGGGTGACACCAGAGGTATTTTCTATTTCTGCAGGATATCCTTTGTGCTGTCTGCCAGCTGGCTTGGTATTTCATGCTGGATGCCTTTATTATTATTTTCATTATTTTTTAATCACTTTCCCTCACCCACTCCCCTCCACTAAGCATTCAGCCTCTGCATTTATCCTCCAGTACAAACTCTCCATCTACATAACTCTGGCCTCGTTCCTGGCCAGCAGCTCCCATTGTTGCAGAGATCTTATTTCAAACCCGCGTCTGACTGCTCCCAGCCTTTATCCCAGGCAGGCAGCTGCCGCGGAGATACAATTGCATGGAGGCATTGTGGGAATGCTGACCAGGGCCCTCCGGATCCTCTCAGGCTCCCAAAGCATTCCTGCCCAGCGCAGGCAGGGCCGCCAGGTTGGCTCCGAGCCGGGCGGAGCAGTGTTCCCGGGCTCTGGCTCATGACAGAGGTGTCTGTCCCTCCTGACGGGGTCTGTCCCTCGGAGCCGGCAGGGTGCAGAGTGTGGGGAGCCCCAGCAAGTCTGCAGCCCCAGCAAGGGGTTGTGGCTCTGGCAGCTGCCTCAGCCTGGGAGCAGCCTCCCCCCCTGGCTGGAAGTCAGCGCTCGTGTTGGAAGAGGAAGGAGCAGGTATTTGGAGAAGGCCTTTGGGGAGCAACAGCCTGGCTGCGAGAAGTGTTCCCTGGCAGAGGCACAAAGCCTTTTACCCCGCAAAAAACCCAAGGCAACCTGAGCTACAGCGGTTAAATACGGACAGAGAAGTGAATGCTGCTTGTTGTTCAACTAGGGAATGTGACCCATCATGACCGAGGTGAAAAAGCAAGGGAAGGGGCTGAGCTACACTGAACGCCTGAATTTGATCAATTGCCAGGATGGGTATTTTTCTTTTTTCCTTCAGAGTATTCAGCGAATTTTTTGACAAATGTTTCTTTCCCACACGAAAATCCCTTTTAACATCTATCTTGACTCAAACCCTTTTCAGCTTGTTTTTATGAGCCCTCTCCTCATCCTTCACACAAACCCACCTCTGCCTGTAGTAATGGCAGACCAGCCTCCTTCAGATGGATTGGAAAGCAGCAAACTCGCTGCTTGCTGGGTGTAGGGCATGGCTCCTTCCATCCACGCACGAGGAACGAGCCGTGGGAAGGCGGCCCTGAGGCAATGCTCCGGCAGGTACGGCGCGTTGGCAGCGGCACTGCCCGGACACGGGCACGGTGAGCAGAGCGCCTGATGCTTTGGACACAGGGAGGAGCACAAGGTGTTAACTGATACTTTTGTCACAGAAATGCGTGCATAGAGGCAATGCCCGATGGAAGAGAGCAGGTGCCAGAGGCTCCAGCAGACACACGGGCGACAGGGCGTGTGGGAGGGTGGAGGTGGTGAGAAGCAAAAGCAAAACTGACAAAAAGAACAGAGAAAGGTTAGAGAGTACATCAGGGAAATTAAAGGAATTGAAAATAATAGCACTGTCCATCAGTTTTAGCTTCAGTTTTCAAATGCAGTATGTACCTTTTAAAATGCATTTTGGTTCCAGGAAAACGGCGTTGCTGGCGACAGTAGACTATGGCAGCACTGAGTGAGGCAGATGGTAGGTGAGTGAGCATTTGTGAGTTTGCCGGGCGCTTGTTCCCAGATTTCCCGGTTACGTCACGGCACACGGTCGCCGCTGGAAGCCCGGCCGCTCTGCTCCACGGCCACCAGATGGCAACAGCTGGATGAGGGGATGAGCCGGCACACGGGAGCGCAACCGCGACCTGTCCCTGGCAAGAGAAAACGGGGAGCAAATATCTTCCGGAAAGAATTCATTCAAGGAATTAATGACAGTCTTGAGATGCTGGAGGAGTGTACTTACCCGGTTTATTCCAGTGCCCATAAGAACATGCTCAGTTTTACTATACATGTCAGAAGGTACTGATAAACAAGATTAAGTTCCTCAAATCAAGAAATCCAAAGTTGCAGTTTTCCATACTCAGACACACCTCCACCAACTCACAAATATGTTTTATCCCCACAGATGTTTGTGGCAAATTTGGTTTCATCACATGTTTTCTTTGTTTCCTATCACATTACCCAGAGGCATTGAAAATACCAAAAACTTGCTCAAAAGTGATCTTAACCTCTGCAATTACAGAGCTTTCATATTATGGCAGAGACATGGTGCACAGTTACCTCATCTGAAGGATGCTTCTGGAAAGAAAATAAGAACTTGAGTCTGGAAGGAAAGAGAAGAACAAGGGAAAGGTCCCCAGTCAAACAGGGAAACCAGAGCCACAAAAGACATCATTAGATGTCACAAGTGTCAATCTAATGCAAGTGAGAAGAGACACTGCTCCCCTTTAAATTGGCACTGGTCCTCATGGTCACACTTCTCAGACGGAGAACGCTGTCAACAGAGGCTTATTTACCCACTCTGGGCAAGTGCCCAAAGCAGCAAGAATGAAGACAGGAATAACTGAAAACAGAATCAGGGGAGGTGACAGGCACAAGCTGAGCAACCACAAACTGTCCATGGAGTCAGGAAGCAGGCTGCAGTGTCACGCTGCCTTTTTGGTATGGACATGCCAGGAAACCAGTCCTGGAGCTGAACAAAGTCACTGAATAGAGCAGTGGCAAATTAACTCCAGCTGACATCCCTGACATGGTATCCTCTCAGGCTCCCATCCAAATATGAGGCTTATCTCCGGGGCCAAGGTGAGTCATGCTGGAGAGCCAAACAAGAAACAAAAGAGGACAAGTCCATTTGCTGTGAGGTCTGCTCTGCCCTGCTCCTGTGGGCTGCTCTGTCACACAGCTTGTGTGGCCATGCCAGAGCAGGGGGACACCAGAGGAGCAGCTTTGCTGGTCCATCCCCTCAGGAAGAGTTTCCTGCATGGCAGGACTCTGAGCTACTCTGCTTCTGTGGTTAGGAAAAGCTCATTAATTCTGAGATGCAGCTCAGCAACACCTGTATTTATTTATTCAGCACAAGCTGAAAAATGCCCTCATCTGGCACAGACTGCTGCTGCTATCCGTTCTGAACTTTGTCTGCAACCACCAGCCATGAGTTAAAAAAAAAAATAAAAGAAAATTCCACAAAACACAAAAGTCTGATAGTAAAAATGGGCAGAAAGGTTGGCCTGGATGTCAAAGCTGGGAACCAGTTCTGCTGCCAGTTCTGGTGCATCCTGAGACAGCAGGATGTGGAGACATCCAAAGCAAAGTTTAAATGAGTGTTAGGCACCCGAGTGCTCTCCTAGGAGTGTCTGCTTCTGGAGGTGACATTATTATATTTTAAGTGCATATTCAGACGTTATTTGTAAGTATGAATTTGAGTTACTGCCAGTGCAGAAAGTGGAGCTCAGCATTACCTGGCTTCTGGAAATGCATGTATCATATCCCTACCCCATTCCATACACTGGCTTTCATGAGTGGGACCACAGGAGTATTTAGCCTGAAGTATTTCTCTGGATGCTCACATTTACCTGTTTAAGTGCACAAGTCTGTTTCTAAAGGCAGATGATGCTCCTCTGGAGTAACTGCAGAGCAGGCTGTTCAAGTTTAGCTTCACATAAAAGCTGCTTGTTCAGCTCCCATGAGGTCTGACATATTTTGGCCAGTGTTCCATAGTTCAGAGTTTTCCTGAAGGCATTTTGAGGGGCTCCACTAAACAGCCAGGGGAAAGAAGAGGGGGCAATGTAGGATTTTAATGCTCAAAGCAGCTCTACTGATTGACACAGACCCTTCTCTGCTGCCCACAAGGATATAATTGACTACAACCCTTCTGCAATGTCATCACTCCCAAGAACAAAATAAATCCTGAATCATGGGGCACACATTCATTCCCCCTATAACCCCAGCTATGGGATGAGAGCATAAATACCCAGCTGGGTGTCACCTGCTTCCCATGGGGCTCCAGTGCCATGGTGAAAGGCAGACATGCTAAACCATCCCACGTCACACCTGCAGTGAGTGCAACTAGGAGGAACTTTTGTGATCCTGAGAACACCTCTGTAACCCTGTGAGAGCCTCAGGGTGCCTACCTTTGGGGTGCAGGTTCTCTCATTGCTGGTATGACCTGGATAAACACATTGAAACGAGTTTGTTTTGTTTTTAATTCTGCCAGGAAGCTGAGTGGCAAAGCCCTCTCCCTCCCCACGTGGTGCTTCCCCTCCCTAAGCCCTCACTGATCCTAGACAATCCCACGGATCTCTGCAAAGCATCCCTCTCACCCGGGGCTGCAGTGTTTGCCTTCAGAAAGTCAACATCTACCTCACTGGGCTACCTGAGCCTGCAGAGTGTTTTAAAGCAGGAAATGCCACCCTCCAGCCATGCTCCCAGGGACAGATTTCTACTCCTGCACATGACACACTAGGAATTGTTGATATGTGCTTTACCCAGGACTGACCTCATGCCAAATACTCACTTTTACTGCTTATGCTGGGATCTTTGCCAACACACACAGAATTTTCTTGGTAATTAGTGGAAAATACTGACTTCTGTGGCTCCCGGTGTGTAGCTCTCACCTATCACACAAAATTTATTTTGCCTCCTTGGCAGCCTGCGAGATCTTGGCTGTGTTAGACAAAAGGGAACTTACAAGCTTGTGTTGACAATTGATAAAACAGAAAAACAAAAATACACCCTAAACTCCAGAAACACCTTCAGGGTGATAGCTGGGTCCCTGCAGGAGGGTGGGGGCTGCCAATGGCAAGGCACAAATGGGTGGGACCCTGAGCACCAGGCAGGAGTCAGGGGTGGCTCCCACTCCTCTGACAGCCCCACAGATTTTTCTCAGCATTTCACATGAAGACAAATTCCAGATTTCCCTGCTCACCAATATTTGGGATTTGACAGGAGTTCAAAATGCCATACTCAAGGCAGTGGGGGGAATATCTTGGTAAACACACTCCACAGCAAGGGGAGCAATGTGAGCATGACCCAGGCTGTGCAGGAGCCAGAGCAGCAGCCCCATAAGAGAAACTGGCACTGAAACAGACAGTTCCAGTTTAATGAGTCTTAACAAAGTCTGGTTTATGGATCAGCCTGATTGTGAAGTTCATCCTCCTAGCAGACAAAGGCTACATCTACATGGACTTGTCACACAGCCCTGGAGTTTGCACGCTGCCTGTGCTCACACAGGACAGGTTTCAGCACTGAAGCTCAGCACAGCAGTGGTTTGTGGTGTGAGCAGCTCAGCAGTGTCCAGATGATACACATGCAATATCCAGCCCAACCATATTGCCTTCACTAAAAAGAATATTCCACGTGACCAATTCCCATGGCCACTTTTCCTGGCTGCTTTAGGTAACCAATTCTGAAAACTTTTTATCTCCCTTTCTGTGCCCCTGCACTTGCAGGTCACTGGTGATGCTGTGCTGGGGTGGGTCCTGGGGAGGCTGCTGTGCTGACTGCTGGCTCTGCAGCAAGAGCCTCATCCTCCACTAACACTGCTAGCAAACTGACCACAGCTCAGGTGCCAGGCTAAGCCTGACATCAGAGCTGCAGGGCTAAAAGGGAACACACTGGGGGTTTGCCTCCCACCAGTGCAAGAGAAAGACAATGTCAGACTCCTCCTAATGCTGGGGGAGGTTTCCACACCAGGAATGGACGCAGACCCCTGAACAAGGCAGTCCCCACTTTCCATGGCAGTACCTGTGACTCCTCCCTTAGCTTCCCCCATTGCCAAGGTCCTCCCCAGTCAATGCCAAGTTGCCTCTTTGCTGCAGCTTCAGACCAACCCTTCTTGGTTTATGCTACACAGAGAGAACTTCAAAGTTAGCTGTGGGCAGACCACAATTCTTCCTTCAGTGAGGGGGCATGAAGGAGCTGTGGAGACTCAGCATTGCCCTGTATTTGGAATGATTGAGAAGAGTGAGCGTTTGGATTGCTGAGCATGGACTGCTGGAGTCTGGAATTTTTTTGAACAAAATTTAAACCCAAGGTATCTGTTGTACTGTAGCACATTTGGAAATGATGCCTTTTCTCCAGATGGCAAGAAGAAGTACTTGCAGGAGGAGCTCACACTTTTCCATGAGGAAAGGATTTGCAACTGTCAATGCAACTGACCTTGCAGCAGTGTTCCACCTCCTCAGATCTATTTCATTATTGGCCTCTGCTTACTTGAAATAAAAGTACTCAGCTGGACTTGAAACCTCCCTTTTTGGGAGGTATCTTGTCCTGCACCACTCTGGTGGTGTCTAACTCGCCTTGCAGCAACCTCAGTGTACCTGAACTCCAGCAGTTTAGGGGAAGATGTCATATGAGAGTTGTTGCCTGGTACAGACAACACATGTCCGGCATCATGATGCTGGAAAACATGCAAAGGGACAAAAGAACAGATAACAAATTAGAAGAATCTCACCTTCCCCTTTTTGAGAACAGAGTAGGTGCTGGATTTGAGCAGTGAGCAACAGCATGGTGCTAAGTTCTTTTGAGTTTAGTGAGTGATCCTTCAGGCAAGCTTTAGGATACACTACCTTATGAATATTAATCTATAGAATGAGTAATTTTAATAGTTTTTACAATCCTACTTGCATTAGTAATGCAGAGTTAGTAATGAGTCATAAAAAAGAGGCAAAGAGAAAAAGCTTAGTATTCAAGCTCTAGGCTTGGTAGCAAGAAAGAAAAATTACAGGCAACATAATGCTTGAAAATAAATCCTGGTTGGCTGCCAAATATATATTTCAAAATAAGGCCTAATTGCCTCAGGAAATACATTAATCAAAGGCTCCCAGAGGCCTAAGAACCATTTGCTCCAATTGATCAAGGCAGAGTACTGATAAACACCTGAGTAATGTAAGGGGCTATACATGTCCTTGAGACAAAATATATGAGAAATACAAAAGGACATCTAAATAAAAGCTCTTAAACAGTTCCTTGAGCAGCTTACTGACATCACTCTTGGGAGAGATCAAAGAAAAATGTTGCTCTGACCATGAAACCAGCAAGAGACATTTGGTAATCACTGAATCATGCTGTCCAAATTGAGATTTAGAAGGAGGCATCAAGAAGAGCATCTCTGTGGTGTGGCCCAGACCATGAAGAGAGACAGTCAGGCCATGAAGAAATGATCAGATTATGCAAGGGCTCTGGTGAAGAACATAACTCCACGTGCTCATGACTAAGGCGGGGAAGAATGTGCTGAAAAACTGAAGAAGAGCTGGACCCCTCATTGCACAGGTAAGGGGTGCACATTCCTCCTCTCATGGCATCACCTGGGGTCCTGGGAGTCAGCTGGAGGCAGAGCTCAGGGCACCAAGCAGTGCCCTTCTGCAGGGGACCCTGGGGCAGTGGCAGTGCCACCCCAGCCCCTCACACCCTCTGTGGGGCACAGGGCCCCTGCCCTCGGCTGGCAGCCCTGGCCAGAGCACCAGGCTCTCTCCTTGCCTTACCTGGCTTGCTCAGCAATCCCTGTGATGCACACACATCCTGGCCCTCTTCCCCCTGTGTTACATAAGCTTCCTAGGGCTGAGGTGTAGTTGCTAAGCAGTAATTTTGCAAGACTAAAAAAGAAACCTATGATTGCTGGGTTCACTAAATGTTTTTTTCCCCAACTGCAATATAATTATAGCTATAATAAAAACATTGCAGAACATTCATCAGCATACAAAAATTAGGTCAGGAACAGAGTGAGTACATCATATATGCCTTTTAGAAGCCTTTTCCCCTTCCTTTGCCATTGGAGGGGGAAGGACCAGAAAAGTTTGTTATTGCATCAAATCATAAATAACAGGATTTTCCATCCTGTCAGCTAACCTGGCATTAGCAGTAGCTCGTGTTTGTTTCAGAAGGCAGCTTGCTTCCCCCCTCACAGAGCTCTCCTAAAGCCTTGCCAGAGGTTCCCTGCCCACAATGTTTTCCCTGAGCTCTGCAGTCTGAACTGGGGATGCCCACACATCCCTCCAGTGGGGAGCTGTAGTTTAATCCCTTTCCCCATCTTTTCTGTGTCCAGCTGCCCTTTGACAAGGTGCTGCAGAGAGCTGGCTGCAGTGTCTCTGCCCAGCTGGCTGCATGCAGCACCGAGACAGCGAGGTCAGCTGAGCCAGAGACAGCTCTTACTCCTCATGGAAATCAACTCCTGCAGAGAGCCAATCAACTTGGTGATAGCCCTTGCTTCTCATAGACCTAGATTATTTATTCTAGTGTCACTTCACTAAAACAAATATTAAAATACCCACTTTCTGTGTTTAATTAAAAAATCAAATAAATGGAAATTAAATCATGCTATTTGCTCGTATGCCCATGCAAAGCACCTGCCTGGTTAGCAAAAAGAAATATCAAATTTAGTGCAGAAAAAATTGTCTTTGCAGTATCTCTTTAAAAGATTACCACTTAGGAAAGATCAGAGTTTCATTACAAGAGTAAAAAACAAGACTAAAATGGAAGCTTTTGCCTACACACTTAATAAAAAATTGCAATTAAAGAGAATAAAGGAAAGTCCCTGCATACAGAGTCCTGAGATTCCGAGTCAAGAAAGAGCTTCATTGACTGTTGGGGTCCTCCATCCCACATTCCCGACCCTAACACAACACACACTCAAAGCCAAGAGATGTGCACTCTGTGGGGCAGCTCAGTTCCGTGGGCTGAGCAGGGTGGCTGGCACACAGTGTCATTAGTGGAGCAGTGATGCTGTCGGGTGCTGATCGCGTTCTGAAGCTGCATCATCCCGCGGCATGCAGCTTCCTTCTCAGCCCATCGGAGTGTGAGACCGGGGAGCAGAGGCTGGCGGGGCCAGCAGGGCCCGGCTGCCTGACCCCGGGCTCTGCTGCAGCTGCTGTCACCGCTCGCAGGGGCAGCAGGGAAAGCTGCGTGCCTTGACACAGGTTTTTGGAGGGTGGCTCTACTTACTTTTGGGTGTGGGGAGTCGTAGGGCCTTCGCTTGCTTTGGGTTTTTTGAGTATTATGTTTGAGTTTTTTGGTTGTTTTTTTTTCTTTCGGCAGCGGCTCCCCATTTAGGTTTTCCTCCTTTCCTGCAGCAACTTCCATTATTATAATCACTTGTTAAACTGTGCTTGAGAGGGGGCATCTCCTGCAGGGGGCTGGTGCTCACTAGTAGCTAACAAACCTTGTTTGCCGCCTCGGCGTGCACCGCCCATCCCCAGAGCCAATCTAGGCTTGCTATTCTCGGCGCTCTTTTCTCTCACCGATCCGCCTGTCGGGGCACCTCTGCTTCCCAAGGCACCTGAAAGCACCTGCAGGGCAGCAGCTGTGCCAGCAGCACCGAGAGGGAGAGGCTGGATATTTCACACCAGAAGAAAAGGTAATTATCCTAATTACTGCCATTTACTCTGTGCTTCCCGCTACACGCTTTAGAAAGGGCAACTGCAACTACCTAGCTCAGGTTTACTCGCACAGCGCTGGGGAACGAGAGCTGCCTTTTGCTCGGGTGAGCCAAGGGCTCCTCTGGCTCCCAAGGACACGGAGCGCCAGCACCACGGCTGGAACTGCTGGTGACAGCCCTGCCCTGGTGACAGCCCTGCCCCGGGGACAGCCCTGCCCCGGGGTCAGCTTCTGCTGGAACGCTGCAGTGCAACCCCCAGCATTTCCTGGGAGAACATCCCTTCTCCTGATGGCAGAGCGAGCACACCTGAGCGCTGCCACACCCAGGGGCTGAGAGCTGAATGCAGCGGCAGGACAGTGCACAGGGCCAGCCAGAGCCGCTGCAAGGGATCCCCAGGGGAATGCAGGAGTGATGGATGGCCTGAGGAGCCCCCCAAAACACAGGGCCGAATGAGGAAGTGCATCACAAAGTGTCAGGGCAGCAGCAGGAGACACAAGGTAGCGGTGACCGTGTGTGGCTGCTGGAGCGCGAGGCAGATGTGACTGGGCAGCATGTGGGCCACTCCTTTTGGGCTGGGGGGAGGCAAGGCTATGGTCAGAGACATCGAGTTTTCCATCTGTTGCAGTTCATTGCCATAAATAAAGTGATAATGTGCACTAATTAGTACAGGACTTATAACAGCAAGCCACTTGAATAGTACAATGATTGAAAAAAACCTCAAACTAAACCATACTTTAGATTCCCTCAAAACTTCCCCCACTGTGCCTCCCCAGCAGCCCCCAGCCCAGAGCAGCATTCCCCACACGCTTACCTGAGTACATCCCCAGCTTCACCTTTTCCTCCCTGGATCCTTCAATCCCCAGTTCAGGAGAGCTGCACAAGGGCAGCTCCTCTCCTCTCCCTTCCTAGCCAGACGTGCAAGGCAGGGTGGGATGCAATGAGGCACCTTATTGCCATCAGCTGTGCTGACAGCACAGCTGGTTCTGATCACTAGGGGATTATTCCTCCCGCTCCAGGAGGTGTTTGCAGGGCTGACCAAAGTGCTTGCACCAGAGCTGAACCTTTGAAGTGCAAAGGACATGTCCTGGGATGTGTCTGCATGTGAAATTTGGTGGTCTATCCATCTACTGTGGGCAGCTACAGCTGTGTAATTGTAACCTGCCATTCCAGTTCACATAGAAGCAATTATAACAATAGATAGTTTTTATGAAGTAGTAGATGGCTTTACAATACTTTTTTTTGGTTTATTTAAGAGTTCTGAAGCCTTCTTGGACAAGGAAGAAAGGAGTCTTCAGAGCAGACAGGAATTTGTGAGAACCTTAGCAATGTGTCAGAATGCAAAATATTTAGAATAGTCTTGTCAAAACTGGTGAAAGTCTAACTCATTTCTTTAAGTCAGAGGTTGTTCAGTATAGTGCCAATGTAAGAAATGAAACAATCAGTATTTTTGAAACAAGTTCAGAAAGTAAAAAGAAATAGCATGATGTTAGAGTTCTAAAAGCAAAATTTAATAAATTAATATATGCATGCCAGATAAAAATACAAAATTACAATTGAAATAGCAATAATAATAAAGGAACACTGTTCAGTATTGCAGATTTCACTGCAACCACCATAAACATCATGGAGAATTACTTAAAGTAACATTTAAAGTACAATTTTGTTTCTGTTAAAAACAAATTACTATATGATGAAAAAATGGAAAGAAACCCAAGAAGAAATCAGCCCCAGAAGTGGAAGAGAAGAATATGAAATGTCAATAAATGGCCAGAGGCTCCATTTCACAGAAGTCTGCCTTCTTTTTAGTATTAGAAACCAATTACATAGAACAAAAAAGCAAATTCACAACAGGTTTACACGGAGAAACATGCTGAATTACAATCACAAACTATCCAGAACAAAGATAGCTGCACCAGGTCAGTTGTTATCTTCATGGAACGAGTCTCACCAGAACAGGGAGAGCAGGGAGCAAATCATGCAATAGCTTTAGGCATTTTGTTTTTTATTTCAACATGATAAACACCCAGGATTACTAGTACTGGAAAGTATGTGTTAACCTTTTTCAACATCAGCTGAATGGCACTACAGAAACGACAAAGAGTTCCTTCATTTTTATCCTGAATACATCGAAAGCTCTAGCAAATATGGAATTCAGCGACAAGAGCCATTAAATTACTTTAAAATATTCCTTCATCCATAGAACACTGTTGCTTCCTTTTTTATTACAAAACCCCCAAAATATTCAAAATAAAATGTCTTCATTTTTTATAAGCATCTCCACCACAAGTCTCTGATAGCGGATGTCGTTCAGCGCAGCCATCGCGTCCAGCTCCGGCGCTCTCATAAGAGTTGGTCCAAAAACTATGCCCAGGTTTTCTGCACTCATCAGGTTTTCCTTTTCATGGAGTGTTACTCTGTAAAAAAAAACCCAGTGATTCTCACATTTCTACTGTGCCAGACCATGCCTGCATATGCTTGAAAAGCAGGGAAACTGGACAGAAATGTGTGCCTTTCCCCAAGGAGAGGCCACTGTTTCCAGCAGGTCGCACATGGGAGTGTCAGGTGAAACACTTGGGAGCGAGTGAAAGCAAATGCCGTGTGGCTTTCTGGTGAGTCAGTGTCTGTCCCCCTCAGAGCACACAGACTCACTTGCACTGCATGAACAAGTCCTTTGGTACACAAAAACTACAAACTCAAGATTTTTCTTCTGTTTCTCTGTTTCTGCCTTAGTTTTTACTTGAAAACAGGTCAGACTGATGTTACCGAGTTGCTGTGTCTGCAGTCTGTAAGTATTCCAAATAAAGGAGCTGTGTCTACCTGAATTCAGCAGCAAGGCAGTGGCCTGTTGAGCAGCACAGCTCCTTTTAGCAAAGCATTAAACAGAAGTTTAAAAATAGTGAATTTTGTCACCTTTCTACCTTATCATTCCCCTATACCAGAAATATGGCGTGCAAAAGCAACTTGCTAGGTGGAGCAGCAACAGCTAATCTTGAACGGGGTGAGGAAAAGTTAATTTCACACATCACAAGCTGTAAGGTGGAATTTTTGTTCCTATGTCTCTCATCCCTTTGTCCATTTTAAAACACCCGTTAGAAATGTCATTGAAATAAAGGGACAAGTCAGGCAGAAACTCAGTAGCTGAATTTTGCCTGAGGCATTTAGGAGAGTCAACATAGTCCTACTTGTAGAGGAACTACATAATGAAAAAAGGCAGAAGAGACCTTAAAATAAAGTAGTTTTTCTATGGAAAGGGAATGATTCTTACATATTGACAGCAAGTTCATGTTACTTGAGAAACTACAATGGACACCCTAACATGCCACCTTGGTTTTGCTTTGCAAGGGATGATCCCCTGTGTCTGAGCTCTGCTGTTGTGCACGGTACCACTCCTGCCACAGGCCCTTTCCAGGATTTGGTGGGCTTTGACCAGACTTTTCTGGAGGTGCTACCATGGATTTTTGCTAAAAATGAGTGTGGCTTAGAGTTCTTTGCAGCTATTGCACCCACCTCTTCAGATGTGCCATGAGATACCGTAATGTTTCACAGTGTGCAGGCGGCAGCAGCTTCAGCGCCTCGTGGAGAATTTCCAGCTGTTCATCCGGATCCGTGGTTTCTGAAACACAGATGTTCAACTGACACCACACAAACAGCCAGAATTCACACACAGAAAGGCAACAACCTGGCCTGCACAGGGGATAGGGTCTCACAGCTCTGCTGGATTACTCATGCAGGATTTGTCTGTCCAAAGAGGCGCTCAGAGCACCGTAGGGATGCGACTGGTTTTGGACAAAGAAAACTCCCCAAAGCAAACTGCACTCCAATGAAAGATTCCCTGCAGCCTACTACAAAAAAACCCTCTGGTAATCTTGCTGACTGGACTGGTTTTGCACAAATAATCTACAGGTGCAACTCTGGGAGAGCAGAAGGTACTGGGAACTTTGCCATCAGTGCCTTTGGCTGTCTCCATACGACTTGGAAAAAGCCTTCTCCAAAGGAGCTGTAAGGGCCAGCACGCAGTC
Source organism: Euphonia xanthogaster (assembly GCA_034509185.1). Classification (NCBI taxonomy): domain Eukaryota; kingdom Metazoa; phylum Chordata; class Aves; order Passeriformes; family Fringillidae; genus Euphonia; species Euphonia xanthogaster. The sequence continues at coordinate 20,963,584 of JAYDZK010000274.1, forward strand.
CTTGTTTTGTACCCACGGCTACCTCACACCTTTCCAGGTGTGGCTGGTGTGAACACATCACAGAAATGCTTCCAGCAGCCAGGATGTTTGGGAGAGATATTCCAGCTGGGCTTACTGCTGTGCTTGTAGATCCACTTTCTGCAAGGCCAGCCCCAAAGGTGGCTCTGGGAGAATGAGCAGTTATCAGCTTATGAAAACACTGAAAATGGACAACTCCAGAAACAAATGACATCTTATTTCTAAACATTTCCATAAATCACCTTCTTTCTGGCACCATAAAACCAACAGACTTTAAATAATCACTGTCAAGTATCCAGGACTCATGCAAGACACACCAGTGATGTAATCCATAATAAGTGATGAAAAGGAAACATTCCTGGTGCCAAAGGCAAAGGAAAATGTAACCATGCCCACGTAGCATCACGGTCAGGCTGTAATGTGCACTGCATGTTTAGTCCTGCAATCATTACTGAATTGGGTATGAGCTGATAGGACAGCTATAAAACAAATAGAACAGTCCTGCACAAAAAGGAGAAAAGAATGAAAAGCAGACAAAAAATGTGTTACACTTACTTGCAGACTCTATGAACTTTGGGTAGGCATCATATGTGATGAGTGGAATTGGCAAATCCCTGAAGTACAGTTTAAGTGCACCAGTGATAATATTGATATCTTCATACATATTCACAGAAATATCAGCTTTTTCCCCATCTGTGTGGAGAAGGCACTGATATTAAAGCCTTGGAAATGTAAACAGATGTAGAGCAGCATTCAAAAGAAAAATAATAATTCGCTTAAGCAAACATTATGGAAAAGGAAACAATTACAGATTTTGGCTGTTGTACGTTAAACCGTTACTGGACTGTGATGTTCATGGCTTCAGGGTGAAAACCTCAAGCACTTTATAAAGTAACACATCTTTTCTTTGTTTCAGATAATTACTAAAAATACAGTTTGGGTTTTTTTAGGATCTGCCTGACTGATCTGGCAGTATCTGTCTTGTATTAAGGTATGGACACTTAGCTATTTCTGAACACGCTGCATTGCAAAACAACACATTCATCAGCACTGAATGAGAAATCAGGGAGTCTGGGAAAAAAGTAAGAGGCAGAAAACCAGCTTTGTCCACAGCCCCCCTACTTTATAGGAAAAACATGTGCTCACCATTTAACTGGAACACACTACCTACTCCAAACTGCAGCGGACACACATCCAGAACTTGGCTTCTGCAGCACATCCCCACCCTGCTAACACTGCAGATGTTGTCCGAATCAGTCCAGTCCTCCAGACAAACAGGAAAGAGAGTTTCCAGCACGGATTCTGGACTTGATTTCTACTGGGATAGAGGGACTGCAGCTGGAAACCCTCTAATTTTCCCACTGTCTTTTCTCAGAGAGAAGAGTTTGTTCTCAGTGACCTTCTTTTAGTCTGTAATAATTCAAACTTTGTTTGCACTATTGCATTCATCTTATTATTTTGGGGCTTTCATCCAGAAAGATGGATTCGAGTTGCACGGCTCTCTTTAAGGCACTTCACCACTCACCCTCCATCCCTCCCCCACCCCTCCAAGCACAGTTTGACTTGCAAACTAGGGCAGTAGTTCACAAGGCTTTGTCCTTCCTACACACATGGCTACTGAAGCCCAGATACTGATGGAAGGAGAGCAGTAGATTTTTGCAATAGAGGCCAGAGTGAAGCTGATATGCTTTCCTGACGGGGGTCTCCCCTCCTGCCAGCACGGCCGTCGGGCTCCTTCAGACCAGCGGTGCAGCGGAGCGTGAGACAGAGGCTCTGCAGAAAAACTGTGTGTATTTTATACATCAGCACCAAGTTCCAGCATGCAGGAAAAGACTGTACCTCTGTCAAACGCCATTTTGACATCTTCAATAAGGTCACTAAATCCTGAGACTCGGTACAGTCCTTCAGAATTAAGACCTGCAATAAACATTTTAACAAGATTCAAATTATTCCTGATTTTTACAGTTGCCTTCAACCTGATTCTTCCCTTGGCAAGTTTTTCATTTAAGGCAGAAAAAGCAGACATGCTTTAAAAGCTTTATCAGGTTTTTCTTCCAGAATGAAACCTTATCCTGGGTTTTTAACCCTGACCATTGAAGTAGATGCTTTGTTCTATCAGCACTGAACTGTACTTAGGAAAATGACTTCAGAGCTGAAGGAACAAATTAAACCTTACTGCTCATTTAAAAATAACTCAGATTAACATACCTGATGATCAGTCATTATTTCAGAATAAAAACAAGTACCCTAATTCTAGAAAAGGATACTCAATGTGGGCTAGGGAAACTAGCAAGAATGAACACATTAATATGAACCCTCTTTGTTTGCCACATTCATTTAATTTTTAAAATGAATATATTATTGGAAAGATAGGCACTAATATGTAACTACAGAGCAGTAACTTCCCATTAAGCAATTTCTAGCAGAATCTATAAAAATTATAAATGGTATGAACCATAAAATAATGCACAGTACAATATTAGCTGTGCAGGGTAATTGGCAGTCATAAAATGTCTTGTGCAAATCTGTTTTGAGCAATCATACATTCAGCAGAAACCCAGATGACCCAGATCAATCTAAATGGATTATCAGTAAAGCAACAAAAGCCCATTAAGGATGCCTTACCTCTAGATTCAATTTCCCTAATGCACATATCTACCACCATTGGTCTCTTGGTGAAGTGTGCTTTTACTAGCGTGGTAAGGTCACAGCTGTACACTTTCTTGACATGCTTCAGGTCTGGCTTGCAGTCATTTGGGACCATCTTGGAACATTGCTTGTGCACATTTAAACCACAATCTGAGGGAAAAAATGAAAACATGATTGGGCTGCTGTTTGCTGAAAATGTATTCTGAGATCAGTGCAGTGGAGTACAAATGGCTCCGGCAGGATCTGACCTCAGCTCACAACAGTTACTTCTCTTCAGGGCCCTAACCACCAAATACCTGAAGAAGAGACAGCCCTGAAGTCAGAAGGATTTCCTACCCAAGACATTTATTCTGTTTCTAAAAGGTCTAACACAGAGAGACGAGCTTTCCGTGTGTTTTTCCAAATGAGGAGCTCGGGGTCAATTACGTTCCCCAGAACTATTACATACACTGCTGTCACAATGAAGACTTTTCTCCCAAGTTACTGGGGATTTCCTAACACCTCCATCTTCAGTGTAGCCCTGGATCTGGCACTTTAGACATCTCCGAGGGGACATGAAGGTAGGGACTGGGTTACAAACAGGCTACAACCCCTCTGCAGTGAGCTGGCAAGGCAGTGCCAGAACCTGAGCCACTTCAGGGACACGTGTGGCAGCCCTGCCCTGCCTGGAGGGGAGCTGACCCTCGGCACTGACCCTGTGTCTCTGCCCAGTGCCATCTCTCCTGCTCTGCCATGCAGACTGCCAGGTGCTTGTCAGGAAACAGCCGAGCCCAGGAGGACAGCACCACATCCCAGCGAGGGCGGCTGCCACGCTCTGATGGGAGCCTGGGACACAGGGACCCCTGTTTGCAAGTGCTCCTGCACCCTGCTGCCCTGCCAGCCCGAGTGCCCTGCCACAGCATCAAGGGATGGGAGCTTGAGGCATCGATGCCTTGGTGAAAATCTGTACTTCCCTCACTGCAGGACCGGCTACCTATCCACTGAGAACCCCTTCCTATTTCGTTCCTGCTGATTTTGTCAATACTCGTACTTCCAGTAAAGCTCCAAGTTATCTGACTTAGTTCTTTCCAAAACAGTAAACCCCAGAATTCATGGCTAGGTTTAATTTCCACTAAGTCAGCTGCAGCCTGCTGCTAAAAGCACTTTGTTTACTTAAAAGGCCTGTAAAACAACCGGATTTGTCACTTAGGATCCTCTGGTTGCAATTAAAGTTTGGCATGTCACCTTCAATCCATCAAAACTTGCTCAGATCCTGATCCAGATGAAATGGCTGATGAGAATTCTCTGGAGGTTTTTTATGTGCAGGAGTGACCTCCGTTCCTCCTGAGGAGCAGGGAATGCACGGGCAGGGAGCTGTGGTGCTGGACTTCCTTCCTGGCTGCAGCTCTGTGCTGTGAACCCACCGTGGGCAAAGCCTCCCACCCGAGCCCTGCACGCACTTGGTGCCCCGGGCTCAGCCTCTGCCTGGGCACAGCCAGAGCCCACTGCTGCCCCTGCCCGTGGGGAGGAGTGCTTTGGGCACCTGGGCTCCTCAGTGCTGGCAAAGAGGGAACAGGGACAGCCCTGCTTCCACCTGAGCACTTCTTTAAATCCCACATTTAGTCAAGTGCTCCAAGACCCCAGAGTGACCCCAAAGTGACCACATGCCCAGCATCTCCCTACCTGTAGTTTTGGGGCACAGAACAAAGAAACTCTGAGCCTGCCAGGCAGCCAGCCTGCCTTTCCTTTAAATATCTGCGCCCTGTGCCACATTTTGCCTGAACTTTGAAAAACCAGGTCTCTCTGTGCTTTAAATAGGGAACCCACATTCACGGAAACAAGTGACCTGAGCCCTCTAGTGAGTCACTGCTCCAGCTGCAACATGGCAAGGAGAAGCTGTTCTTGCCTCCTCTAGGTCTTGTAGAACCAAATCAATAAATGTTTGTGGAAATGCACAGGTAAAATAAGTCTTCTTTGGTGTAAGGTTTGAATGCTGTGTCATTAGTAACACCAGCACTTTTAAAAACAACAAGACAAAATATTGAATAGGTGCTACTAAAGCAGTCTGCTTTCAAAATAAAGAGAAAATTGAGGAGTAAAAATAAAAAATAGTCAAATAATTAGAGGCAACATCTTAACACACACACAAGGGAAGCAAATTGAGACCACATAGGAAATCTTAAATCTTGACTTCCTTTATTTAGGAATAAACCTTAACATTGTAATAATAGTATTTACAAATGCAAATATAATTACTGTACAAACAATTCCTAAAACTGCCTCAAGAAGCACATCTTCCAACAAGCATGAAATATCTATCAAAAATGATATCTACAACACTGGGATGGCAGCACCTCACTCATGAGAGCTCATGAAGGATTCTGTGAGTGCAAATTAGATGCTTCACACAAACAGCAATATAGCTCAGGGTCACATTTCTGGGAACCCAAAGATAATTAAGAATAAAGTACACAAAAAAAAAGGAGAAAAAACACATACTCCCAAGTATCTTACACTTGACTTAAACCAATTATTGCCTTGACTGAGATAATCTTAATTATATTTATATAGAAGTTGCAATTCATTATAATCTCAATTTACAGAGATGTTTTCATTGTGAAAACCTTGCTTCTGACAGTAATTGTGTTATTGCTAATCCCACAGAGTCAGCTAGGCTTTGAATCTGACCTCATTAGAGAATAATAATTACAAATGCAGAAGTCAACTTTTCTCCTCTCTCATTTGTTCTTCCTTCGCATTTGATTAGATTTTATGCACCAACCCACTGCTTAAGGGCTTATCAACACTCCAGAGAAACATTTAAAACCTGGAAATATTTCAGATACCTAATGTTTAGAAAACATGTGAGCCTTATGTTCAGGATTATTGGGTTGTGAGGTGTCCTTGTAATAATTAAGGCTTCCTGCCTCTTGTGTAAGCACAGAAAGCCGTCTTACTTTAGCAATTTCATCTCAGTAAATATATCAAGGTTATTTCAGTGAATTTCCATCAGAAAATGGTATTTTTTTCCAATGAAGAACCTGAAACTCACCAGTGCTGTGCTTCCTGAACCAAGTGGGCCTCTAACCCCAGCTGACAACACTTCATAAAAGGCAGAACATCCATGTCTCAGTCACTTCACTCATCTCTGGTTCAGTTGGTAACTAAGGATGATGTCTTGCTAACTCCACCAAGCTCAAAAACACCATGGCAGGAGGTCAGTCCTCCTCTCCACAGAGCACTGGCAATGTCCCAGTTCTGTACTTAACTATACTCAACTTACCTGCTAGTCCTAAATGACAGGAATTGTACTGCAAACTGAATACTGTTAAAGTTAAAAAAAAAAAAAGTCCTCTGTTCCCACTGCAGATGCTTTCAAAGGTTCAAAAGCCATTATTTTAGAATCAAGTGGGAAGGAAGAGGAAAGCCAAGTCCTAAATCTCCCCACATGCTGCTGTGGGGTAAAGTCTTTGGACTGCTTGCCTTGTTTGCACATGAGCTTCGTAATTTGGCTGGGTTCATTAAGACCAAGAGGATTAGTTTAATTTCAGACTGAAGGTCTATTTACTTTTCATTTTGTCAAAATAAATCCAGAATAGCAGCTTTACTCTGGATCTAAAGCAACCAGGAGCCTTACTCATTTCTTACAGAACCTGCTGGCTGGTGAGGAGCTTCAGAGAAATCCCCCTAAAGCATTGTACCTGCTGATAAATCCTAGCATAATAGAGGACAGATGTAAAAGATGCAGTCATGGGCTCTTGCAGGTCAATAGGAAAACTTCTGCTGACTTCGGGTAATCAGTTTCACCTTATAGAGATGATTTCTCAGAAGTAGAATTGTAAGTCACTCTTACTGTTCCTTTTACAGCACTATCAAACTGTGGCCACCTTTCAAATATACCACATGGCCCAAAACCAATGCAGTCATAAATTCAAGAGTTTATAGGAAGTTTGGAAATTTAAGGAGGGTGCGCAGAAAGTAATTTTAGACGACAGGTCTGAAAGTCGGTGATAAGCTGCCCTGGCTTTAACAGCATATTGATCTAGGAGTTCACATGGGCTGTGACATTACTTCTATGAGAAGTAATAAATCTAAAACCAGCCTGACAATAGTTTCCTATGATGCCTAGAAGAAGGTCTGGTAACGTTATAGAAGCAGCTAATACTGATGTTAGTCCATAGGGCTAAGAGAACAAATAACATGTTCATATTAAATGCATGAGCAGAGCCAACAGATAGATGCACATTACTGCTGCCCCACGAGCACACAGTATAAATACTTGCAGAGACTCAAATAGACTTAGCTGTCGTGTTTTGCTATACTGTTGATTTGGCTTCAGTCAGTTCTAGATTTCCTTTGGTTGATGATTTACTGGCTAACATGGCTGCTGATCATGCTCCATTGGAATGATACCACGTGCCATGTACATCACTCTAATTATTCCCCCAAAATTGATGCATTCTATCACTCTGAAGAGCAGCTTTAAGAGCTAAAGGGTAGATATACATTATCTGCAAGAAGTCTTGAAAGACTCTTCTGAGATTTGTGCTAAGTGCAGGAGGGTGGGAAGCATGGAGCTGCAGTGCTGGCACCGAGTGCTGCCTTGGGCTGGTCCATTGCAGCACCTACCAGACAGGGCAACACCCTCACACCTGAGCTGACACAGGAAGACAGTGGGCTCTACACAAGCACAAAGTACTGGCATCGCTCCTTCTTGCAAGGGTGAATGGCTCAGAAAGCCATTTGCTCTCATACATCTCTCACGAGCTCGTAGCTTTTCTTTAAAAATTTAACACTTTTTCTGTCGCAGAGGGAGCAGCGTTTTCTGTTTCGTGGGATGCAGCGTGTTCCAACAGGCAAGCGAAGGCAGCAGCCCCAGTGGCCCCACGTGCTGCACTCTGTGCTTCCAAGCACAAGCCAGTGGGGTGCTGTGAAGGTCTGCCCTCTTCCTCCTCCTCAGCTGCGTGGCTGCGACTTGGGTGGCCACACTGGAGCTGCCACAGTGCCTCGAATATGTGCTATGTGTTCATCTGCAATGCACATCTGGAAGCAACCCTGGTCCCACCAGAGCCTTAAGCCACTTCACTAAGCAGCCCCATGACAAAAATTGCTTCCAAACATATAGTGTGCTCCCTAAAATCTGCTTACATCCACATCACTGTATCATGCACTACAGGGTATATTATTTTAAGACAGGAATTTCAAGAGGGCAGCTAGTTACTCGGCAACATAATTACCCAATGCTACCGAAAAATCAGGGCTGATGAAACAAAAAGAAAAAAAGCCCATCAAACAGCCAATATTCTCTTAAATCAAAAGAATACTTACATTTGTGCCTCCAAAACGCTTAGTGACAATGGTTTCATTTTATAGAAGTTTTGAAAGATCAGAGTTTGTTCACGAAGTCCCCAGGCTTCCTGCCACGACACCTGCCTACCTCCTTGACAGCTCCCTGGCTGGGCCACTGCCTTGCTCAAGGCTTCCAGGTCTGTGTGGGCTTGGAGATAAAGCTGCTTTTAGGACTCACAGTTTCAAGAATTTATAGCTCCAGAATAGCTTCCCCGTGGGAATGGCTCTGAAGCAAGGCTCTGCTGTCTGATTAGCATTTCAAAATTCCAGAGCTCATTCCTTACAGGAACACCACCAGATCCCGAGCTAGTGAACAGCTTGCAGGCAGCACACATCTCCAACAGCACCTGCTGATGGGCAGGGGCTGTTGTCCAGCCCCTTCCCACAGCCCTGACCTCTGAGGCTTGGCTCTGCTCTTTGGGCCTCTGCTGGGCTGAGTGTCTGTGCCCGGCATTCCACAAGCAGCAAAATCCAGTGCTCATCTCACAAGGAGCTTGGATGTGTTTGTAAGGCACAAGCGTGGGCAGAGGGGAAGATTTTCATGACTGAGCCATGCAAAATACCTTGAGAGTGGGCAATGTGATGAGAACAGCTTGCTCTTCCCTTTGCTGACTTTAGTCACAAGAGCATCAGCTGTTCTTCCAGGCACAGAAAGCACGAGCACTCTGCCTGCACAATCAATGCCTGAGGATGGACAGGCTCCTTTGTGCTCTCCTCCATCCTTACACACCAATGGAGCGACACAGGGCTGTCCAACACAAAGGATTTCATAGCAAGGCAAAACAAACAGCAAAGGAAATGGGGCAGCTGCACATCTTTCAACTGCTGGAGAAGGAAATGGATGAAATGGGGAAATTAAACACTTAAGCAGTAATTCACAAAACAATTCTGCTTTGAGATTGTACTTTAGCTCTCTTGAAAATGAACTCCCAGATCTTACTGTGGTCAGGGCTGGCAGCAGTGTTGCTTGGGGTCTGTCAGTGGGAGCTGATTATCTGCACACTGATAGTTCAGCTGCAAATTAATTTCTATCTTCAGAGAGAGGTTACCTGCTGCAAGGAAAGCAGAAGATAGGAAATGCTACATGTGTAGCAGGCTGAGATAGTCTGGAGCAAAACTGAAGGCTGCAGCAATGGTGCTTCGTGTACAGCCTCAGAGGGTCGTGCTGCCTGGTGTTATTAGGAGCAGCCCAAAATACCACCAAAAGCATCCAGGGAAACAGATATATATTAAAAAAAATTATCTTTCAGATAAGCTAATTAATAAGCTAATTAATAAGCTTTGTAACCAGCCTGTTCAGAAAAAAAAATCTGATTAAACTGCTTATTCATGAAACAACAAGCAAAAGCATACAGAGGAAGGACTTGGAGAGCTCTGATGGGCTGGAGACAGGTGCAGCTGGACAAATCTACTGATCTGCCAGTCCACCATTCCACCTGGGCAGCACAGGAACAGCATCAGCAACGCTCCAGTCTCTGAGAGCACACTATTCTGGTAATGCCACTGCAAGTTACGTGTTTGTATCATTTATAAAAAGAACCCACTGGTGCACATCTGCAGATTTTCTTTGCATATTGTTACAGTTTCTCTTCTGAACACATTCTGGGCACTGGGATGAGCCCTGTGAACACAGGAGAGCTTTACATAGGAGGAATGTAACTAAGAATACATTTTTCTAAGTTCATGCGTTGGATTTTGTTCTGGGGTAAAATCTTATGTCTTCATTAACTTCTACTGACCTTCAGTGTTTACACGAAGTGATGGCATTGTAATTTCAAATACTTCTTCAGTCATTTCTACTTATGCCCAAAGCCTGCAGGAAAGCACACTAGAGATGGAGCAGGCCATCAGAAAAGGCAGTTTCCTTGCATACAGACATGTCTTCATCTCACAAAAAATTTAAGGGCCTGTGGCTTGGATGCAAAAGTTGGAAATATGACCCTCTGAGGCAGTAGGGAAGATATTTATTATAAGGATTCCCTCTAGGGAAGCAAATCTGTCTTTAAAGATGCGGATGAAATAAAGACCAAATTTGAGAGAATGACATTTAAGGAAAAAAGAAACTATTTCTGTTTTGCTAGATACCTTCAGCACAAGTCAGACTACATACTACACCCACCAATTAATTTCCTACAGGATCCAAATCCCAGACATCACCCCAGCTTCTAATTTGGAAGACAATGAAGTTCCTCTCATGTTTAGTAGTTTGTATTAATCCCCAAACCTTTGCAGTCCAGATAGCACCCAACATCTCATTTCAACCAACAACCATTCATCAGGGGTCCAATGTGGTGCCTACATTTACCTCTCATCCTTAAGGTAGGAAAGGACACAGTCCTCTTTCTTCATCTACCATAAAACCTGGACAAGGATAAGCTGGGGAGAATCCACCTCCCAGGAACTAATAACACAGGAGTGCACTGGACAAGACCCTGACCACACTCAAGCCTGTGTTCTGGCAGAGACACATTCAGCCATGCTGGCTGAAACGAAGCGCGACTCCAGCTGAATGTGCTAAGGATCCTTGCTGGCTGCTATGGCACGTGTACTCCCATGAATGTTTAGTTCTGGCTGATAATTTTTGAAGGATTCGATTACTTTGTGTGACATAAACTATAAGCCATTGGAAATAAGCTCTGTTTTTTCCACTGGCTCTTCCTCCTTGTTGAAATGGGTGACATTTACCTTTGCTGTCTAGTCTTGGACTGTCCTACACTTCTCTTTTTGTATGTTTTTGTGCTTCTGCACAGAACAGGATTTTAAATGGTTGAGAATAGCCCACGCAGTAATCCATTTCTATTTGTTAAACTCATCACTTCTCTACAGCAGATAGAGTCCTCTTGAGATGTGCAACTGTTTGCTATAAAAAGCAAATACTTTAGAAAGTATAAAATTACATATTATCCACGCAGTTTTGCTTGTAGGTATTTTCAATAAAATGATTATACAGACCACCAAACAGATTTCGTGGATTTCCCTGAAGTGGCATTGAGCCCCACTTGAATTCAAGTGGGCTGCATCCTGCTAAAAGCTGTAATTTTTTTTTTTTTTTGGAGTACAAACCCACTCTGAAAAACAATGGCCTCATGTGGCTCCTGGCTTACTGTGCCTCATTGTTTCCATATTAAAATGACTCAGTTCAGAAGCAATTTTTTATTTTTTTTTAAAGCACTGTAAGACCACATAAACTTGGCCAAGCTCCCACCACTCAAGCCTGAGCTCCCCTACCCTGGTACATTAGCACTGGCTGTGCAGGGCCTCATTCTGTGTCTGTGCACCTCTGATATTTCCCTGAAATGCCCAGATCTGGGCAGCTCCTGGCTCTGATGGCTGCACAGCCTCAGCTTGGGAACAGGCAGACACTGCTGCAGCCTCACCCCACCCCAAATCCTTGCTGACACTTCAGCAAGCATGGTCGTATAACATGGGATTTTAAAATACAAATAAGATCATAGAAACTACTGGGAGCTACCAACACTGATGTGAAACCTCACACAAGGCAGAAAGCCCTAATTATAGTTTCTGGACCTATGAAGTCATCTAATACACATATGCTCCTTATGCTGCAAGGAGGAGAATGGATGCATGCAGTACTTATTACCATCCTCGTAAGGAGGAAAGAAAACCAGATTTTGGAAGCTTTTGGAAACCCACCATTTAGAAAAATCTGCATAAATCCACAAAATCAGTTGTACTTCAGTTAAAAGAAAAAAAAAAGCAGTACAAAATAATAAGCACTTTGGATTTAATTGTAAAAGCAACAGTATTAATTCCACAGTGCCAAGCAGCATTGCAAGCCTTCATACTGTTTATTTTTATTGTTTTTCTGGATCAAAGTTACCTAAGGTCGATCTGCAAAATATTTGGTATCTCTCCTAAATGCCCAAATGGAGGAATCTAAGGCAAGGAATAAAGATGGCACACTTACTGATTCAAGTGTAATCAAAAACATACTAATCAGAAAACCAAAATCAAGCCTCCTCTTCCTCTCCTAGCACTGTACACCCTGTATAAAATCAAGAGCACTAAAATGTACTGACAATCTTCACTCACAAGTGGAGGACATGGCTGTAATCCTGTATTCTTAGTACTGGGAAAATACTGAGAAAGGAAATGCCATTTTTGCATAATCATGTCTTAAAACAGAGCTGCATTCTCCAATGCATCCTGGACAGTGCAGACTGTAATGGTAACAACAAAATATTGCATTCAAATAGTTATGGGTGAAGAACTGAAAAACATGTCAATCCTATGTGGCTAGAAATGATTTTAAATATTACATCATTTTGCAGTTTTGTGATAAAAAGCCTTCTTATTTGCTTGAGACAAGACTTCAGAAAGCTTGAGACAGAGCAGATTTTCTTAAATTAGCTTGAAAATTCAGTTTCCAGGGCAACGTAAGCAGGTCTTCATACATCAACATCTCTTTGCACCATTTTTATAAATACGGTTTGCTAGAATGTCATAAAACACTTTTTAAATACAGCAAACTATTTGGATCACTTTGATCCTTTTCTCTGCCTTTGAAAGAAAGCCGACTGTCCTTTCCTTTCAGAAGAACCTTATCAATAAAACTGTCCAACTGTTTTCCTTTGGAGAGGCTTTATCCCAGAAATGCCTGCAGTGATACCCATGTGTGTAATACATTTCTACCAGCACCTGAGTGTTTATGTAACATTTCAGTCGGCATCCCTTATTCATCATCCCTTTTCTTTTCAGTCTGCAAGGAGGAGATGTGATTTAGGGTCTGTGGCATGCTGGGACTCAGCTGGTTTATATATAGAATTAACCTGAATGGCTGTTCCACAGAAGCAACGTGGAATTTGCTGAGGTCCACCTTGCACATCATGATCCCCAATGACTTTCTCACACCTACCAATACATGGAATGGTATAAAAGAAACAAAGCTAGCTGTGCATCTGTCCTTTTCTCCTCCATTCTAAAAGGGTGGGGAAAAAAAATCTCTTAAAGATGATTATCTGCTCTCTGTGAGTGCAGGAGGGGTGCTGTGCATCCCTCCAGTGAGTCACTGAAACAGGTACCTGGAACACCAGCAGCAGAGTGGATACATTTCCTCCTTCCATTGAGCAGGGAGCAGACTGACCCTGGCCCCGGTGCCACAGCAGAGCAGGCTGCACATTACAGAGTTACAAGGTGAGGAATGACTCAGGAAAAGAACACTGAATGACTGTTACCTGCACATTTTACTCCCTGAGCAATGAGGCCCCACATGAAGTTGGCACAGTATTCACACCAGTGCGGGCCCCTGAACGTGTGCACCTGGAAGACAGCAGCAGAAAGGAGAATTACAGAAAATGAGCCAGCCATTTCAGACATCAGCATCAATGCATGTCAACAGTGCAGAATTCCTCCTCTTTGAAGGTACCACATGCAGTTTCTGGAAGCTTCCCTTTGTCATTGCAGGAAAGGAAGGAAAGGAACTAAGAAAGATTTAACAGCCAAGGCTCTTGCAGACCTGTGGAAAACCAGAGTCCTCCATCCCGAGCCATCCAGAGCAGCAAAACTGGGTCTGTGGGGGTCTGCTCCGAGACCAGGTCACAGAAGCAGGCACAGCCCTTCTCCCACCTCTTGGCATCCCTCTGTCTGGGCAGGAGTCTGGCCACAAGGCAAGGCTTTTGCAGCAACTGTGCAAGAGTTCACTGTTCAATCTCAAACGCCTTCTGCTGTGGCCTCCTCTACATAAGGCACTGTGTGAAATGGGTAGAGGGCTGCAAGATTCCACCTCACATGGAAAGAGTCCTGCCAGGCAAAAATACCAGTGCCACACAGAAATACTGTACATTTGCCTAGAGACTTTCCAGTTTAGCATAACTCCAGCAGGAAATTAATTTTCTTCAGACTAATGCTACATATTGAAAACCCAAAATGAAAAAAAAAAAAAGAATCCACTGAACCAGGAAAAAATTCAAAGCTAAAGAAGAAAAAAAACCCCAATGCCGCTCTCATTCCTGGCTCACATGCTTCTTACAAATCCTGCAGCCACCATCAACTGCTTCTGATTTCATCCTGATAAAGCTCCTGCTGTAGGAAACCACGGGACTCTTTACAGAGAAAATCATTACTTCCTAAGCCAGCGTAAAAGGCTTTGAGCTGCTATTTAGAATAGACAGGCTGAAAATAAAATTAGTACCTGATGATCATAAAGAAATGAAATTTGCAGTGAAATACAGCAAAACTGCTTTAGGCTGGTCACTCAGTTGCTCAGTCAGTGAGTGGGTATGGGAGCAGGCAGTAACCTCACGTGTGTGCAGCGCCCGGCCGGAGCAGTGTGGAGCAGGAGAGAGAAGGAGCTGGAGGAATTGTTTGCTCCTGACATCTGCACACAGCCCTGGCTATGAACACTGAAAGAAGGCAAAGTGGCCTGGCTGAGGGGGCAAGTGTCCCCCATGCCACGGATGTAAGAGGCAGCTGGATCCAGCTGACACCCCCACAATGACGATGCAGAGCAGCACCCCGCAGTTCAGGCCACAGCTCAGCTCTGGCTACAGGAAGGTCTGCAGCCTCCTGGGGACCCTCAGAGCAGCAGAGACATTGCTGAGACAGTCTGGAAACTTACTGCTGGATTCACCAGGTAACTCACATGCACATCTGTGCCGAGTGCTTCCTGATGGCCTGGTGCAAAGCGAGCCCAGGCTGCCAGTGCCCTGCCTGTCCCCATCCATCCCGCACGCCTCTGGAAGGTGACACGTGCTCCACGAGGCCCCTTCTCCCTGCAGCTCTGGCTGACTTCCACAAAGCAAACGATGGCAAGACTGTCAGCAGCTGTACTCTCCATTTTCTTTTTTCCTCTCCACCACAAAGAGATTTTTCACACCATTCATTTCGTTACCCACCTGCACTACCCACATCCTTTTGACTTTTCTTCCTCAGACTGGTGGTTTTTATCCAGGTTTTTGGCAGTGTTCTCTTCCCAGAGTAAGAACACTCTAATATCCTGAAGCAAAGCATTGTGCTTTAATGCCTGCAGGACTAACAGAACTTTATCAGGGAAAAAAAGAAGGCATAATTTGGGTCACCATCTTTCTTTTTTGGGTCAAATTCCCCCTGAAACATACTTCTTTAAAATACTTCTCAAAAATCCCATTGAAGAAAATTGAAGCAAAATTGACATTTCAGAAGTCTGGACAATAAAGAATTTCTTTTCACAATATTTTTCAGTTTTGTAAGTTGTCTTGGTTTCAGTATCTCTGATTGCACAAAGGGGAATTTTGTTTTGTTCCTTAAAATGCTGATGGATACATTATTAGTTCTTTCTAAATAAAAATAATTATACTATCCTACCTTGTGCCTCTGCAGTTGCTGATTTCAATCCATCAAACATCAAATCACCAAATGTTCTATTTGCTGGAGCATTTCTAATGCTGTCCTTAGGTGCTGGAGTCCCAGCCTGGCTTCTCCAGAGCCACCCCCACGTTGATACTCACTAAGCCTCGGATGTCCTGTCTCTAACTGGCTGTTTTAGCAGTGACCATTCCTCCTTCTTGGCATTTTGCTCCCCACCACTGTCTGCATGTTTTCATCTCCTCCTGATTCTCCTGAGAAACTCTTCTGCAGGGTCCATCACATCCCAAATCTGCCACTCCAACCTTTTGCCTCCATTTTTAATATTATGAACTTTTCTAATGAGCTCAGTTTCTCTTACATGTAGTAAGCATGATTCACCTACTCTCCAACAGCCAGCTCCCCTGTATCACCCTGGCTCTCAGCCTGCTCCTCAGAGGAGTTTACATGACTCATCATCCACTTAAAAATGGCAAGGACAAGGTGGACTCTCCTCTTCCCTACCAACACTGCATGTGCTGGTTGGACTGCCTCTGCCCTTCAGAACCACTGTCTCAGCAGCATCAGCACCTCTGTCTCATCCCCTGCAGCCAGGCTTCATCCCAATACTGGAATGCTTTTACATCTCTTCAGCTGGATTTACCCAGAGCCTGCTCTGCTTTATGCTGCCCCATGCAAATTACTATTTCTTATCCATTATTCTGATTGCAAACTCAAAGCAGATTAAAAGGTGAGGTTGGTTTTCCTGTGGCCCAGGATGCTCTGCCTTGCTTCATCCTTGCTGTGAGATGGAGGTTCTCTGGCACTATTAAACAGGAGGCCCAAAGGTCACCATGTCCTTCCTGCCGTGGTGTAAACAAGCCTACAAGATCAGCTCTGAAGCCTCTGCCTCCAAGGGCTTTCTGAGCAGTGCTTTCTCTTCCCAGAGCACCAATATTCCCACTTCTGTGCAGTGGAACTGGACACCTGACCCTGCCCTGCTCTGAACACACACCCTCCCTGGGAATTAAATCAGACACAGTGAGTGATGCCAGGAAATAATGAAAAAATTGGTCTTGAGGTGGGTCAGAACACCCTCCAATGCTAGTTAGGGGATGGGTGGGGTCTGGCAACTAAAAAGAAACACCTTAGCATCCCTTGGCTAGTTCAAGGGCCAGCAGCTGCAAACAATACTGCATTTATCACATGACACTGTTTAATACTGCATTCTGATTTTATATTAAATTCCCCATTCTAAAAACTAGCCAAGCAACTTGTCTGTTTTCAAAACTAAAAGACGATTTCCAGAAAAATTTCTAAAAACACAGCCAGCAGAGTCCCAGAGATCCTGACTTAAATTACAAGGGGTTTCTTTCCCCTTGTAAAAAAGAGCATCTGCAATATGCAGATTTTACTGTCTTATAAAATGTGAGAGAGCAGGATTGCCAACTGTGGCTTTACATCTCCCAATCCTTCCATTCTCACTCCCACCCAAAAATCTTCTTTTCTCTCTTTCCAAATGGGAATAATTTTTTAAAAGAATCTGGAAAATGAGTGAGTGGGAAAGCAAATTAAACTGGTTTTAATCTTAATTTGTAAAATTCCAGGAGAAGAAAATCAATTTAAAACAAAAGTCTAGATAACTTTAAAGAAAAATATCTGCTTGAGAAACCATATAAAATACTATTACTAAGCTGTCCTGCAAGTCTGAGGTAAGAAGAGAGCCTCATGTTAGGTTTATACCTTAGGCATTTCTATTTTGAACTCTCCTGCACTATCAACAAGGCATAATAAACATGTAACTACTGTGAACTATGTAGGAGAAGCTTTTTGCTCAGGTTTAAAATGCATTTTCTTAACACAAGGAAAAACAGCTTAATTCTTGTGATTAACAACTCGTGAGTGTTAGAAAATTAATTAAACACAAAACAAAGTAACATTTTTTTTTAGAAAGCACAAAATTTTAGGAGAACCAAATAAAAAATGAGGCAGTGGCTCTGACAGCAGATTCTACCACAAGCTGTGAACTCCTCAAGCAGATCTCTGCCCATTATTTCTCAGGCTCTATAAAGGTCACTGCTGAAGTTAGTTACCCGTGCACCTTGTTACTCCACTTATTTTTTATGCTTTTGGTTTTTCCAAGGCAGTTATTCAGCTACCCTTGATTGCTACCTAAAGATCAGGAATGAGCCAGCAGATAATTTTTATTCTTAACTGGGAGACTTAAATTTTTTCACATGTCAAGGCAGGGAGGAAGAAAATGAGAGAATCTCAGTGAAGTGCTGTGCAAACATGATAGGAGGGAAGATGGTGGATCAACAGAGCTTCAGCAAAGCCACTGACAGGAAGGAACCCAGGGCTGGATTTGAAAACCTTTGGTTATAAAAAACCAACAGTGAGCACATAAAACA
This sequence comes from Euphonia xanthogaster, assembly GCA_034509185.1. Classification (NCBI taxonomy): domain Eukaryota; kingdom Metazoa; phylum Chordata; class Aves; order Passeriformes; family Fringillidae; genus Euphonia; species Euphonia xanthogaster. The sequence continues at coordinate 20,981,271 of JAYDZK010000274.1, forward strand.
GAAATGTTTGGGACAGGACACAGATAAGGTGTCCTTTGGTGAGAGGCTGCTGCCACGGTCCCACTGAATGCTTGCTGCATCAGACCCTGCTCCCTGCAGAGCACCTCTTCCACAGCCCTCCACATCCAACTGCTGCTCAGAGTGACGGGGTCTGGAAAATCCAGGCATTACCATCTGTTCTGGGATGGGATACATCACCTTGAAAAAGGATGGGAAAAAATACTGCTGATCTATACTCCTGGGCTACCAGAGCCTTGTCAGGGCTCACAGAGGAGACCAAGTCCAGCAGGGACTGAACAAGTGCCACACCCAGCATGTGCACCACATGGTACTCCAAAGGTTCAGGTCTGCTGGCTATGCTGTCCTTCCAACAAATTCCCAAGGATGATGGGACACTGCTGATGGAGACTGTCAGCTCGGTGGTCCCAACTGATTTGCAATTCCATCAGCTGAATTCTGCCTTCTGGGGCTTTACCAAGCTTTAAACTGAATATGGGAGACATTGTAAATCCCAATTAGAACGATGAACTCAGCCTGTATTATTAACATCTGTTTTCCCTGTCACAGCTGATTTTATCAGGCACTGAGCACACCCATGCTGGCATCCAATAGGCATTGTCCTTTTCATCCATCCCTGGTCCAGACAGAGATTGACTGGACATGAAGGGTAAAGAAGAGATATGAGGGAGAAACTCAACCCTCAATTTAGCAAATGCTTCAATTTGTCCTTGTATCTATTATGATGATTAGATAGTGCCTCTAAAACAAGGGTCTCAAAGCACTTCAAATATTCCAGCACATGGTAATTCTCCTGGGAGGAAAATATTGCTGCAGAGAAGTAATCTGAGAAGCAAGAAGACTGCCATGACAACCCACATGGTTGAGCAGAGCAGTATCTGCGAGATAATTGCTTTCACCTGAAGGTGGAACAGAAAGGAATGTAAGTGAGAGCATGGAACAGACCTTGTCCAGACCTAGAGCTGACTCTGCTTAGCCCAGCTGGGCTGGTAGCCATGGGGAGGCAGCCTGGCAGCTCCCCAGTGCCCCTGTGCAGCAGCTCTGGAGAGGAGAGGTGCTGTCAGAGCGCTGCCTCGCCCGGAGCGTGCGGTATAAATAGCACGGCTATCGCTGCTGGGGGCACTGGGAATGGGGGGCAGGACAACCTCCCTCAACATCCTCACCCACTTGGAGCCAGGAGCGCTGTCAGACCTTGTTCACTCTCTGCTTTGCACTGCCTGTGTCAGCAGAGATGGAACAACTGCAAATTGAGGTTAGCTTGTGCTCTGCAAGAGCCGAAGTGAAAAATGAGAACTGCAGGTTGTTGGCTTTTTTGCTTGTAAATTGAGTGAAAGTGGCCACCTTGCTTTCAGGATGGAGTGGCAGATTTTCTTTGAATTGATATCTGGAAATGGGAACATTTTGTATCTTATTTGAGGTCCAACTTACTCGATACATGCCTCCATACAAAAAATTCTGAAACTAGAGGTGAAAATTGAATATAATCCTTAGAATTACATACGTACCTTATGTATAAATAGAATATAAACCCCTGAGAGATTCCTAAATGAATGCTTTTGTCATGATCCTAAGGCTAATATAGAGGAAAAGCTGTTGATGAGAGAGCATAACACACACTAGAAGCTTCTAGAGGCAAAGTCCCAGTCCTCCCCAGAGGAGTGCTTCCTAGCCTTACCAGAGAAATGAGCTGGTCTGGCTTTGGGCTGTGCACAAGGCAAACTCACAGGATCCACACACACAGATAAAAAAAGTGCTGGTGTGGTGGGAAGAAATTACAGCCCAAATAAATTAAGTATTTAGAAGAAAGGTTTTCCCTCTCTCTCTTTTTTTTTTTTTTTTTAATCAGTGGCAAAGCCTTAATTCAGGGACTAGCACTAGGAAACCAGAAAGGTTTAAATAACATTGTGCTATTTGGAATCTGCTTTGGAAAAAAAAAAGTGCAAGTAACATTAAATAAATACTTTAGAAGACTAAAACCCATCAATGCCTAAAAGCTTTTCTGGATTGAACTTACAACTATGAGTTTCAGAAGGAACAACACAGAGCTGATGAGGTCTTCACAGACATTTTGTGGAAGTTTTTTTCCAGTTATGTTCTCCAGGTGTTTTCCCTGCCTTTGAACCATTTTTCCCTCCGAAGTCCTAGGAGTCTAACAGAAACATTAAATTTCCTGAGGTGTTCTTTTCTCTGGGAACACACACTGGCTCTCCCCAGGGATTATGCTGGAGCCACCCAGCTCTCTCTCTGAATATTCATATTAGTGCAGTGGCTCAATTAAAGATATTTCAAAAATATGTCCAGTGCCAGTTCTGTTCCTAATAAAAAAATCCAGCATCTTCTTTTCAGTGGAACTAGATCAATTTACCCCAAATCAGCATCTGCCCCAGTTTTCAGAACATCAGAAATAGAAATGAGTTCATGTCAGAAGTCACAGAAAAATGGCTCTGCTTAATATAGTACGAGTTTGTTATAGTTTCTGGCCTTTTTGAAGCACTTCTGCATTTTCCATCTCCCAGTTTCCCAGTGTTTGGGGATGGCTCTACTGAGAAGCTCTCTAGAATAAGATGTGGCATGGAAGTGATTTGCTATGACTTCTTACACCAGCAAAGCACCCAGCACAGATTACCCCAGTAAAATCTGGGTCAGGGCCAGGTGGGTTATTTGTTTCCAAGATGTGATACAAATTTCACTGGCAGAGCAACTCTTGTTAATATCAGCAGTATCATTGTTACAGTGATGCTTGAGCCTGTCTACACTAGCAAAGTCTTCCCAGGGACTGGTCCTCACCTGAGCCTTCACTCCTTGTGCATATTTAAGGTTATGTTCTACTTCCAGTTACTTCTGGAGCACCGTGTTGTCTCTGGTCTGGAGCTCCCCATTTGGCCTTTCAAGTGGGTCATCCTCAAAGAGAAAGCCAGGATATTGCTTCAGTTGAGGAGGGGGTGAAGAATCCCAACTAACAAGGCTCATCAGCACCTTGGCTGACTCACTTTAAGCACCCATGGAAAAACATCTCTCTGGAAGAACTGTTGGCTTGAAAGAGAATTATGTTGTAATCTTGACTGATTAAGCAAGCAGCCTTGCAACTGTTATTTTTTACAACTAATTGAGTGGGTCCAACAGCACCAGTAAGATAGTGACAAGGAAACAGCATGAGAGTACCCAGCACTGCACAAGAGATAGCAAAAAACAAGTCTTCTGGAGATAGGTCTGGTTTGTGAAACACAAGAGAGAAACAAGACACTATCCTGGGGAAAATGATGCATGGAAGCACAGCTGTCAGTCCAGCCCTGACAGGCACAGACACTTCTTGCTTCCGTGAAGCACCATGGCACTAACCTAGGCAGAAGAGTGGCTTTGTGCCTTGGACTAGTGGCAGCAAGCAAACACCTGCAGGCTGTTCTGCTGGCTCAAGGCATCAGGAGCCAGAGATGTCTGAAGGAATACCTGTAACCAGCCAAGGGAGCTAAACCTTCCCCAGGGCCTATGAGTCACAAAAGCTGAAGGGGAGTGAAGACCTTTAAGGTGTTTTGTCCAGGCTGATTTTAAATTTGCCAAGTGATGAGGAGGTTATTGCACTGACTAACAAATTTCACAGCCCAGGAGATTTCTTGCTGTTAATGTCAGATTTTCACCTTCCTTTTAAGCTATCATCCCATAAATCCCAGCTCCTTTTCCACAACTGCCCTCCTTATCAAGAACATTTTTCAAGCATAGTTTTATCTCTCTCCCTAGCCCCACGCCAACAGCAAGCCAAGGAGTGAGGTCAGTGCCCAAAGCACAGCAGCAGGTGGTGAGGAGATGCAGAAGATATTCCATGTCAGGGTGGACCCAGGGCAGAAGGTACCCATTAGATGCAACTTTTTATCAGCAAAAAACTGTGGGACGTTTTGAAACAAACCAAGAGCAGAAATGGAGAGATGAGGAGAGGAAGAGTGGGAAAGTGCAGAGGACTGAGCAAGGGGAATCCTGTGTGTTCATAAACTGCCTCACCAGAGAGAGAAGATGGAGAAAACCTTAAACCCAGCTTGGATTACCTGGCTAAGTCTTTTGGTCTAGAGCCCACTTCACACCTTCCAACCCAGAGCTTCCCCTGGTACTCCTCTCATTTTCCATCCACATGGCACCTTGTCCCTTTTCCCTTCAGATTTGCAGCTCCTCTATTGCCTTAACCTCCTCCTTCATCTGCCTGCCCAGAAGTGCCCAGATGCTTCCTATCCTTACACCCACTGAACAGATTAAATATCAGCTGGGTAAGAAATTTTATTTTAATTTACAAGCTGTCACAGTTATTGCCTTTTGGGGACAATATAAGCAACTAGAGAATTGTAAGGGACAGTAAAAAGCCTTCTTATTGGTAGGATCCAGGGGTAGAATAAATTTATGGGAATGATCAAGTATGAATCTATTCTGTTCACTCCTATGAAGTTACAGAACTTTGTAAACTTTTCTGTTACAGAACTTTCCCCTATGATTAAGTTCTTTCTGTAAGAAAAGAACCCCACTGGCTTCAGCTCCTTGCCAGCACTTCCAAGAGCACAGGTCTCTCAGGGCTTCCAAACAGAAGATGCTCATGTTCATCTACACTGGGTGGAAGAATGAGTTTGATAACCCTCACACACACACACCCCCTGTCCACATTGATACATTTGTACCACAGGCTGTGGGGAGATTTATTCCCCATAAGGGTTGGTGAATTGAAAGACAGAAAATGCCTTTCTGTGAGAAAAGGTGGGGCTGGAATTTTGAGGATGATGAAGTGACTGTCTGCATTGGGTCTAATGATTCATTTTACAAGAGACCTCATTCAGTGTGCTGGATTTCAGAAAAGCACAGTAAATGGAGGGAAATCAAAAGTAATTCAAACATGCAAAAAGACAGACCAAATTAAGTCACACTCATGTCAAATTCCATTATTCAATTAGAGCTAAATAAAATGCTCTATCAAACAATGTAAGCCTCTTTAATCTGATATATTTGAATTTTTAGAAAATGGGTCTTTAACATTAGATTTATAGAGAAGAACACAAATATAAATTTATAATTTTTTATAAATTGGAAAAGGCAAAAATATGCTGAAAAGGAGAATAGTTTTCACATCTAGCTTTCATCCTGAAGGACATGCATTTAAAACTCAGTCAGAACTGACATTTATAAATAATCATCCCTTTCTTTACTTATGGAGATTAATTTAAGAGAACTCAGGCACTCTGTATTTGCATTTGAGATGTGCTCATGAGAGACCAGACTTTCTCAGCCAGGAGAATATTACAGAGCTGGAGATCATTACCGACCAGCTCTGCTTGCAGAGCTCCCTGTCACCCTGGCTACCCAGCCTGTTCCCTTCAGGCAGGAGACAACTCACATTCCAGGAGATTTAAGTAAGATTAAATCCTCTCAAAAACCCTGCCATGTCAGCACTCCTAGTAAAACTGTCTTTACATTCTTCTTTCAAACAACCCTTGGAGCAAAACATAGGTTAATGGATTTATTCAGGAGACCTCTTGATGATTTAAAAGCAGCTTTCATGCTCACCCCTCCCCTAGGCACTGCACTCCTGCAATGAGGATTCACTACACTGCTCCTGTGCCATCGTGTTCCTCTACCTGAGCTTTGTGCAGGCAACAGAGCCTGAGCGTTCAAACTGCACCCGTGTCCCCAAACAGCCACCCCCCAGAGGCAGGAGGTGCAGGGAGAACTGAGGCCCCTTAGCCTGTGGTCAGCTCTCTGGGATGTCTGCAAACTCCAGGCTGCCTCTGGAGTGGCTGCAGCTGCCACCTTCCCTTCCCCAGGAAAACACCGCTGCTTGTGCATGTGTGGCTCTCCATTTCTCCCCTCTCTGCTAGGATGCCGCAGCATTTCCAGCATAAAAGGATTTTTGAGACCCCTTCGTTTCTGTGAGCAGTGGTGTGACTGATCAAAGGAGCTGCTGGGAGAGGGTTAGGGGTCCCTTTTTGTGCCTGCAGCACAAAAAGCAGATTAGCTGCAGAGGTACAAAGCAGCAGACACACTCCTGTTTGCTGCGGAGCCTCACTGCTGATTAGCTGAACTGGATAAATTTATTTAATTTCTCAGTTGTTTTTACTTGGTTTCTTTCAAAAGTCTAGGTTGAAGACTCTGGGCCTGACATTTCCTTCCTCTCCACATGGGTGGCAGATTTGCTGCTTGGCAGGCAACCTAGGAGACTCATGCAGACATTTTAAATGATGACATCTATACGTGCGAGGAAAAAAAACTTGACAGATGCAAAGAAATTATAAAGGAGAGAAGCACACAAGCTAACCATGGCCATTCATTCTAGAGCCATAACACAGTACTTACTAAGAGCTTATGTTTCTGCTTTTTATTCTGATGGGAGAGTGGACACTTAGAGCTCACGAAGGCCAGCAGCGTTCCTTCCATGGGAAGCTTGGCTGCAGCACACCCTGTAAGGGGCTTGTCCCCTTCTAGTCTTTTATAGCAAAAATTATCTGTGAAAGGTGACTCCCTCCCACTGACTTGAGAATAGACTTACTTCTCAAGGTATATTTTTGTGGCAACAGTATGCATAAAGGAACTACAGAACAACTATTATAAAGAAAACAATCCATGTGGAAAGTTTGTGCCATGGCTATGACCTTGGAGCAGACATACAGTCTGTTTTTGGAAAAGACTGGAAAACTCACAGCTCTGAAACTTTCCATAAACAATTTATGGAAGAAAAAGAAATAAACAAACCCAAATGAATGAAAATCAGGTTATCAGATTATTTTCAAAACAGATATGTTTCAGGCTGTTAAAGAAAAGCAACTAGGGAACACAGATGTGCAAAATTAAATACTTATTACCCTCCATACACTGTAGTACATGGAAAATCATGATCTGCTGGCATCTGCAAGAATTATCTTCAAACTCTAAGGAACAAATGAAAATTGCAAGACGTTGCAGATATTTAGGACACCTCAGGAGCCTGTAAAAATGCTCTGCATTGAGCTGTCAGCCAGCACAAACATGTTATGCCAAGCACTCGTATTAAATGCTTCTTACATACCATTCTGTACACAGTTTTCAAATCTGTGCTTAATGGAAGTACTCAAATGAAACAAAACATCCTGATCACATAGAGTTCCCCCTTTTGGTGATTATCTGCACTCAAAAGCCAGAAGGTGCTTTAAATAAAATCAGATGGAAGACAGGTAAATTAATATATGTGCATTCCCACACTCCGACATGTGTGCATGATGGACATCAAAACTGAAAACAGGAGACATTTAATGGATGCTTATATCATCAGATGCCTCTTTTATATTAACAATCTGCCCTTCTCTTAAAAGAAATAAAAGTAGGTTTTTTGGTTTGCTTGTTTTTTTTTTTTTTACATTAAAGATAACATTTGGCCTTCAAATTATATATATGAAATTTGTACTGGCATCTACAGGAATCCAGTAAACCATCAATTTATGTAGTCTTAAAATTAATACTGCCTATCATCAAATGTATTTGACCACCAAAAGCTTACATTGCTGAGTCCTTACTGCACACCTATTACAGACAGACACAAACCACAAATATGTTGTACTGACATGTATCACTCTTACCCAAGAACATTGGTTATTTAGAGCAATCAAAACAGTAACTAGAAGCTACATAGAAGACTAAGTAAATTTTATTAAAACACAAGGTAGTTGCTGATGCCAGCATGTCCAACAGCCTCATGGCATAAGTCTCGCTGGTTTCAACACTCAAGTCATTGACACAGGAGAAAAGCCAGACACTAAGGGAAATGCAGACCATCTGCTCAATCCAGATACAGCGGAACACACTTCTTACCTCCAAAGCTATTTACGATCGACAAACTGAGATAAGATCAATTTAATCATCTAACTATAGATCTAAGAGATTTTTTTTTGCATTGAAAGTAAAACTGGACTACATTCGAGTTGGAAGAAAACTTTGCTGGTTTTCTCACCTTTAGCATCTCTCTCAGCATAAACCAATTCTAAATAAAAGAGATAACTAGACAAGGCAAATATCATTGAAACAAATGCGTGCACACGAGCGGCCAACAACAAAATCCCGGCTCCTCTGCTGCATGTTCTAAACGTGCCGCGCTGATGTAACCGGCAATGAGCTTTACTTGCAGCTTTTAAGTTCCTAGAAAGTCAGTTTTCATGCCTATGCCTTCCTTGCAATATCAGACCCATTTCAAAACACGAGCTAAAGTAGCTTTGCCTGAAAAAGAAACTAGACCGAAAAAACGTCTTACCTTGAAATTATGAACCTTCTCGTATTTTGGAACGTGTTCATTTTCCTTCAGAGTTGCTCTTCGGACGAGCGACGTCAACTGCGAATAAGCAAAGAGTTTAAGAGGTTGCCAGATTGTCACAGACGCCTTGCGAGCGCCCAGTTTCATGCCCAAGGCTGCGAGCAGCAGATCGCGCTGCCGGCCCCCGTGCCCGGCGCGGTGCCAGCCCGGCCGA
>JAYDZK010000274.1:20990177-21029497 GCA_034509185.1 Euphonia xanthogaster
CCTCCCGGCGCGGCTGGAACGGGGAGAGGCACCGGCGGTGCGAGCCGCGCCCCGCTAGCAAATGGCACCTGTGCGGTGCTGGGGGTGCCGCGGGAGGCAGGGCAGCGAGCAGCAGCCCCGGGGAACACGGCGGGAAGCGGCTCTCCCCGACCCCCCGTTTGACGTTGCCTGTGCACCAGGGGGTACGGCCGGGAGCGGGTGATGAGACCGCTGATGGCTACCACTCTTCCCCTAAAATTACGTTTTTGAGTACTTTTCGTGTGAAAACATGCTCACCAATCTCATATCTTGTAGGGAGGTGACCACAAATGTCACCCCAAGTTCACTGCAGCGCTCCATCCAGCAAAGACCTGAACCCCGTACTGCTGGTGCCGCCTCTCTTTAGAAATTTACAGATCCTAAAGAAGGTGAATGGCCAAGCCTCCCACTGAACTGAAACCTGAAGTTCGGACGGATGCAACTGACGATGAAAGGTGCACAGGGCAGTCTGGTTGTGGCCAGCCCTCAGCCCTCACACAAACTATTCCACACAACCATTAAAGCCTTGAACTCAGCGGCCCCGGAGCCAGAGTCAAGGGGCTCAGGAAGGAGCAGGGCAGACTGTGCCATAGCCCTCGGAGCTGCCCACCGGGGCAGCCCGGCTCAGGCGCTCCCTCCAGCCCAGCGCCCACCGCCGGGAGGGCTCAAAAAAGGGACCCCTTATCTGACCACAGCCAAGCTTTGCAGCGTGGGGCTGGGTGAGCTGCAGGGTGCCAGGGAGCTTTCCTTCCCTGCCTGTGCTGACAGCGGCGCGCAGCCCTCCCTCCCCCTGCACAGCCTGCCGCACTGCAACCGCTCTCCCTGCTGCAGCGGAGGTATTTTTATCTCTCCTGAGTCAGAAACCGACGACAAGCACAGTTTGTCACAAGCTTCTGGGAGGAATTGGTATGTGCTTTGCAGCTGGATCACAGTGTTCCCGTTCAGCTCAGTCCTGCCAATACAGCTGAGAACAGCGCTCACTGGGAGCCCCTCTTCTGTTCTCTTGTGTGGCCGCCCGTACCTTCCCGACAGGTTTTAAAAATCCCCTGGGTTTCAGCATAGGGTCATGGTGCAGAGATTAAGGATCAAGGCTGGTGCTGCACTTAACACTAATCTGCAATACAGCTAATAATTTAAACACTGGCTCTAGATCATACAGGAGAATGCTGACAGGCATTACTGGCCCATACAGGGGTCTGACTCATTCCTGGTTTCAATACAGGCAGGAGGCTGCTTGATCCATCCCATCAAGAAATTCTTTTCCAATGACAACCTCAATCTGCTTGTCTTGCTTTTAACCACTCCTTTCTAATGCAGGTGAATGCTCCTCTGACATTTTTCTGTCCATCCTTGCAAGTGTATTAACACTCCATGGCAACAGAAGATCAAGAAAACTGAGATGATGAGTAAGACATGATAAAAACTGACACTTTATCTACACAAAGTGTGAAAATAGCATGGACTCAGCAGAGCAGCCTTCTCTTCTCTTCCTGTTCCCTTCCCACTAAAGTCACTTCATGGTTTAATTCCCAAGAACTACATCAGGTGAAAGTCCTCATGGAACAAGGTGGACCTACACCTGCCCCAGAGGAGTCATCCTCTCCAAACAACTTTGAGTGACAACAGGCCCAGGAAGTAAGTCCTGATTTCTGAAAACATTTCATTACGCTTTTCTCTGCAACCCAAACCCTTATTTTTTAAGGGGAAAAAATGCATCACCAAAGCTTCATATGGGAAATAAATTATTTGAAAATGGAATTTGTTGAAAATAAATAATGCAGTGATTTTCAACAATAAATTTACTATCAGAATCAACTCATTATTTTGTGTAATTCCACTTAAGAAGCAAAGTAAAGCAGGCTGAATTTCCCTTTCAATCACTATAGAGCACATAGCTGGTTTTTGGCATACTTACTCCTTAATTGTCAGCTTCCCTTTTCCTAATTCTGAAGAACTGAGTTATTTCCAATGGCACTTTAGAGTCATGCTAGTAGAAACAGATCTCTGGATCCTGGAAAATTAAATCTAAGAATGCCAATAAAAAGGTAAGCAAAACTACCCAACGGGGAAAGGTCCTATCTCATGGTTGTAATTATGAAAATGGGTTATAATCTGGAAAGTAGTTATACAATTATGAATTTTAATTTTAACACTGCTTTGTGTTACAGTACTCTAACAGAGACTGCTTATTGGTTTGACATAAATCACCTTCCCATTGTTCAATGCACAGCATTTTCTGCTGTTTACAAATAAAGGAGTCCTGGGCTCACCACCTACCCTTACAGCCATTTGCCTGGGCTATATGCTCTACAGTAGTGTATGCCAGAAACAGAGATTGAAACAAAGTTAAAGCCATGAAGCTAGCAAGTCAAAAATTAAAATTTATACAACTGCTTTCAGATGACACAGTTTTATAACAGGTATGCTCATTCTTCTGCCATTGCCTAACTTCGGGTGTTTGGCTTTGCAAAGCAACGCTTTCCTTTACACACACCAAATCCCTTATTTTGAAAACCAAACCGAAGAATGACATTTCTGGTGTACACACCTTCCTGACAACAGTTTGGGTCATGAGGCAGGTCCAGGTCTTTAACTTTTTAGTATGTGAGACAATAAAGTAAGAGAGAGCAAGGCACTGTCCTCAGGCAGCCCTAGTCACTGCAGAGATGAGCCACCCCTGAGAGCAAACCAGTGAAGTCAGGGACCTGGGGCTTATCTCAAATCCTGCAGGAAGCTATCCACTCCCAAGACACTCTCCTGCTCCAGGCTCTCTGTGCTGTCTCTAGTGCCTGGAGCCTGCAGGTCCTGCTGCTCTTCTTACACCTTGGGCTGCCTTTTGATTCAGTGCCTGCTCTCCACCAGTGGCTCCTGCACTCCCACCTGCCAGCAAAGTCTCCTCTCCAGAGCCTTTCATTTTCCAACAAATTATCTTTGTAACTTGCTCTGCCTGAAGATACTGTCTGCTACATACTGGATGAAAAAGAGGTAAAAATCTGAAGAGGAAAGTCATTTCCTTTCCACTTTCCTAAGTCTCAATTTTTGGGGTTTTTTTCAGCAAGTCTGTGTGACAAACATTTGCAATCACAGTTGCAAGTGCAGGGAGGAATATGCTGTGCAGACTGCATGAGGAAGGAAACTGCAAGGCTGTCATTCTTAAATTGAATTTCAGGACATGATTTCACAGGACTGAGGTGAACTGAAAATGGAATGACTGGAAGCAACAGCTGAGCAACTTCTCAGCAGAGCATGCAACCAGAGCAGCCTCAGTCCTGTACATTTTAGTGATTTAAGCACTAAAAAGCCAAACCCAGCAACACAACAGCCTTTAAACCACGACATCTGTTTACAGGTTCTACAAGTTACGTATGGACTGAAGGGTGGAAAAAAACGGAATAAAAGACTGTAATGTGCTATTTTAAATGTTCCCATTTGTTGTAAAACCTCAGCTGTAGGAGTGGCTCAGTCTAGGTCCTACTGGGACTCCACTTTCCTCACTTTCCCCTGGAGTGGTCCTTCAGGGTACAGGAGAAACAGCTGTTCTCTGGAGCACTATCTGCTCTCAGTGTTAGCTGGATAATGTATGTGTATTTTCTGCTACTAATCTCCCAATCAGTAAGTCTGATTATGAAGCCTTCACAGAATTGATTTAAAAGTCATCTGCGACTTGCAGTAAATTCTAATTAGTCACTCTCTGAAAGACACATTATGTAAGTTTAATCCAGTCACACAGTTCAGTCGACATCGTACAAATTATCTTTCTAAAAAGGAAAATCAATGCATTCCCATTTGTTGAGTAAGAAAGTGAAATTACTTCAGGAAAAAAAACCAAAACAAACCCAAAACCAAACCCCAACCAAAGCAGAAAAATTCAAGGAAGGTTAAGATCACAGATCCTAGAATAACCAGATTAGAGTTGATCAGTTGATCCTGAAGCCCACATGCATTTCCAATACAATGGAATGTTTAGTTTTCTGAGCACCTGGCTCCACTCTCAAACACATAATCACGTTTTCTTCAGAATGCATGCATAGTACACTTCATTCTCAAATGGTATTTTCATGTTGTTATGACTAAATATGCCTTTACTGGTTCAGAATGCATATAAAATATGATCCCTTCTCTGCATTTTAATAATAACCAGCAGTTATATTGCATACAATCTTTAAAAACATCAAGATGATGCCCCACTGTACATGCATAAAGAAACAAGACACTTGGTTTACTATGCAGTGAGCCACTGTACATTTTGCAGTATTCTGTTTCACTGTATAGCTAACTTAGCCAAATGCATATGCTCAGTAAATCCTTGCTTGTTTGAACACTTTATGAGCATATTTTATGGCCTCAGTACACGATTTTCAAAAGCTAATCAGTCAGATTGTGAAACTGAGCCCAATTTCCTCAATGCTGCTCTTAGTGGAAGTTTGTTCCAAGCTAAATATAACTTTCCCAGTCATATCTTTCATAGGATTGTTCTGAAGAGGAAAGAGTAGCCCAAAATTTTACTTTTTAAATAAAAGTGGTGATAATCTGCTTTCAGTGAATTTTCTTCTAGTGCCAGGCACAGCCTCTGCTGACATGGTGTGAGCTAAAAGAAAGGTTCAGCCTGAAAGATGACATCTCAGAAGGTGGGTGGGAAGGACCATCACACTGTCTCAGGCACCAGGGACTTCTCTTGCTGCCATTCCAGCACAGCCACGTTTACCTGGCACACGGACACCTTCAGGCTCCCTCAGTGCTCAGGCAGAATGGAATCCTCAGGCAACACCGAGCCCTGCTTTCAGTCACACACAGGGGAGTTGGGTTTAAGTCATGGCTAAATGATGAAATCTTACTCCTGAGAAAAGTTCTGTTTTTTTTAACAAAATTTTCCAAATGGACTGACTTCTAATTAAATCAGACCTTCCCCACCCTCTCCAGTGAAATACTTATGGCAAAAATCTAAAGAAATGGCTATTTATATTTTTGATAAAAGCACACATGATTTCCGTAGCTGCTAATGAACATTCTATATACAGAATTTCAAAAGAAGGTTTAAAAAAATGTTTAATTGAAAATTTAATTAAACAAATTCAGCCAAAATGTTGGCTTGACTTAAAGTAAGGCTGTTAAATAAATAAATAAATAAATAAATAAATCCAAAACTTAAATTATGGAAAAAATGTTGCCTGATATTGCTGCTAGAAATTACTGCATCAAAAGTGAGTTCCTTCAGTGCTGTATTGTACAGAACAATTAAAGTGCATTGGCATTATTTGGGAAGACTGTATGTTCCCAGTGGTGTGCTTACCATGCAGAGCATACTCATGAAAAAGCAGAGAGATCTGAAGGGAAGCCAACAGAAAAGCTTTTCTGTAGCTTTACTCCTAAAACCCACTGGTCACTGCAGCTGACTGTGATCTGGGTTTATTTTGTTTCTGGCAGCTGACAGGTTGTAGATTTGCTCCTGGCAGTTACTGATATGGGCCTTTGGAATGGCAATTCCAAACTTGCTCCAGCAAAGAGCACCCATGTGACTACTCCTCTCTTTCAGCTACTGGCAAGGCAGAAACAATGAACGTTTACTTTTCTGGGTAGTGGCACAAAAGCAAGGAACTTTTCAGTGGCAAATATAACCCCTTCTTTTCCAAGGGGGGGGGGGGGGATATATTTTGGTATATAGCTATGGATCTACACGTGGCAAAAAGAAAAGAAAATTTTCTCAGTAGCTTCAAGAAGAAGTTCTGCTTTTGATCTGGTTCTGGAAGACTCTGCTAATATCAAGTGACTTAGCGTTCAGGGAGGTGAGCAAGTGGCCTGCCATGTACAGGTAATTCCAAGGGTTTCCTCCACACTCCATCGGTACAAATCCCACTACAGGGGTGAATGTGGGCACGTGGTAGGGGTGTGCACAGGTAGGGGTGTGGTGTTGCAATCAATAATGGTGCTCCCTGGGTTTTATAAGCTCTAGCTGCAAGTTCCTTTATGCAGCTTAAACAGTGATACACGTCCTCACAGAGTTGCATTGTGGATGAACAAGTGCAGTCCTGCCCTCAACCCAGGACAAGCAGGAGCCACAGAGCTCCTCCCTGCAGACACCAGTGCAAGAGCTGCCTTTGTTAAAACAGCCCACTGCTCCAGCCCTTTCCCTACAGACAGAGACTACCAGCCAGCTTGCAAGAGGCAGGATGTGAGTGCTTGACAAAAGGAGAGCTGCCACCAAGCTGTGTGACACTGAGGCAGGAGATGCCAATCAAACACCATGATAAAAGCTACCCAAAAAGCCAAGAAATGAGCTCCTAACTCTGACTGAGGTGAGGAAAGAAGTTCTCATGACTATGAGAAGTGACAGGCTCAGCCTCAGAAACTGCCTCCTTGCTTTGTAGTAGTTCCTTACCACAGTCCCATTCTTCTGCCTGAAAACCAACCTCTTTTAAAAGGGGGCCAACCCCAACCAAACCTGGAAAAGTACAGAAGGAGACCAAGAACTTGTAGAGGACAGAAAGTACCCATCTCCCTGCCTCAGGAGGGAGATCACTGTTCCCCAGGCAAACCATTCAAGATGATTTGTGAAAAAGAAGAGAAGCATCATTAAACACTGGAATGTGTCTCCAGTAAATCCTCCAGACAAAGACTGTCCTTTACAATTTTGCTTTCTGCCCTTCCCATCTACCCTCCATCCTTCATAGTTTTGGTTTTGGTCCATCCTGTGTTCCTCCTCTCCTGCCAGGAGCCTGGGCCATGGAGCTGGTCTGCTAAACAGTGAGTTAAAGCACATGCCTTGGTCAGGCACTCCTCTCCCTGAGCAAGGCAGGAGCAGAGAGACCAGAACTACTCACATAGTTTAACTTAATTCTTACACTGTGACACATTGCTGCACTGGAGCCAGAGAGATCTGTCTTGCAGCTACAAGGACTTCAGGAAGAGGAGTCGATGAACCAAGGAGCTCTGCCTAGGGGAGCAACCCTCTCCCTGGTCAGCAACACAGAGGCTGCTCCTCAGCAGCTTCTCCATCTTGCTCTCATTGAGTCAGCATTTCCGATTTCAGCTGAGAGCACTGCATTTTCTCCCCATCCCTTTGTCTGGGAGACGTCTCCCTGCTGGTCTGCAGAGAGCTGTGCTGCTGTGACCCAGCCTCCACTGACATTCATTGCAGTGAAGGGTCACTCCAACAAAAGCCTCTTGATTCATGACACGTCAAGGCAGACTGTACTACAAAAAGACCTTAAAAATAATTTATAAATGCCATGTGCTCTATAGGAGTGATAGCAGTTAAAATGTAATGCAAATTGGCAGCTGCATGAATGCTCCTCTTTTGGCAAATGCTCTTTATTACTGATACACTAAATTAAAGTATTGTAAGAACAAACAGGCTATTAAGACTAATAGTTTGAAATCACAAGGGACTGGTGGTTTTGTTCCTCATCTGACCCATACTGTTATAAGGATTTCCTCAAATAAAAGGAAAGATAAAAATAAAACAGAATTTTAACCATACCCTTTGATGAGGAAATAAATGTTACATTTCCTTCATAATATCCATTTAAGAATCTTACAGATAAAATAAATCTATAATCCACCTCTGTTATCTTTTTGTAAATGAAAATGTATACACTTAGGGATAATGAAAATCGTGTAATCCACAAGGTCTTTCTATTCATATATTTATTAGGTGTTTTTAAATTTTTTCCTTGTGGAATAGGAATTCTGGCTACCGGTATAACATGGGCAAATGGTATGGAAATTTCCTTTTACGTCTCATCGATATTTTCTTACCTAATGTATTATACTTATTTCACATTAGTCTTGACTGGCAGTCTAATGCATCTAATACTAGCCTTCCTTTGTTCTACATGGTAATTCAATTTAGAGTAATTCAATGTATGTTATAATTGAAAACTGCAGCTCATTAATTTCTAAACACTCTTTGTATTTCAGACTACACCTGCTCCTTTGGCACAGCGTCTATTTTGAATCCATCCACTTCTTCCTGAATAAGCTATGTTGCTATGGTACATGTGCTGTCACAGTTTCTTTCTTAATCATACTTTCAGCCCATAATCATACTTATTTAGCTTAAATAAGAGTAAGAATGCTAAGTCTCCTAATCCTTCCTGAATTACCATTTGATTTGAACCGATGAGTGGAGATGAAAACAATGTTTAACCTGAAGGAATACTAGAGTTGTCAAATGGCTCTATGCAATGTGCTTGACAAATTTATGCTGGTGAAAACCTGCTTATGGACCAGCTCACTGCAGAAAAATTAAACAATGGGGCAACCCCCAGTGCTCCCCAACACTCCTCAGGGACCCTGATTGCCAGTTTTGTAGGTCCATGTGTGTCCATGCTGCACCAGTGGGTCAGGGTCTGTTCATTTTATACAGTGCAATTAGGCACACTTGAAAAATCAGATGGGCTGATCATCCTTCAAATGAGTCTCATGTGGACTCCCACTCCCTTGCATAAATCTCTATTTAAATCAAGACTGCTTTGAAACCTGCAATGAATGAAACCAGAGTGGAATTGGCAGCAGAATTAGTCTGCTTCCAAAGTCACATTATCAATTATTAACAAATTATCAGTTTATTTCCACCCATAAAGTCTTCTAATCCCTGATCACATTCTCAGAAAAGGCTCATTTCACTTCTGTTGACCAGTGTTCCAATTTTCTTCTCTCTCCTTTTACATATATGGTTCATCTTTCCTATTTATTCCCTCTAAGTTTCCTAATTAACATTTTAAAATGCTTCTGTCAGGAAAATTTTTCCTATAACAGCAGTAAACATCCCATTTCCCTACAGAAAGCTATGACTGTTAAAAATTCTTGAGACAGGCACTCAAGAAATCATCATCTCAAAGGGTCAAACACAGCATCTTTGAGACAAATTTAAATAACCACTTGGTTTGAAAATTGAATGATTCTGAATGATTCAAAATGGGGCTGGCAATGTAACCCCCATCATAAATCTTGGCTATACAGAATATTTACCTTTCAAGGGAGAAGCACTGGCATACAACCTCTGTTACACAGGAGAGACTCTAGGGGTTTTTATTTTTCCTCCCAGCAAGTTTGTGGTTTCTTACACATAATGTTTAGTTGGTGCCTATTTTCAGTTGAAATACACTAGTCCCAGGTTCCAGTCTACACCTGGGATTTCAGATGCCTGTGGTCTTTGACCAACAGCTTTTATTTTGAGTTCAGGCCATATCAAAGTTAAACACTAATTTTAGGGTATATTTGCATTACTTAAATTCATTGGAAATAAACAAAATGTTAAATCAGCACAACTTCTTTCTTTCTTAGCATGCTTTTCATCTTACCTTACAGGGCTATTTTTCATTTGTACTGCCACCATCAACTAGCACTTTAAAAATGACACCGCTTAGAAGATTTCTACCGCTGAGGTTGTGTGAATTTTCAACAATAAAAACAGCCCAAGAGAATTAACCCACCAGGTCCATAAAAAACTGTCCAGGAAGCTCTCAGCATGATCAGCTTACTGAGCAGGGAGTCTGCCTTGAGAACTGCAGTGTGGCAGAGGTGACGGGAAGCTCCCAGGCACCAGCTGCGACCAGCGCTAGCAAGGATTGGGATGGAGCTGGAGGGAATGAAGCTGTCACTTAAGAGACTGAGCACTTTGAAATTCTTTGAAACATAACACAGGATACTTTCTGCAATTTTGGTGCATTTGCATTAAACATACTGCTACTCTAATCATCATCTAATTCACAGAAACGCCCAAATGCAAATGTAATTCACTATCATATTAACTTTGGGAAATGGCTTCAAGACTTCTCTAGCAGAGTAAAATCATCAGAAATCTTCTACCAATAAACTATTTGACACATGATATAAAGCACAGAGCTTTTAAAATGTTTCACCATTACACGCAAAATGGAAATTGGGAACAGAGTCTTTTCTTATTTTCACAGAATTCCGCCAATCCCCCCTCAAATAGGGTAAAAGCTGCTTTCCCTCTAAGTGCTACTAATCTAATTCACAAATTGGAAAATACGAAAAAAACTATTAAATCACATACACATATGACTAAGGCTTAATAGGAGATATTATACTCTGTGATACTAGCTCTAAGGCTCCTTAGGCAACTTATTTCTAACTGTTTAAGCTCTAAGAAAATGCTATAATAATTCCACTACACAGCAATATAATCCAAGTGCATTATAATATGAACTCCACTATTAGAAACACATCATCCTTTACTTATTCTGGAAATTATATGGAAGTTGAAATTGAGGAATATCAATACTAACATGATAAAGATTAGAGCAACAACTGAGAACTGAGAACCAGAATTTTCAGAGTGGTGATTCTTAACTTACCGAAACATTAGGGCTGTAGGAACACTAGATGCCAGAAGCAACACTGTTTCTAACTGCCACGCAGAAGAAAGGTTAAATATGGAAAAGTTTAATGTTCTAAAAGTTAATGATCAAAGAAAGTCTTTGCAAAACTGTCAAGAGTTGCTGTCTTTGCTGATGACAAGTGTGACAGGTTTGAAATAATAGGAGCAAGTAGTTTGTTGAGCTTAGTAATAAAACTTCTCTCCTTACTTTGTTCAGTCAGAAAACATTCAGCTAGAGACTAAAATTAAGCATGAGAAGCTTTAGCTGAAAATATACTTTTTCTTGTGAAAGAATAAAAAGAAAGTAACAAGGACCAGAAGAGATCAGTTTCTGTGGCATTAACCACAGGAAACATTTTGTTCTTCTTTTCTTTCACAGTCTAACACTTGTTTTAGGCATACCTAACTACTCTTTCTGCTACCACCTCTAAAGCAAGCATTGCACTCACCATGGCTTTTAAGCATTTGGTAAGCACTTATGACTGGGCAATTATTAGTGGAGCAGATGTGCCTTCTCTAACTAGATGGGGGTGACACATCAGACCACCACAGCTCCCCATCCTTTCCATCTCTGTACAGAAGCCAAAAGACATGGATTTGTACTTGCAAGCATGTAGACAGTGACCCATGTAAAATGCTTTCCCTGCTCCCATCTAGACACATGCAGAACAAACAGTAAGGAGAGAAAGGAGTTTATCTGAATAAAGAGAGAGATAAACTGGAGAAAATCCCTGTTAGTCAGACTCCTAGCACAGGTTTGAACTGGCTACACAGAGCTGCAGAAGGCAGAAAATGCAAGATATTTCAGATATTGGTTCACAACCAGAGGTGCTACCAGCTGCACTGCCCCAGCTTCTCCTTGAGCCTCTCATGTTCCACGAATGGGCAGACCTGACCCTGCCCAGTTTATGAGATTGGACACAATCATGGCCCAAGGTGATTATCACCAGCTATACAGTGTCACGTTATAAAGTTTAAGTGAGCTAAGAAACCTTTAAATAACAAAATTATCCTTTTATAGGGCTCTTAATTCAACAGTCCAGTCTGTTTCCTGTAGAAGTGATTAGTAATAGAAAATAATTAGGAGATGCCAGATGGGAGGAGGAGTTAAAAAAAAAAAGACCCCAAACTCACACAGCTAAGGAATGAGAACAACAAATGAGGGAGCTGCCAGCTAGCAACCCACTGCAGTCCCTCACCATCCAGAAAGCTCTTTGCACAAGCAATAAATCAGAACCACACTCCTGCTTTAGAGGCTGCTCTGAGAGAAACCCACCTTTCCCTTCTGTGGCCACTGCATGGATTATTCAGTCGTGAGAAGGCATAAAAAGTCAAGGGTAGCTAAAATAGGGTTTTTTAAAAATAGGGGGAAAGAAGACCGTGATTTACTTATATGTGTCTACGTGGCTTCCCCACTGTACCTCCAGGTGGCCTTTTTGGAAGCCTCAAGTGTGAGGCCCGTGGGGAAGGTCAGCAGCAGACTCCTCCAGCACGCCAGGACTGAAGTCACAACAGCTCTCCATTGCTCATCCAGAGCTGAGCTGGAGCTCGGTGCTTCTATGTCCCAACTACTAAGGTGCACTAGGGTGGGAAAACTGGGTCTCACCCTGAAGAGTGCCCAAAGAAAGCTCCTCCTTGGCTCTTCTAGAGCAAAGGGAGAGTCCTCCCTCTCTCCCTGTGTGTCTTCTGTACTAGCCTATCCCAGCTACAAACCAAAGAAATTTCTGCCAGTACATGTAAGAGAGGCTAGGGCTGTACAATACTTTTTGGAGGGCATTAAAAACGTAGCCAGATCCAAACCACCAAGTATAGAAACCCTGAAAAGAACCGAGGTGAGGGCTTCACACTGACTGACCTCACAACACCGAGAAACACAGAAAAGAGTAACAGTTTATCCACTGCTAATGGTTCCAGTTATCAGTAACAACACAAGCATTACACTTCAGAATTAATTGCACAGCAACTGTACTGCTTTACAGCCTTTTTAACAGCTCTGCACACTAGTCATCTCACAAAGGCTCAATCAGGCACAGGGCATATGCTGAGGGTAATTACCCACCACACTTCTGCTGAGGGTCTGATGTGAGTCTGAAAGAGTAGCTGCACTCCATTTCACAGGGCAGCTGCCTGTCTCAGTATAATTTGACACCAAACTTTCTGAGGACTGTATCTTGGTGTACACATCTCACATGCCAGATCATAGAAGAGCCACACTTCACTGAAAAAGCAGAAAGCAACTTGAAAGGTCATCTCAGCAAGCAGTGAAGAGACTTGTACCCATGACAAAAGGCTGAAGCAGGATGCTGATCCTCAACTGTGCTTACCTTCAGACCACAGGGAACACCTCTACAGGAGTAGCATAGCAACAGGAGGTGCAGTCTCTGCTTGAAATGCAGGCTGACCCGAGGCACACTCACTGTCTGCAGGCTGTGGAGCCTTATTTGCTCTGGCCCTTGTAATACTGGACCAGCAACATGCAGCTGGGCTACCTACACAAGCACACAGCTTCTGCTCCAGGTTAACTCCCCCATTATGGTGAAAGCATTACATTAGTGTGCTCTTGAGGTGCAGACACACACACACAGAGGCAGGCAGGCAAGTCCTGCAGCCTCACTGCAATCAGCCAGGAGGCCATTTGTAACCTGCAGGAATTAACTGAGCACAGCTGGGCATGAACCAGAGCTGGCACCAACAGAAGAAGAAAGAATTCGTCCTGGGAGAAACAGGAGAACTATGGGACAGTGTTGAACACTGGAGGTCCAGTTACAGACCCTTAAAAAACAAGTTTTGCTTCCTAATTTATCTTTTATAAGCATGAGATACTGATAAGAGTAAACTAGATATTCTGTGTGTGACCTGGGGTTGAAATTAGCAAAGTGCATGCTTCATTTGGAAGCTCTGAATCTTAAAACAAAATCAGTTTATATGAGCTTTTTTAGTGAATCAATTTTACTGCCATAATGAACACAAATAAAGGCTTGGGTTACTCTTGGTGATTGTAAGTAGAAAAAGCACTCTGAAGTTTGGAAAAAAGAAATTTTTTTTGTGCTGATGTCTGTACACGGGGCAACATGTGCACTTAACTCTCCTTTCCTGGGTATTGATAAACACAGGGTTAAGTTAAAACCATATATGTTTGTAAAAATGCATCATCACTGGTTTCATTGTGGCCTGTACGTGCCATGCATAGCACCATAGTGACACTGGCTCCCCACCAGCACAAATGCTGATGCACAGAAAGGAAAGATGAGGAAGACTGAGGCCGGGGCAATCTCTCCTGAGCATGATGTTGCTGATACGCTGGAGCAGCTACCTAAAAAGTAGGCTTGTCTTTCATCCTGCTAAGAACTTTCTCGGAATTGACAAAATTGCCTGTGCTTTGAAGTCTCTGCTGAAAGATGGGCTAAACCCAGAAGAAATAAATAGAAGTTTCTGCCTTCCACAGAGGCATGATTTATTTATAAATTACATTAAAGTTGCAGAGTGATTGTCATGGACACCCGCGCAGGGACTGGAAAGGAACATTTGTGAGAAAAGAGTTGACAATCTCCTCCAGTTAACCCATGGGACTCTTCAGTGCTCAGTGTCCTGCATCTTTACATGTACTTTAAGGTAAACATTCATCAGCTGCACCTCTAAAAGCATTATTGCTTCATCATTACCCTTGTTACAGCTATGGCTTGTTCAGATGTTGCCCAGGGTACACTATACACCCATCTTTGAAGTTGATTCAAGTAAATGGAAATATTTCAAACAACTTCCAACATCAAGATTGCTTCAGCTCTCACTTTGCTTCCTTAAGCAAAGATTATAAAGACCAGGTCTTTTTTAGGCCCATCAGTTCCAGAATTGGCATTCCTGGGCACCAAACAGTGCTGCTCAAAGCTCTGTGCCTCTATCACAGACCTCGACAAGGGTGCCTGTTCTTCTATGCCAGTTACTGCAACTTCCTCAGCTGCAGCCTCTCATGTGCTGTCCCTGAAGATAAAAAAAGCCGTGGTGAGGAAAAGTTTAAGCAGATCTTACTAGAGATTTGACTGAGACCAGAAGTAGAAAAGTAGTAGTGTCATTAATGAACATAGAAGCATTAGTTTAAGGCTAAACTAGAAAGTAAGACTGGTCCCTCTGCAAACACCTGAAAGTAACACCCTTGATTTTGTATGTGGAGCCTGTTATGAATTTATTAGAAAAGTACAGAGATCACACTTAACTTTGTCATCTGTATTATCTTTGGAGGCGGGTGTAAAAGCATGTTTCCTACCAAAATTATACACATTGACATTTTCAGATCTCCTTGCACAGAGCTGCAGAAAATCAGCCCTCTTCACTATAGAGGAAAAAATGGTATCACCAACTAAGGTAACTGAAAACAGAAAGAGAAGATTGCTTTTGTTGGGTGACTGCTGCCACAAACCTTCTCTCAATTCTTTCCATCTATAGGCATTAAATGGAATGTAGTACAGTCTAGAAGGGGGCTCTAACTGATTTGCAGCCACTGAAGTTTCTTGAAGAACTAGCACATAGTACTAAAGTCAACATGAATAGATGTGATTCAGTTGCTATCCTAACATTTACCCCAGAATTTCATTTTGAAAGACAGGATAACTCATAACTAATGATTTCATTTTTTCATAACAAATATTAAAGTCTTGAATCAATCACTCATACAACTTCTTACACATTAAACGCATTACAAAGAAATCAAAAACATGCAAAAATGAAAAAAGAATGTTTTGCAAGGCTTTAAAGGAGGACTTTGATATATGTTTCTAGATATTTACTAATTTCTGAGAGCTACCATTTTTATAAGGTGTTTAACTGAATCAAGCCATCTGCTCCAAGGCCACTATTGCCTTTGAGAGTAGAGAACATTCAGAGACCCACCAGTATTCAAAGCAGAGCAGGAATACTAAATCTTATGATACTGGCTATTATTTCCACTTCCACACTAGGTCACACAGATTGAATCCACATGGGAAACCCTCTTTTAAACCATTCTTAGCCCTCTCTTAACACACAGACCATGACAGCCCCATGACTGAGTTCTGAACAATTTGCAGACTGTTTTGGGAACCAGCATCACCTTTTTAGCAACAGCTAAAATGTCTACTTGGGACATTCAAGCAGGACAGCACTCTGCTGTTTTCAGTCTCTCCTCCTCCAGTTATATCTTGACTAATTAGCAATTCCTTCATAGGTTAGGAAAAACATTAAATTATTAACCAGGAATTTAAACTTTTAATATACACTTGTACATGGTATGCAGTTATATTCTTTCTCATTATCAGTGAAGCACATGCTGTGTAGTGGATTATATTTTCCCATCAAAAATTGCACCTTAAATCATGCCACAATATGGTCTCTTGCACAATTCAGGAGTATTGCAATTTCTGTCTTACAATCCTTATCTAATGATTGCATAAGTTTTGACTTTTCATCTCTTTCAGTCTTTAAATCTTTCCCCTTTAATAGGCCTCCTTTTTAATATATTGCACATGAAAAGTGTCACCCAACACATACTGAATTCTACTACCATACATGAATTACAGAAAGAGCAGGGAACAAATGAAGTATTACAAGTGCCTGCTGGGAGGCATCTAACACAAAATGCAGCATTTCCTGCTACTGCCCCACACCAAACCGAAGCCTGGGTGAGTGCCCTTTAATACTTCATTCTCAGGCTGGGGTGTATTCTCTAGCTGCCCAGTTTCCATGGCAGAAAGTGAGACTCCATTCCCACCAGCTGTTCCACAGGCTCTGACTGTTTTTGTGTCTCTTCTTTCCTTCTGAAGGACTTACATTCCATACACTTCCCACACAGGACTGCGCAACAGTCACAGGCACAAATTTAGATGTGTATCTGAACAGCTTCAGAGCCTGCAAATCTGGGAACATATTTTGGCTCAGGATGATCAGATGATCACGTTAAAGACCCAGACTTCTTTCTCTCTTTACAGAGGAAGAAGCATACAGTGCAGGGAAAAGCTGTGTGACTACATTACAAAACTGATAAAGATGCATTAATTGCCAGATGCTGTACACACTGAGGAAATTTTCATCCTCACCATGGGGCTAATGGGCACACTGATCTTGCTGCTTGGATCATAAAACAATGGGTTTTTTTTGGTGTTGAACTCTGAACAATTTTCTTTGGTTCACTGCAATTCAGTGATATTCTCTTCATATTGGACAACAGGAATCAACCTGCCAGCCCTGCCACCAAAAAGAACCTATTTATAAACAGCTGCTCGTTCCAAATGCTGAGGTTGCAAGTGGGATCAGGTGCTGGTCATGGGGATGGATGCCTTACTCTGATCTGCTGAGTGAAGTGACATGCAGGAAAATCTGTGCCATCTTCCCACCAGAACCCTGAGAGGTGCAAAGACAGCCAAGATGTCACCTCTGTGCCACTCTGCAGTAAGAAAACCACACTGTACTGTCCCCATGCAGCCCCAGACAGCAATCCCAACTGGACAATCACTCAAAAAGTAAATTGAAATCTCCACATCTGACTATCCTGTGATGTTTGTGTGCCTCAGTGTGTTCACATCAATAGAGTTCCAAGGCAAAATAAAGAAGAGTATTAAGACCTGGGCTTCAGGACTGAAAACATCACTGCTGTTGAACTGTTTTGTGGCTGAAGCCCTTTTAGTCACTTGTAAGTTCCAGATGAAGGGAGTGGGATGCTGAGATTACGTGTCTAACCTGTTTAAAGGCTTTTCACATCAAATTTCAATCTTTGACAAATATTCAATAGTCCTTGAGCTATTTAATGAAAAATGTTTCTAAACAGTTGGTGAGTGACATAACACAATGTAATCCATGGAAAAAACAGCATTCTTCAACACTAATCATTGAAATCTCTTTACTATGAACACAATTTCATCAATCTAAAAAATGGAACAGAACAGAGTTCTGCTGTCACTCGAAAGTTTCTAAATGCAGGAAAAGTTAATTTTACCAAAGAAACCCAAAGTGGTAACTTCCAGAAGACTTAGAGAAGATTTTTACTCAGGCTTTGCATTATAATAAACTGTCTGTGATAATATGCAAAGAGAATCCTTTTGAAACAGCACGCTGGAAGCAGCGGCTGTCAGGAACTGTGAGTGATAACTCACCCCTCCACTACTGCTACCTAACAGGCAAGAAATTGGATATTAAATGTGGTCAGCTAGCTTCAATATCCCAGCAGTATTTCCTTTGTCAAAATGATCTGATAACAGTGAAGATTCATACTTTAAGCTAAGTTGGGCGCTTCATCTCTCAGCAAATTCAGTGCAGAATGACAGATTCTGCTGAAGGAGGATTTGAAGGACCAAGGCTATGAGCCCCTCTCTCTGTGGACTCACTATGGAGCTTAGTTTCACTGTATTAGCCATGTATGTTGGAAATTGTCAGTCAGACCTTTCCACCACATCCACAAAAGCTAAAATCCCAGATTTCTGATTGGAGAGACAAAAGATCCCAACTAAGGTTAGCATTTCTTCTGCACACTGTAAGCATATTAGATAGGCCTAATGTACATCATCCTGAAGTTTGTGAAATAGGGAAACATATCAGACTATTATACATGCATTAACACCTACAGGGGTGTAAAAAGAACTTTTAAAAAATACTTTCATTTGTCAGATTTTCAATAAACAAGGTATTTCATTTAAACCAACGGAATTTACATTATGGTTCCCTTTTATGTTTAGTCTCTGAAGCACAAATAAAATTTCAGGCAGCTGCTTTGTCTGCCCAGTACATTCCCAACCTCCCTTAATATTTTTATGTTCACTGGTTCTAAGATTTCTTCCTTCTTCGTTTTTCTTTTATAATCCAGGATGCAATTACTTCTCAGCTGATACTGCAACTCTCTGAAGAGAGCAATCCCTTTCCGTAAGTCTGGCTGAGGCCAAAAATAGCTCTGTCAGCTTCTGACAGGCTGAACTTAGCCAAGTGAAATGTTTTAACATTTTATCAACTTAATGAACAGTCTTATTTATAATGGGGACAACTTTACTGTCATTATATGCAGACTGCTGAATAGGTTATGGAATGCATTTGTTTGAGGAAATCTGAATATATTAAGAAATAAAATGCAATTGTCTTATATACTGTAAACAATTTTAAGATTTTTGCCCATTTGAAATAAAGGAGTGGCTTAATGGTAACATCCATGACTATAAAAGCACCTGAAGAATCACAATGACAAACAACTAACCTCCAAATCATGAAAATTTGCAATATGCAAAAATTACCATTACAAAATTCTATAACCAGTTTAAATATTACTGTTATGTAATGCTGGAAATAACTATGTAGACTAAATAGCTGCAGAGACCTTTAGTGCTTATAGTAGAGGGGAAAGGTTAAAAGTACAAAATAAAAAGTCTAACAGAAAAAAAAGTGTGGGTTAACAATTGCTTACCCTCTTTTCTGCTACCTCATCCTCTCCTGTAGACTCTTTGCCATCATGTTCATCTCTCAGGGCTGGCATATGCTTTTTGTGTGCTGGCTCTCTGTTTAAGGTTGTATATCCTATGTGTTCATAAATTGGATTAATTGTCATCTTGGAAATGTATTCAGCTGCCTTCGTTTCAATATAAAGAGTAATCAATCCATCTGTCACCAGGTCATGGATGGACTCAAAACGTTTCTCCCCAACAAAGTGTTTTCCATCGTAGTAGAGTCTGAAGTTTCTGGTTTGACTTCCAAATCTGCCTCAATGAAATGGGAAAGTTGTTTTTTTTAAAGAACAGTAAGCAGAATAAATAAGAGTAAGCAAGCCTTTGCAAACAATTAAAAACACTTTATCACTTAAAGCTGTGACTATGCTCTGTGTCTGGTCCAGCCGAGCTGGGGAACTACTGCTTAGCACAGATAGGAAGGAGAGATCAACAACAACTGCAGAGAGAGAGCCAAAACAGCACTGTCCCAGAAGGAGCTGCTTGTTCTGGTACTCTTTTAGCCTTTCCATTATCTATGGAAAAACTGAAAAATTACTTCACACTCCTTATGGCTTTTTTTAGTGCTTAGCTACTTTATCACTGCAGTCAGTTTGCCTGGCTCTGATGTGAGGAGCTCTCATAACAGAGCCCCCCATTAGAGCCGATCAATCCGCAGCTCTGATGCCGTCTCGGACCTCTGCTCCCCTGCTTGCTGCAGGAAGAGGCCATGCAGGGTTCAGCTGAGCTCCAGTGCCAACAATTACACTGAGGCAGAGCTGCTGCCAGAACCCGAGCAGCACAGGACAAAATGGCACAAGGGCAAGCATTCTTTATTCCTGGCCCAAGGCCCAGGACTAACTCTTCAAGCTTTGTACAAAAGTCCTTCTGTGTTCTGCTTGTTAAGAGAGAGCCCAAGCTCCAAGCAAATCTTTGCAATATACAGGATATATAACATGAAAGCTATCCAACCCCAGCCATCCTGCAGCAGGATGGAACAGCATTTTGATACAGGCTCTTAGCAACCGTAAGAATGCTGAATTTACCTGAACAGCAGCATATTTTTAAAAACTGCACCCATTTTCTGCCTCAAAGCTGTCTAAAGATGTGAAAACACACGAGTGTTTGCACTTGGCGACATTTCCTGTGGGGAGAATGGAGGCAAGAAGCTGCTTTCACAGCTCACTCCAGTGCTGCTCCGTGGTCAGACAGCAGTGAGGGTACTGGGCCCCCTTATGAAGTCAGATGTGCCAAGTAAGTTTTAAGAACTAAATTTGAAAGGATGGATTGGTTTCACTTTACAGTCAAATGCTTCACTGGAGATGTTAAGGAACACAGTTAATAATTATACTTTGCTGAAGTGGCTCCTCTTCTCAGCAGGACCTTGCCAAACAGGGGAAAGCATAATTTTAGACCTTGCCTCAGGTGAAATATAACATTCTTCTTGCCAATATGGACAAAAAATACACGGTTCTGGAATCTGCATTTTTTTCTCTGTTCTACATCAAAATGCCAAACCTTCCCATCACCCTACCAATAGTTCTGACAGTGACTGCAACTTCAGACACTGCTATTTCAGCAAAACACTGAAATGTAAATGGAATCTGCATCCTGCTCAGTAAGGAAAGGGGACACAATGTGTAGGAACTATGTGGGTATTTTCCTGCAGATTAACTAGTGCTTCCATGCATATTTCCATGCCATACAAACTAAAAGGTCATTGAATCAAACATGAGAAATTACAAAACGACAGAAAGAAATACGTTTTTACCCAACGCTAATTTCATCACAGGATGGGGTTCTGAGTGAATACAAGCCAATCAGAAAGCAGGAAAAGAATGTCCTAAGTTTAGCAGAAGGGGCAGATGTATTCATACTTATTCCTCAGGACACCTTTATACTCAACCCTGTGATGGCAAACAAGCTTTGACCACAAGACGTCCCCTTTATACACCCTTGACTGCCAGAGAAGTCCCCATGAGCCAAGAGTGCTCAGCACTTTGTGGTGCCAAAGTGAGCAACCTTCACTGTCATCTGCTCAAGCCAGTGGGAATAATGCACCCTGAGCACATACAAGCACCTTGATGGCTCTCCCTTCATCAGGAGAACCAAATAAGTTTGAAGGTGAAGAATGGTGGGCCTTAAATGACACACACATTAGAATCACTTCTATTAAGAGATGCAGAGGAACTGCTGCTCTAATCAGTAACATCTGCTCAGACCACTAAAAGCAGAGTTTCAAGCAAACTGGAGGTCACTTATTGCTCTTAGTTTTTTAGAAGTATTACACTAATTTTATCAAGAGATGATAACGCACAGAAAGCATCACAAGACCTAATACTAAGTACACACAGTGTTTTGATTTTGGCAACATCCCTCAAAATCTAAAACCAGTCTTGTCTGGTTCTGAAGTCCTGCTCTGAAGAACAAGATGACCAAATGCAGAAAAGAGACAGAACTTCTTAAAAGCTTAGTTTTCTTTCCCACAGGGTCAGAACACACCCATCCCAGGTGTGTTTTACTGAGCAGCCCCTATGCTGTAGATCTGTTCAGACTGCTGCACATGAAGTGTGTCATTGAGAGATACTGTAAGGACTAGAGTTTCCAAGAGATGAATGGTCTGTCTTTATCTAATTTCCCATTTGTTCCAAATCCATTTTTTTCCTTTATTCTTATCTAATTGGATATGTTGTGGAGAAAGGTACTGGTTTTCAAATGGAATCCTACTAGTAATAAGGCAATAAACCCCCAAAATCTCCACAAATCAATGAAACACCAGTCTTTTACAAAGACTGTACTGTCAATAACATGTCTCAGAATCCTGTTTTATTTCTTTCAAATTAATTTAATTTTTTTCCTGACCACATAATGACACTATTTTGATCAAATCACAATATTTTAAAAAGCATACATGTTCAATTGAAAATTATTAATAAAGACCTAATCTTCAATCTTACTTAAAGCTACAGTTAAAATTTTTCCACTAGCAAGACTGTTTCCTTATGTTTACTTTCTGTAACATTCCTGCAGCCTAGTTAATTATACATCACCGTGGCAACGAAGTAGAGCCAAGATTTGGTATTTCAACTTCCTGATGCTCTCCTCCTAAAGGCAACAACTAGTACCAGCTGTTTTTTGTTTAATAAGTAGGAAGTGGGACACAGATAAAGTATGCTCTCTTTTGGTTTTTACAGGGGAACATCAGATGTTTTTCCAAGAAAAAGAATTAGACCTCTGACACGTCAAACAGGCTCATTGTGTCCACTGTGCATCTGTTTGCAAGCAGCAGGACTACAGATAAAAGACTTCTTTTATTCCAAGTTGTCTGAAAAGCAATCACTGTCTAGTTCCTTTGGTTGCCAGTGGGGCAGAGCAGAAAACGTGGGAAAATGTATTAAACAGGAGAGCAAATGTGGCTGCTAATAAAGGATAATAAAGGACTGAGGAGCTGAATTAGGTATCACGCCATGAGAGACAGGCCTCAGAATCAGCCACCTACCTGTATGCAGCATTCAGTAAAGAAACAAAAGGAAGAAGGGAAGGACTGAGAGCACAGATACACTCTCTTACCATCTGAGGGGATGAATTTTATAGTCCACATCCAGAATTGTACAGTAGCTATTCACCACTTTCACAGGCTATTTTATGATGAGAATAATTTCTAGACACAGGCATTGTTTAGAGTGCATAGCTGCAATCAAATGACAAATTAATACCCCTCAGGACTACTCGTGTCCTCCTTCATTTCAAGCAACTTCATACACTGAACTGGGGAAATTTAAGACTGAGCCTAAAGGTCACTTGGACTTAATCTTCCCTTGGAGAAAGAGTCTTAATGTGCTTTGCAGCCAGAAGGCAGAAGTCTTTCTTAAAATTAGGTGCCAGAATTTCAGTTCTATTTTCTGAAAACTCTCAACAACGCTTACAACCAGAGTCTTGACACTCCATAAAAAGCCACAGGAATATGAGGAATCTTGCCATCATGAATGTCTCTTAATCATGCTGTGTTCTTGGGAGTGAAAACAAGTTATTCCATAGATCCTCTTTTGGCCCATTTCCTTGTCAAAGAAAGACAAGCCTTGCAGCAGCCAAAACCTCTTCTACACAATTATCCCTGAAGGTCTCCAGCTCCTAAAAGCAGCAAATTTTTTTTTTAAATATTCATTGGCAACAACATTTCTGATGATGGCCAGGGAACTGCAGAACTTGCCAACTTCCCATAATACCTGCCTGACAAATAAAGTTCTCAAAACCTGAGCAGTATTTCACAAGAACACAACTTGTATAAATGCAATCAAATACATTAGGGGTTGATACAAATGGAGACAAAACAATCCTTGCTGATATGGCTGGGAAGGGTGGCGGAGTACAGTCACTATGGATAGTTTTCCAGAGCCATTTGGAAGGGCAGTACTGGCTAGCTGACTGTTGCTTGATGAACATTAATCTAGTGTAAAGTTATCCCTAAAAGCAGGTAACACCCATGCTGAATGCATGAGACTTGAGTTCAGCATGGAAAAAGTATGGCATCCTTCCAAGGAGAAAAGAGATCAGACCTGACACTGCAACGTGCCTGCCCCCTGCCAAGGCAGACACAGCCTCCCACTCACTCCCTCTGTCTAGCCTGGATCAAACACAAAAGCTCAGAGCTTGCAGGGTAGCACTGATAACAGCTTCCCAGCAGTCTCTCTCAATTGAGGCTGAAGACATCAGTGCCCAAACTTCCCTGCCACAGCTGGAATACTGCATAAATAGCGTGCCAACAGCAGGCAGGGAGGACCAGAGCAGCGGCACTTCCCTGTGGGTCATAAGCACTGCCTGCTCCAGGGCATCAGCAGTAGGCAACAGTGCTGAAAGCAATGAAGGAAAAGTGTTACCAGCCCTTGGTAGCTGTACTAGAGCATTTCACAAATAAATCTAACAAAATTAGAAAAGAATTCATTTGCTTCAATGTATTATTTTACCATCAACAGCTGATTTTCACCATCTTAAAATTCTGAAAACATGCCAGCTGATCAAGTACTATGGTATGCTAGTAATATGCAGTAAGACCACTTAAGGTAAATGTTGCTGTTCTTGATCAGTGATAAGCATTTGAAAATAATCTGTTTGGTTTGCACAG
Source organism: Euphonia xanthogaster (assembly GCA_034509185.1). Lineage (NCBI taxonomy): Eukaryota > Metazoa > Chordata > Aves > Passeriformes > Fringillidae > Euphonia > Euphonia xanthogaster. The sequence goes on from JAYDZK010000274.1 coordinate 21,014,092, forward strand.
ATGCATTACCTCTTCTTAGCACTGTGCCTGTATGCCTTATTCCATTTACCCTTATATAAATTGCTGGGATTGATTTGATGATTGAATCAGAATCAATACCAATGTTTTGGGCACTGTTTTGCTGCCTTTTCCACCTGGTGAAAGCTCCATGCTTCCTGGAAATAGACTCACTGTGGTTACTGGTTAAGACCCACTTGAATTCTACACGCACATGGGAATGTATTAAAAGCCTGGTATCTTTGTACATGAAAGCAATGTTTGGAGACCTATGCCAGCTTGCCTGGATAAAGATCATCTGGAAATGTTACTTGCAGGAAAGTTACTAACTTTCACAGTTCCCTAATACATAAATAAGGCTTACAAAAACTCTTTAAGAAATGTTCTTCAAGAGTTAATTTTACCATGTGGCTTCATGCTACAGAGAGCTTTCATATTACTTTAAAATAGAACTGTCTTTCAATTCATCTAAACTAAGGTATCAGTCCTACCACTGTCTGCTCAGCAAACTTCAAAATGTGCATGCAAATTTTGCTCTATATAAAACATTTTCGTTTTAGGTCATATGTGACATTGTTTTTCTGGAATATTTTGAAGTAGGACAACATCAGCAATGTAGCAGGAATCCCACTGCAATTGTGTGCTATGGAGAGAAAACTGCCATAACATAATGCTCAAACATGTTCATTTTTGTTTCACTTAAGAGTAGCTTTTCCTACAAGGGCTTAAATTCATAGAGACCAAGAATGGTTGGAAATGCACCTTTAAAGGTTGTCCAGTCCAATCTCCCTGCAATAAGCAGTGACATCTTAACCTAGACCAGGATGCTCAGAGCCCCATTCAATGAATTTTCCCAGGGATGGAATATCTGCCACTTCTCTGGGCAACCTGTTCCAGTTTTCACCACCCTCATCATAAAAAAATTTCTTTTGTATCTACTCTAAATGAACCCTCCTCCCGTTCCAAAGTTACTCATGACTGTTGTATTTCTCTTTTGCTTCTCTAGAGTTTCTCACACTAAAACCAACTTGCTCTTAATTTATCCTTCTAAAACAATGAGGATATTTTTATTCAGTATATCAAGGAAACCAGAGTGGAAGACATCAAGTGAAAACCCAAAGAAATGTTCTTATTGTAAAATAGCTTTGCAAGTCCAGCAAAGGGTTTTGGAGAGCAGAGTGGAGCAACATTGTTTTTGCTGTTGTTCCTGTTTGTTTGGGTTTTTTCCTAAGGTACACAGCAGGTTGTTGTTCAGGGTCTCAAGAAAACCCAAATTCACTTTGATTAAAAAAAAACTACAGTAGGATTTCTATTCCACAGAGATTTTGTCAAATCTGATTTGCCTTAAGCCACTGCTAATGCAAAGCTTACAATGCAGATTTACTTAACTTACTTAAAGGTATTACAGAATTTACTATTCACTTAACTTGTTTCCTCAGCGTATTCTACCTCTCATCTTCTGGTACTCACTCATCACTTCTCTGCAAACAGTGAGATTCACCAATGTACTCATCCTGCTCTCTAAATGGTTTTTCCTCAAAGCTGCTTTCCTTAACAATAAACAAGCATAATAGCACAAAATTAGATAGTTCCTGGATACATAACATGCATTGTTAGAATTCTTGGGGCTATTAACAGTTCATCAATGAAGATTCATAGCTTTTTTACTATTATATTCTGTTTTCTAGAATACAATTTCTTCTTTCATCCAAGTGCAGCAATAAATGGGGCAGATGTCAATTTATTACTGAAACTGTTAGAGTTCATTTATCTCAAGATACAAAAGAAAAAAAATTAGCTTGATTCTCTTTCTAGCACCTATCAAATCAGGAGTAACCATACTCAGCTGAGCTTCACCAAGTATAAAGGAGGGAGAAGGGAAAGGAAAACTGGGCCAGATAACACTTATTGGTGTCAGTTCTTTTGGTGTTTGAATAATTAATAAATGTTTTGATGAAAACAATTATGACATTCAACAACAATGTAAGGTTGTCTTGTGTGTTATCTTGAAAACATGTCTGAAAGCACCCACAGTATCTACAGCTGATGAAGCACAGGAATAAAGGTGTTTCTCCAAATACGAAAATTTCTAAATATGAATTCCAAAAATATACAAAATAAGAGGCCAATCAAAAGGACTAACTTGCAGATAGATTTCTACCTAGCATTTTCTGAAAGCAGTAGAGCAAAAGAGGCATTCCAGTAGAAATTGCAGAAGACAGAAAAGATATATATGCTTTGACAGGAGAGGAGAGCATAATGTACTTGCATACACAATTTGATTAGCAACTGATTGCATTACAATTTGACTTTTTCAACTATTATTTCAATTCCAGCAGTGCCCAGAAGCTTTAAACCAGGCAGCATGAAACCAGCAAAGTGCAACACAGGTTCCTGCTCAGGACCTGTGACTGGGGGTAGACTGAGAGATGAGGCAGAACTTCCAGTCTGTCTAGAGCATTTTTAAGATATCCTAGACTTTGGTACTGAACAAGCACGTGTGACAATAGAGAAAACATCTTCTCTAAAGGAGAAATGAGGCCTGCAGAACTGCATGGCCTAAAGCCAAGTCATACATGAAGCCAAGAAGTGAGCCCAGACCTCCTGAGCTCCACCACAGTACCCAGGCACAAGCCCAGAGCCTCTGCTGCCCAGCAGATCACAGCAGAGCTTTTGGCACAGCAGGAGCTGCAGCCAGGGTGAAGGACATGGCACGAATGAACATGGGCTGTGCACACTGAACACTGGCACCTCTTGGACAAGCTCTCCCAAAAAAAGTTCACAACACACTGAAGCAGAGTATTCCTCTGAGAAGTGCTGAACTTAACACCAGCAGGAGAAAGACTGCAGTAAACTGAATTGCTAAAGATAAATTAGACACTCTAGCCAAAAGAAAACAGAGCTGACAACAACAACAGATGGGAAGAGGAGGGAAGGAGAACAGGAACACAGCAAGAAGACATGAACCATAAGGAAAAAAGCTTTCTGGTCTGTGGGAGGACCTAGGTAGCCAGTTAATTACTCATTAAGGTTAGTAGCTATTTATTATTATTCTAAATACTTAAGTGAAGCCATTTCAGTAGTGCCCAGGTGCACTTACATAAGGCAGATGATAAGCAGACACCTGAGGTGCTCACTGATAGCTGAACCTTACATGTTATTGACAAACTAACAGAGTCAATTATTTAGTGTGAAATTTTATGTAGGAAAAGAAACTTTTTACATGGAACATCATCTAGGTAGAGGGCCAATTGTTTTACTTGAAGCAGAAAAGCAAGCTCCAGGATTTATTACCACCTTTTCCTCTGTTTTTTTGTTGGTTTTTTTTTTTCAGCTAGCAACCAAGGAATATTGTATGAATATTTTAGAGAAGATTCTAGAAACTGAATTCAACCCTTGCTACTGCCAATCACTTCATTTGCACATCAGGTAAAAAAATACACAGAAAGATATGCAAAGTTTAGTTTTTAAAATGGTCTTTAGAATTTTTCCCTACCAACTAGCATGATGTCAGAACATTGTTACCATGGTAAAGTGAAGAGATGCAGTTAGCTACTGCTTTGCTGGGCTCCTTCTGACTACTTACAGATCAGCTGTAGAAGCAGGATAAACTATCATCAGATCTTGATACATTCATAATTCAAAAAACATAATTCAGCTATTATCATGTAGAAAGTAGTTTCAAACAATTCTTCTTTCCCCAACTGCTCTCCCCTGTCCCACTATGTTCAACAAGGCTTTTCAGCAAAATGCAGATCAACAGTGTTAATCTCTGAATTCAAGAAGCCTTTTGCAGATGTTGAATTCTGAATGTGTAAGTAATCCCACAGCAATCCACACGTGCTCTGGAACAGCACTACACATGTGTCCCAAAAGAGCCCACTGGAAACAAACAGCATCCAGCTACCAGAGCAGTCATCCTCTGAAACTTAAGAGGTTCATGTGCAGCATTATGCCCTAATGCCTACCAACTGGGTCTCCTTTTAAAATGCCCGTGGGTAGCTAAAAAAATGTCATAATTCAGGGATTGAGAATGCATGTATGGATTTGCACAATACATGTTGACTAAAATAAAGATTACTAATTTTTGACATTCATTTCACCTGAAGAATTCTTTCCTGGTGCTACATAATCTTCAATGTGCCCAAGCCTCCAAACATAAAGAAAACATGACTCATAATCATGGCTCACATTATTGCCTTTTTCTTTTTTTAAAAAAAAATCATGCTGCAGAACCTTATTTCAATTCATTCTCAGTATCACAACAATAGAATTTGCAGGAAGGGAAACCATGGTAACCAATTAAATGTGCTACAGCAGCTATCTGCTCAAAAGAACATGCAGTACCATCACACTTCAACGCCTACCACTGGTACACTCTCTACCCATTTCCTCTTTATCCTCATCCTAATTATTAAACAAGCTCTCCACCACAGAGGGCTACAGTGCACACCACGTCTATTGTTACTGCCATTTGCTACAGGCCTTAACATGAAGCAATGCACTACTCTTCTGCCAAATGTAAAAGCAGATCTGATAGCTCCAGAAGTGGATTAGGAATTGCCATTATTTTAAATCTGCTTGGAACATTGAATTAGCATTACAATGCATTTTATATCTTTTTATTCTAACAGAGACTTGCCAATATGTATGGACACAGACATACATCTACGACCGTTTCCTCGTGTTAGTAATTCTCTTTTAAACCTCAAGATTGCAAAACACTTTCTGTGGCATTCTCTGATTGATTAATTAATTAGTAAAGATTGGTGAATGCATCCATGATTAAGTACAGGCATTAAATATAGTAGGGTGCTGATTTTCTACTCTCACTTGCGTTTATGCTTCATTCTCCTCTATATGGTATCTGAGCTGACACAATTTTAAGGCCCTCTTAGGCTCTGAACATCAATTTTATTTGAAGGACAGGTCTGACTATTTAGTCAAACTTCTATACTTCAAGCAACATTTAAATTATCATTTTCTTTTTCTTTAAGAACATACTTCTATCTCTCTTACAAATTCTGAGAAAACTATTTTCTGAAAAAAACCCACCATCTTTTGTTTCAAATTTATATTTAAAAGGTAGTCTGCCTTTAAAAAAGTCATGATGCAAATTAATTGCACAATAATGGATGAAAGCAGGCAAAAATAGCTCATCATAAGACGATCAAAATGCAGCTTGTTATATAAGTGGAAAGCAGATTCTACAGTAACCCAACAGCAGCATTAAGAAATTAGAAGGTTTTTTTGGGTAAGAGTCACTTTCCCTACCTTACAAAGAAAAAAATATTAAAAATGTTCACTTTGAACTCAATTAACTATTCCACAGTATTGCACTGAGAACTGCTGACCGCTTTGCTTTAGCTGGCAAAAGTATTATTTTTCCTGTCCTACATTTGGTCATTTAAGTGGTGCTAGGCTATGCCTGCAGCTACAGCAGCTCAGGAACAAGATCTTTACATCTACCAAAGCTAGTTCCATAAAAGCACCACAGCCTAATGCTTCACAGTGGTCAAAAACCCATTCAGAAGGCTTTAGAGAACAAAGAAGTAAAACATGTGGTGCAGTTCATCTTGGACAGGATGTGCAGTCCTGGCTGGTATGGACACTGAGCTTTTGGACATCAGCCACAGTAGCTGGAATCAAATGTAACACTGAGTGTCCCATGATGATCTGAGGAATTGCCTGGCTTGGGTCCTCAGGACAAATCACAAAAAGCTTGTTCTTCTCCATTTCAGAAAGGACGGCTGGAAACATTCCATGACAGAGACATCATACCTTGCCACAGGAAGGGACATGATCCTGTTTCACTACACTGCTCTTCACGACTGGATGCACTGGGTTTTTCAGGGTTCCCAGGCAGGCTGACACAAGCACAGGAAGAAGACATCTGCCAGAGCTGGACGTGCTGGGCCGTCTGTCTCACTGAATTGCCTGCCTCCCCAGCAGAGCCACCGGCAGCTACAAGCCAGGAAACAAACCTGTCTCAGTCTCAACATCAGCTGCTCCTACCCACAGCTACCACAAGACTTTTATGTCTCGATGAACTGGGATTTCATGATGCAATCACACTTCATAGGCAGCTTCCAAATTGCCCTAACCAGAATTGACAGACTGTCAAAGACTGTCACATCAGACAACAAACAGTGAGAGAGATTGGGTAGATACACAGAAATACAGAGGGAATCAAGTATTTATGCCAAGAGTTGATAGTACTTAAAGAATCTAAACTTTACTCAAGTTTTTGCCTTTTTTTTTTACCAAAATGTGCCTGAAAACCAATCAGAAAACAAGGATATTTCACTTGTTGTTTTGTCACTACGTTATTGCAGAATTAGAGCACCTCCAGAGAATTGCTGGGTTAACTTAATAAAATTCCTGGAATCTGTTCTGTGTCCGTTTTTTTATGTAACAGCTGACCAAGTTTTCTTTCCTCCCACACCTTCTAAGGGGTAAAACAAAGGTAAAGAAGGAAAAGCAAAAATCATACTTAAGTGATCTTAAAGTTAACATGACTGCTTCAGAGACAGAGTGGCACTTAAACCTAGTATGAAAATACCAAATTTGTTCATACAACCAGAAGAGAAAGGGTGAAATGAGAGACCCTGAACTCAATCAAAGCTTTCTGTTGAACTTGGAAAAGTTTTGCTCATACATACCATCCTACTGACAAGCTCTGGTTTTGGCCATAGAAATTACATTCTTAAATTCCTGCTGGGATTATCTAAACTGCAGATGGGGCTGTCTTTGCCATCTGGCAGCGTAGTGACCCAAACACAAGTGATGCTCGCAGAAAAGGATAGAACTACATAAACTCATCATGGCAATCACAGCAAACTTCTCACAGTCAGGATGCACAGAGAGACTGCAGAAAGGACCTAGTCTTGAAGAGAGGCTACAGTGTCAGAAACACAGTCAGTGGGCATTTTGGCTATTGGTTATATTCTGCAATTACAATTCCAGGGAGAGGAAAAATAAAAAGTGAGAAAAACTCTCTCTCCAGTCAATGGAAACACAGACTCCTGCTACACTGCCTAGTAGTGATAAAAAAATAAATCCTAGTGGTAAAATGCCAATGCGTGGAAGACAGAGCACCACAGTTCACAGAGTTCCACCTAAGATATGAGAGCTAACACCCTCATTCACACACTTTGAAGGCCAACAGCAAGAGAACAGAGCACTGCCTGCTGTGGGAAGGAAAGCAGCCACCTAGACCCACTGCCCATGATACACAAGTCATTCACCATTTAAACACAATGAAATGGCTGCAAGATGCTGCAGTTTCAGTTTCTGATGTGTTTTCCCAAACACTTACTTTCATCAAAATAAATCAATGAGAACAACTTTGCTATCATTTGAAACCTTTTCCCAAACTGATCACTAACAACTAGCTATTCTTTTCTCTATTTGGTATAAAATTGATTTTACTGTTTTCAAAGGGGTTTTACAGTGTGAGAGATACCATTAAACCTGGGGAAAAAAGCCATCTTTTGACTTGCTGGAGTGAAGGTGCATTTGAAAATCAACCTGTGGTAATACATCCTACAAGATGCTCAACAGCTTCATCTTAGTCTGCAGGCCCTGTGTCTCCTGCACCATTGGAAGCAGGGAGTGGGAGCTCTGCCTTCAAGCCAGGTGTTACAAAAACTGATTTCTTTGTAGCTTTAAAAGAATATTGCAAGAGCAGAAGATGATGAAATTGAGTACTATTTTAATAAGAAATACCAAATTTACACTGTTAATGAAAGTCAGTGTAAATGTCAGTAATGTTTCTCTTTTATTACTACAAACAAATATCCTATGAAAATATATTCTTTTTTCCCCTGAAAAACTAATTCATCACAACCTATTATTTCAATACATTATTATTTTAATCATAATCTTATTTTACCCATATAAAACTTTCAGTAACTGCATCTTCTCCTTCAGTATTTTTCTGTCCCACTTAGATTTACAACATTGCTAATAACCACTGTCTCCCATCTCAGGTGTACAGCACAGGCCAAAATAACCTCCAATATCCTAAAAGTAATTAAGCTATTTAAACCTTACAACTGTTTTCTGATTTTTTTTATTCATAGCTGACCCACTTGCCAGAACTTTGTAGAATGAAGAAGTAGATCTGCAAGCACTGCCAGCTAACAGGTGTTCAGACAAAAAGGGCCTCCTGATTTGCTGCCATCCCATGGAGAGACCAGGGAGGACTAAGTGTCCTCCAGCAGCAGCTGCCTGGCCAGGACAAGGCAGACTAGTCAGGGAACTCTTAAGGTTTTATTTCTTGGTCTTTTTCTTGATCTATTTCTTGGTCTATTTCTTTTCTTTTTCTTTATTTCTTGCTCTTAAGGACCTTTTATTTCTTGGTCACCTGCTCTTGGTCTATTTCTTGGTCTATTTCTTTTCTTTTTCTTTATTTCTTGCTCTTAAGGACCTTTTATTTCTTGATCACCTGCTCTCCCAACATCTGCATGGGGTCACATCTGTATCACACTGGGAGAAGGGCACAATGAAGCCCCACCAGCAAAACCACAATTGCTGATATCCTGATGGTGCAAACAATAAGGAATGTTAGCACTTCAAAAAAGGGCACGGAAGGTCAAAGATACCAAATCTGTAACTAGGGTAAAAAAGTATAATGATGAAAAAGAAATGAAAACAACTACAAAGAATTTTATGATCTGAGGTCAGCAACACAGTAAAACCGTTTGAATATTTTATAAATTTAAAAATGAAATATTAATTACTGACCTTAATGCCAAAGTGTAGGTCCCAGGTTGCCTTTGGCTTTCACGAATGAGATAGCTTCCCTCTGCAACACTTAATAATTGGTCAGCTTCCTCCCTTGAGATCATCCCATGGAATCTAAGGAACAAAAGCTTTTTTTGAAATACATGCCTCTTCTCTTTTAAATCACCTTTTGGTCTTCATTTAAAAAGCACCAATGATAGCAATTAAAAAAGAAACAAACACAAAAATGACTGCTTTGGTGGAATCTACAGTTTGGATTAATTTCCCTTTCTGCCTGTATTTGAAGTTACTTCAAATGGTTTAGAAAGGCTTCTAGCAAAGAATATCTATGAAACAAGTATATTGTTTTTAAATCTGCATCTGTCAATTTAATATGTAGAAATAAATCTGTTTTCTCCTGCTGGTTTCACATGTTTTGTGCTAGTGGCATGCAATCAAACATTTTGAAGCATTCGAGGATATTTTATGTGATCCCTGAGATTTTAGCAAGTTGCTGCAATCTCAGTAATTGCTGATGTAATAACCCAGCAACACTACACATCTTTTACCAAAATAAACATAAGTAAGATCTTCTTTGTTTCTTCACACTAAATCTAACCATCTTTGCATCAGCAACCTGAAACAGAAGACACATAGAGACTGATAATATATTGCATTTGGGATCCAAATATCTTTTCTTCCTAGACAGAAACACATTTTGCAAAGCCAACAGGAGAGGGGGATAGAAAAAGACAATCCCTTGAAAGTACAGAAATGTATGCATGTTTTTCTCACTTAAAGTAGCACTCAGTGATATTCATATCCATCAGAAACTGCAGCTGTAATTTTAGGCAGACAAAAGTGATGGCACTGTAATAATGATCTGATGGTGAGACACACTGCTGTAAAACACACAGAAGAAACAAAGAGCTCAGACTAGACACTTGACACCTTTTCTGTAACTATTATTAACCAATATGTCAGGATAAACCACTTTCAGAGATGTTTGTTACTTACTCTCTTCCATAATATTTGGGTCTGTTCTCTACCTAGAAGAAACAACAGAAATTGTCATGTTTCATAACAAGAGAAGCTATACAGTAAGTGGACAGTTTACAATATAGTATTAAAACCAGAAAGGGATATAATGTGAAAGTGAAGGCAAAAATAATCTAGAACAGAATTTCTCCTGTGATTAGAACATGGGGAAACCAAAGGGAGACCTTCAGAAAACATTGCACGTGTGAATGGCTTAATAAAAGGGAGTGAGAAAGGATGAGGCACTTGGATCATGTCATCCTCAGGATTCTGCATATACAAACTGATGGCATTAAATATTGGTTTTACAAAGTGCCAGACAGGGAAAATGAGTTTTCATTGCATGCATACAAGCACACCATATTGTTGAGTGCACCAATACAGTGAAACTACCTGTAAAACTCTTAAATGCACAGGTTACCTTCCATCACAGAGCTGTTGGTGCCCCTGCTGAAATAAAGCCACTACTATGCAGGCCCTCAGAGTGAGGGCAAATGCTTGAGTGAATCATCAAGTGCCCAAGTCTTGTGCCTCTTGACTTCACTAAACTGTGTGATCTGCAGGATCACCTAAAAGACTTCAAAAGCAGCTGTGCATGTGTTATGCAGGGTAACTCCACCTTGTCTGTGCTCCAGAGACCTTATGCTGTAAATGCACACAACATGCAGAGGGGCCTGATAATTATTTTAGATGAAGTAATGCATCTTCATTTGTCCTGGAAGTTTAGAGCCAACTGAGGAACAGCATATCCCACAGAAATCTGCTAATAATTTAAGCCACCAGGTTATTCTTTCTTGCTAAATTTAAAGGGGGAAACTTTTTGGGGAGTAAAAGTCAAGTTTTACAACTTGAACTACAGAAGTATAAAAGAATGCAGCTATTCTGAAACACAGAATGGCACAGAATCAGAGTTTTTTTCCCATCTTTTCAGCAAAAAGCCTATTAATATTAGTGCTTCCTTCCAGTGTTTTCAGTGGAGTATAAAGATTTCAGATATCCAAAACAACAAAAAACAACATACACCCTGATGTACAGTCTAATAACAATTTTTCAACATTCCCAGCAAATAAAAAGCTATTGTAATGATTCATCACTTTGGAAAAAACATTCCACCACTGGAAAGATTTATCATGCTCTAAAATATTTCCTTTTCCTTTATAACAGCAAACAAGAGTTGCCTGGTGTGATAGCTGTTCTCAAAGGGCCTGAAGAGACTAGATTATTTAAAAAAAGAAGAAAGGTCTTAGATATTTTTTGTTAAATGTAGCCTATTTCTTCAATGAGAAGATAGCAACATAAACAGAGAAAAAAATTAAAGCATTTTATTGTTGCTGTTAAAGAAACTGGCAACAATTCTTAAGTAAAACCCTTAAGCCAAGACACTAGTTTAGAGCAGCTGTTAAAAGAAGAATCCTGTCATGAATAAGATTTTGTTTTCTAGTGAGATTTTATCTTTATCTCAGTGAATTTATATAAATTTTCCAGTTCTGTCGTATAAGCAAAAACATTTCTTTTCAGAAATGGATTAGTAACTTGACAGGGCATCTTCAGAGTACTTGCAAGTCCTAAGAAAATTTATAATATACTCTGAGCAAACATTTGAAAATGTGAACGGGCAGATGACTGGAACAAAGCATCTGAAAAAAACCCCACAGGACTTCCAGGCATTTGTAGCTAGGCTTGCAGCTCATTTTAGAGGATGAGAGTTCAAAAGGAAAATAACCAATAACCACTTCTGTTAACACTGTCTCTACTGATCAGTCTTACCAACTTGCAATAACTTCAGTATCAATGTTAATATGCAACACTTTTTGCTTACATAAGACTCAGTGCAGCTGGAACCTCAATTCACTGAGTTTTATTGCCTGTTTATTCGTGTTTTGGGGTTTTTTAATCACTTATTACATTTACGATAATATTAGGGGGTTTTGACATCTATACTGACATACATTAAGACTTTAAGAAAATTCCATCAGAACTCAGCAGGGGCCTTCTAATTCACTCAGAATGACTGGGTTACATACACAGAGCAGTTTGTGTGCACTGACAAAACCACCCGGACTCTGTAGGCCAAATTTACCATGCAGGACAGTAAACACTGTTCTCAGGCTTTCTGTAAAGCTGCTGACAGGTGCTACACCAACTGCACCCTTTGCAGCTCAGACACAGGGCTCTTATCCTTCACTGCACTGGAACCAGAAGCAACGTGCAGCTTTCTTGATCTCTTGTGTTTCCTTGGACTTCAAAGAGCTCCTGGCAGACTGTATTCTACAAAATTAATTCTACAAATGACAATTGCAGGCACCCAACATATCCTCCCTTTGCACCTGAGCACTGAAAGCCAAAACAGTTTAGTTCAGAAGCTTCAACAGTCTGACTTTCACAGTTTGTCATCCATAAGTTAACGAGACAAAACCAAAACATCTGGACTGGAACTAAACCTATCCAAGAAAGAAAATGCATTTTAAAATAAGATGATAGCAAGAAATCGGTCCTATTAGCTAAAGCTGATAGCTGAAAATACAGTGTAATTATCCTCTGCAGAATTGTTTTCTGATTTGGCAATATTTTTGGACCAAAGCATTGCTGAGTGGGAGTAAGAGCAGCCATAGCTGCTTCTTTTTCTTTGTATCCAGCAAAGATCAGCCAAACACTGCCTCTTGACTTCTCAGGATTTTTACTTACAGGAAAAATTTCCTGTTGCTGTTTGGTTGGCAACGTTTTAAAAATTGCTTCTAACTTGGAAAAAAAATGGGGGGGAAAAGCATGAGATATGTGTTTTCAATGTGTTTATTTGTATATCACTAATGCAGAGGCCACAGGAAAAAAATAAGGTCTCCCTATGATACCTTCAAGAAACACAAAGATGAATAAAATATCCACCATTGCTTAATTTGTAATTTTTTCAAAGTGAGGGGTGAAGGCAATGAAACCAAATTTATGAACAGACAAATCAAGCAGACATGGAAAGCACCTCATAGCAGGAAAAGAGCTTAGCTATAATGAAATTTGGAAAGTCATCCTGGTCAAACATCATGCAGCTCAGGCCACCTTTACAAACAGCTCTAATAAGGATGTGCATTATATATGCCCATATTGCCCATATTCTGCCTCTCTTGACCATTTTCACAGTACTACACAGAGATGCTGTTTAACAGGTTTATTAACTATCAGCACTGAATTAGGATGAAGCTTCCTAAAAGGACACAAAAAGCCAGTGATTTTCATTTCTCCATACTATGTATTTTTTCATATAATTATTTTAAATTGTTCATTGAATGCTTTTATATATCAGTCAAGGCTGCCCTAGATATGCCTATGCATGCACATACGTATATAAGATTATATGCAGAAAAAATAGTAATTTCATGGAGGAAATACAGTATAAATTGGACAAACAACACTACAATTTGCATGCAAGCCTCATGCAGAAGTCAAATAACCTTAGAATGTTATGGAATTGTCAACTTTAACCTCATGGAGTATTAAAAGGCTTGGCTCTGCTGCACCTTCACAATAAAAAATCCCAAATGAATGCAATGCTCTTTGTACTTCAGCGTCTCTCCACTGATCTGTGTGTTGCTCTGATATGAAACTGGTGTAGCAGAGCAGAAACTTGAAATCTTTGTATTTGAGAAGCATTTCAAGTTAAGTAGGTCATTCTGTTGAATACACCTCTCAGTATCAGCACTTGTACAATGTGTGTCTTTGCACGTGAAATAAAGGGTTGGGGTTTTTTCACGGTGTGATTTCCAATTATTCTTTAACAAGTGCTTTTCCCCCCGAATCATCGCTCCTGCTTTTGTCAACAAGTGCATTACAATAAGGCAAGAAGAGCAATTTAACTGTTAATACCTCACCAAATTACATATTGTTCATTCCCACTGACCTCTCTGATGTTCTCAGGACCAAAATTCTCTTCCTGATATTTATGAATTTGTTTATACAGCTGAATAATTCACCACTTAGGAAAAGATTCTGCTCCCCACTGACTCATGTGTGGCTGCTAATAGAAACCCAGCTGAGAAAGAACAGATCACAAAGCTCAACACAAGCAGGAGAGGCTGAGACCAGAGAGAAAGGTTAACAAGTTACTGCTTGCTGAATATATTTTCACTTCAAACCAGCTCAGCTGCATAAATTGTTCAACACTTATAATGAAAAGCTCTTATCTGCATTATAAAGAATTAATGCAGAACTAGGAAAATGCACACTGATAACGTACTTCTTCAATTTAAAATTGAATTTTATTAGTTAAAAATAAGCTTCCAATAACTTAAAAAAAATAAAGTAATTCTTCAATAATAAAATGTGTATTTAGCATGCTCTGTTCTGCAGCTAAATACCTGACTGGTCCTTTCATAGTTTTGTGTTATTTACTTCTATTCACACTAGTTTCTAAATGTACAGCTTTTATTTCTCAGTTTCTATGTTCATGGTGCAGACACAGGTTTACTCTGCAGAGTTCAAGAAACTCTTTTAAAACACACAATGTCTCAGTTTTTTGTTCACTCTGACACAGGGATAGTTTTACACTTTAGTTTGTCATATGTCATAATCTTGTTTTGGAAAAAATTCATAGAAGTATGACATTACAGACACTAATCTGTTGCATTTCATTCTCCACTGATGACAGGACTTTGCAATGTTTGGATTGTTTGTGATACTTTTGCAAATCCCCCACTGACTGTAACAGGCTAGAGGCCACCACTCACCCATAGCAAATTGTCCTTTGTAAACCAGTCCAACTTTTTAATTAACTATCTCTATTAGAGCTAGTAACATTTTCCAATTAACAGAATTTAAATTCAGTGAAAATGAGGATGAGAAAGTTGTAGTAGTCAGTGTGATTCGTATTTGAAGAGATTTACACAGATGCTTTTATACTTGGCTGGCAAGTTTCTTGTTCTATTCTAAAAAGAGGACAATCTTTATCTGATCGACAGCTGAACAATTTCCATCACACCAGGGGCAGTAAAAATTTTTAATTTTCAAATACTGAATACACATTTATGTGTCTGCTTATTTGAGTGGATTAGCTAATAGTATTCTAAGAAACACTATGAAAAAGAACTTAATATGAAATTTGCTTGTGAGTTCTTACCACCCAGGACAGAAGACTTCCAAGCCCTTCTCTGCAGCCTAATGCTAACATATCTTACTGAATATCCCAGACTCCTCCATCAGTTTACAATTTCTGCCTGACGACACAGTACATATATTTTGTGCAGTCAAATAATTACAACATAATTACAATTGTCATGTTAAGCATTGTATGATTTCCTTAACTGTGCTGGTACTTTCAATTATGGGTTGGTTTGGGTTTTTTAATTTCTTTGTTGGGTTTTTTTTTTTTAATTTTTTTTTTATTTTATTTTAAAGAAATCAAAATATAAACAGAATAATGGAGGTTCTAATTCTGTGGGAATTAAAACATTCACAAATGAGATCCTCATGAGAAAATGAGGAGAAAATGTGTTTCCATATGTCTAAGAATCAAAAAGTAGTAAATGAGTCTCAGTAAATGATGATACACATCAAAATGCTTTAAATTCCATTTTTAGAACAAATGGATTTCCCAGTACCAGTGCCCCAAGGCCACTCACTGTAATCACAGCACAAAGTGTCCCAAGGAAGCACTCTT
>JAYDZK010000274.1:21029597-21054153 GCA_034509185.1 Euphonia xanthogaster
GAAGCACTCTTTGGGCTGGACACAATTAAGTACAGACATGGAATTACTGGACTGTACAGAACTGAACACTGTGATACCTACCTCACGAGTGCAGGTTATTCTTCTAGGATGGGGAGCTTCCTGTTGCAACTGATACACTGGGAGGAGGCAGAAGTAAAATTCTAATTAATAGAGAATCATTGTGTCAGGTAGGAATTTAACATTAAACATTGCAGTTTAAATAAAGGAGACTTTCTGCAAAATTTAACACAAGGATACAAAAGATATAAAAGTTTACTAAACAGAAGAAAGAATGGTGCAAGCCAGAATGGGATATTGATTTTCTTTACAATTAATTAATCAAGTAATATGGAACAACTAGGTGAGATCAGACGAGTTCCAGCAAACAGATTAGAAAAAGAACCACAATAAACACAAACTAAAGTTCATTATATGTTAAATCAGGCTGCTGTCAGACCTTGGTAAGCAGATGGAGCCCAATCCTACTATGCTGGGCACACACCCAGTCACCTGCAATTCATCAAGACTTTGCAAGAGTCATTCAGAACTGTGCACTGTCAAACCCTCTGCCTTTGCCACTGCTCAGTGAGGACCTTTCTGAAGAAAGAGAAAGATGGCCTTTGCCTTTGCAGATCTAAAGACAACGAGCTGAGTAGCAGAGTAAAATAGCTAAGGCCCAAATTATGACATGCACTTACATTTCTATCTTCCCTCCTCCTTTTTCTCTATTTTTAAAATAAGCTTCATCAAGCCAGAACAGATCTTTACAACCAGATGTAAATTCAATGCTTCTAGTGTGTGCAGACTTTATAGTATAATGCCAAAGGAATGACTTTCAACTTCTATGCCAACTGAATCTGGTTTGGCAAGTCACCTTCAAAATGAGGCTGTCAACACTAAGTTAGTATTTCAATAGTACACTAGAAATGGCAAAATGGACGTTTGGAATTGTAATATTTTAGAATTAAATTATGTTGCAATCATTAGTACGAATACCAAGGTCTACATTGTGCCATCACCTTCTTCAGATAATAAGACCACACACTAATTTAACCCATACAATTTGACTTAATTACAATTCTCATTTGATTCCAAATCTTTTCCACTGGCAAATGCTGTACTTATGTGTCAACCTACATGGGAATGGAGAAAATGGCAAGATGCCCAATGACCACTGAATTGTAAGATAAACTGGAAAAAACCATTCCCTTTGATCCAAATAAAAAAACCTAATAGTTTTTCCTGTTGCTACTAAACTCAGTCATTTCCATGCTGGATAATACAAAAATGATTTTTGCAAGTGATGAAGAACAGCACATTGGTATATAAAAGTGCAATTATCATTATAGGCACAGCATGACCATTTATATTGCCAGCACATAGATTCCCTAGCTACTATTGTAAAAGCTGTATTTGATGGCACTGGATCTTGTCCATATCTAATTCTGAAGACCGCAGAGCCAAGTTCAAAGGAAAAAAAAAAACAAAATGAAAGAGCAAGTTAAGATTTTTCTGAATTTCACAAAAGAGGAGACCCACAATCATCATGCTCCACAGAAACTGGCTGAAAACTGAGAACTGTATCCCACCTTACTTCAAGCCAGGCTGATTTCTGAAAGGAAATTCTTTTTCACCAATGGCAATATCTTTCTCCTCTTCCAGTGAGAAGCACAGCAGGCTGACTAGCTAAGTTACAGAACAGGATTCCTATCCCTGCTCCTCTAACCGATGGATGCAATTCAAACTGCTCAACACCAGCTTTTCCTTGCTGTAATTATTGCCAGGGAAGTCAAACAAGACCTTGCTCTTCATCTGTCATGAGACAGAAATCTGACCAAACCTCAGGATGCAGAGCTTACTCCTGAGCACCACGGGAAGGTTCACCACAGCAGGAAACCCCTGTGCCAGGAGGGCGGGTGCACCAAACCATACACGCAAGCCACGCTGGAGAGCGGCTGCACACCCACGTGCCTGTGCCCAGGCTGCCAGCTCCTGTCAAGCTGGCAATGAGGACCTGCTACTAGAGAGGTTCAACCTCCTTCTTCTAGATTATGGTGTGGAATAAACTGGAGCAGTGTTCCCTGAGTTCACAGAAGGTACAGAGCTGAAAAAAAGAACCGAATCTGCCCTCTTACACTTGGTCTCTTTCTAACCATGGTTCTCACCTACCCTTTAATGCTGCATCTCTGATTAAAAAGTTTCCCACAGCAGGATGGAAACCTTTTAAAGTAACTACATTTTCTCAAGTGCTAAATCTCCTCAACCTTTAGAGAGCAAACGTTTCACAATGTGAAATGTTGCTTGAGCAAATCCCTTTAACCAAGCTGAACATATACAAAGTAATGCAAATGTAAGTCTGACATCCCTAAACTGTTAAGTGTGTTATACACACAAACATTCTGTCTTCAAAATCTGCTTTTCACAGAAGAATCTTCTTTCTTGCTGTGGTTCCTCAAGTCTCAAAATGTCTCACATCTTGGTTTTTGTATCTACAAAGAACTAGAAATCATAGGTGAGCCACTGTGGGAAGCTACAATGCTCTTTTACTGTTTTCTCATGCTCTCTTCCATGTCCCTAAACCTCCATTTGCACAGCCAAATAAGAGGTCATTCCTTTACATGGAATTCTTTTGCATTTAAAATGGCTGTTTGCTTTTTTCTGGGTTTGGTTTGGGTTTGGTTTTTTTGAAACAAAACTAGCAAGTTGTGAAGTCTTCAAGAGAGTGGCAACTCTGATCTCAGGGCAAGGCACCTGGACTGCTGCCCTGCACACCTGACTAAGGCACCCTGCAAGGCCAGCTGCCCCTGGGCACAGGCACACACACACACCAAGAACTGCAGAGCACAGGCAGCCTGGGAGCATCCAGGCCCTTCTAGTCAGGCCTTCCAAAAACCTGCTTGTCATTTGTCACACCAGGCCAAACAAATGCTCTTGTTTTACTACATCAGCAAATTCCTGAAGAAAACAATTTATTGTGAGTTTTCTTAACCAGCTCAAGCTCAGCTCTATTGATGCAAGGCACTAGATCACAGGAGCCCCAGAAGCTTGCAAGGATACCAAATTTTAGGCATGAGTGGAGTTTATGTAAGCCCTGGTCTAGGCAGACAAACCACTATGAGCAAGACCAAGCAGGAGTGGGACAATGCATGTTAATAAGGGGCAGGAAACCTACTCCTCTAAATAATCCATGTTCCTTGTCCTTGGGGTAGTGAACCGACCTCCTTGTCCCTGTCTCTAAACAGAAGTGAACCCCTTTGATGCTTCTTAAACTCACATTCTGATGAAAAGAGAAATGAAGCTTTTAAAGCATCCAACTGAAACTTTTTCAGCTCCAACTTGGGAAAAAGCCCCAAAGTGCTGAGATACTTACAGTAAGATTTCCAAACAGGTGGTCTGTATTCATCAGTATCTGAAAAGAAACAAAAAAGTCTTAATGTTGCATAGGAAACATTTCAACAAAGAAAAAAACTGCAGCAGCACTTGCAGAATTATTAAGATAATATTGCACCTAGGTTCGAAACCTACATTTTACTATTATAGAACAACCTGTTATAATTCCCCCCTTTTTACTTAAACTGAAAATGTAAAAAGGTATTTTCTTTATCCAGCTAAGGAAAAAAAACTATAGAAACAAATTGAAAAATGACCAACATGCAGATCAGAAGCCAGCATACTGTGAGGAGGAAGAATGTATATTATTTTGCTATGTATATAAGTTCCATTTTCAACTACGCTAGAAAGACTTTTTTAATCTCAATTTATATTCCAATAAATGAATTTCCATGCAACTTATTCCTGCCATTAGCTTTTTCCTCTTCTGGATGGCAATTAACAACCCTTAAAATAAAATCAGAGTATGCAAGGACAGCAAAATACTTTGGAGAAATGAAGGGAGTTTTTTTCATACTGAGTACAAGCTCTTTTTGGAAGTAGTGACTACATATTAAAAGTAACAACATATTTCTACTCCTAGATTCTAATTCTCAAATAAAATTTTTTAAAAATAAGATCCCAATGTCTTCTAAGTTCTCTCACCCCTATGACTTGTTTTACAGCTGATCCAACATTTTGAGCTCAGGGCTATGCTGCAAACTTTGACTCTGATCCACTGCTCCACTGCTCTGAGCAGCTTCAGCTCTGAAGCCACAAGCCACCGAGGCTTTCAGCAAGATGCTGTGCTTATCTGCCTGGAGCTGCTGAGAATTATTCCACCCTCCCCACCACAGGGTCACAAGCTGAGCCACCCACACAGCCAGCCTTGCTGTCTGAAGCCACTGCTGACTGCAGCCTCCATGCCTGATCTCTCTGCAGTTGTCTGCTCACTGGAACTGCTGCTGCACCCAACACAATAGGAATTTCTAGTTTTTATTACAAGGTTACATAAAGATCAAGCAACCTGGGAACCTGTTGCTTGAATTTTGGCCTGAGTGGCATCTCCACTTCAGAGTCCTTAAGGCCTGCAAAACTGAGCCTGAGGCTGAGATTTTGCTTTGCCTTCCCTTCGAGTAAGCAATCTGTCTCCTTCAGGTACTCACTGTAGTCCATCTCTCACAAAGTCATGTCAAATAGCTCTAAACCAGCACTTAGTGGAAGGAGATATTTTCCAGTTAAACTGGCACAGGCTTTGCCAGACCCTCCCAGAACACTCCCTGCCCTGACTGCACTGCAATTTTGTTCCATTTTTACCCCATATTTTAGGCCTGTGCATGAAGAGGGTGCAGACCTGGCAGACCACCTTGGTGGCAGTGGGTTTTATAAATACAATTCATTATGACTTTATTATTAAGGCAGCACCCAGTTAAACTGCCATCCCCCTGATTATGATGGGGTTTGATCTTTGGAAGGTCCTGCAGATGCTCTACCACATCCTGCAGAGCAGCAAGAACACCTTGAATCTGCACAGAGACCTTAAGCAGCTCGTGCTTCACTGAGGCAGTAAAAGCAAATCAGCAGCAACAGATGCAGCCAGGCTTATTCATTCCTGCTTTGATACCTTTAATTAAGGCAGTGCAAGTCGATTCATTCCAGAAGCATTGTAACATGATCCCTTAGCAATGCAATGTCACGTGGAAAAGGAGCAAAATTTTAAAGTAAAAATAATGGCTTTAGTCCCAGAAGACACCTCTTACCCCACCACCTGAATTTACCTTTTATATACTCTGGGTTTTGGCAATATATGCACTAGTTGAATTCACAAATAAATAATTTAAGTAAAGGACAACACACACTGTATTTTTAAAATATGAGCTGATTGTTACGAAAATAAAAACATCTTGGCAGTCTAACCTGTACTTGCTCACACTCAAGCCATGCAATTGTTACAGCTAAGGGCATCGTGGTTATAAAACTAAAAAGTGACAATATTTGTGCCAAACAAAAACCCTCAAACCTTGTTAAAGTCAGGCAAGAACAGCAGTTACTTTCATACAAGAAATAACTAACATTCAGAAATGGGAAGGAATGATTTATGTTATGCAGCTGTGCAGAAAGATTTTGTTAGAAAAAAAATCTGTTGGTGAGCTTTATTGCCTTTACAGTGTGAGAATACCCTCCAGCCATCCCACACGAGGTAATGAAAAAACAAAAGGTGACTCCTATTGTGATTTTTTTAAAAAAGTGTAGTGGCAAACACAAGCACAGTGAAGCAGAGGGTTTCTAGTGTTTGTTTCTGAGCAAGAATGTTTCCATTACTAAAACTATCCTACTACACAAGGATGAAATAGAATAAGCATAAACACCAGCTCTGTCTATTAGTTAAATTTTTGTAGAGGTTAACTGATGTGGTCCCATTTATTGCATCAAAAGTATTTAGAAATTCACTATTAGGAAAAGGGTTTGATTTTCAGATAGCACAGGCTTCCACATACAGCATCTCCAATTAGGCATCTGAAAAGCACTTACAGGCATGATAAAAAACCCACAGAAAATGTGGAACCCAAAATACATTTTCTCACTAATGCTGCAGCACTTTCTAATTAATGCAATAAAGTACACTGTCAGTTCTCGGATTTTTTTCACAGTAACTCAGCTCTGCTAAATGTTTCCAGGATAAAATGATTTTCTACAAGCTGTGCGTCAGGTTCTATCTTAACTGTATTTTCTGCCCCAAGTGAGATGCAATTCAACCTAAAGCTACTCTTCTCCAAAGGCCTACAGCATTAGGGAAAACATAAATACATAAGCTGATGCTATCAGCTCTGTCCAGATGTGATCCTACCAGCACTGGTCAGACTTTCACCACTATGAAGGCATTCTAATCAGCAAGGACATTTTAGATCAGGGACACTGTCCATGTACATAACCTGCAATTTCAAACTGAGACCAGTTTCAAGCTGACAGATACTTTCCCTTAGAATTAACTGGGCTACAAACACGGTGCAGATGAAATGTACTTAAAAACCACACAGATTTTCCAAAAACCAAATTTACCATGTAAGACAGTAAACACTTCTTCAGCTGCTTCTGACAAGTGGTGTTACACCAACTTTACTCTGAGCAACTCAGACACGGTGTTTGTTCTTACTTTGGCAGTCTGTACAAGCATTATTTAATGCCATCAGTCAATATATGTAGAATCCTGAGGATGATCCAAGCGGCTCATCCTTTCTCACTTTGTTGCATTTGGAAGTGCAAAGTTTCCTGAAGATCTACCTTTGTTTTCCTTATATTCTAATCACTAGAGAAATTCTGGATACTCAGCACTTGCTTGCCATCACCCTTTCACAACACACTCCTCTCTTTCCCAGGACTTTGCTTTCCCCCAGCCCTAGCAATCTCCACCTCCATGCAAGACCTCTCCCCTCATCCTTGAGCAGTGCTTTGGTTTGCTCCCCATGTTGTCCTGTTAGGACTCACCTATCCATCCCACTCTACCTGCTCAGCAGCTCATCCTCAAGCCACCCTGCCTCATCTCTACTCCCAGGTTCCTTGCAATTTGCTTAAATGCAGAGAAAATGGAGGCAGAAAGCCCAGAACAGCACAACAGGCAGCTTCTGGTGTAACAGCCAGAAATGTCACAGTGGGCAGGAGCATTGCTCTCTGAGTCCACAATGCCCTCCATTGAGCACACCAATTCACCCAAAAAACCCCAAAAGGTCAACTATGCATCCTGAGCATGAACCACCTGCAACTAAGAATTGAGAAGCATGGACTGACCATCAGAAATACTTCCACAGAAATGGGCTGCTGCCAACAGACAACCATACAGCCTTTCAGAAGTTCAGATACAGACACAAACATCAGGAGAACATCTCAGATTTTCCATAAACACAAATGTGACTAATTGTGACATCACAATGTAGCATTTCCCAGCGCTATTTTGCTTCTTTCTTACCCACTCCTATTTTATCCACTACACAAATTTGGACAGCTGCAGTACTTTCAGAGTGCACGTTTTAACTGCAGATATGAAAACTGTTGCTGTTGCCTCAACCTGTTTAGAGTGCTTGTCTTTGTCTATTCCTTTTAAAGAAAGAATAAAAATGTTTACCTCTGCTTGCAGTGGCTGTTTCTCAGCCAGTTCAAGGGTAGAGGAGCAGCAGCAGCGTAACTCTGCAGGATAACCCCATAAAGCAATGGAGGACTTACAGATAGATTTACTCCAGAGAATTCAGCTTTACTTTTCTTTTACTGGACGTCAGTACCTGCACCTTGGTCATCTCTAACAGCAGAGATTAATATTGTCTGTGAGGAAACAATCATCCACCTGCTGAGACAGCAGCTCTCACCCCAACCTTTGGTTTTATGTGATAATACCTCTATTGAATACAGGTGAGGCCTCAGGTGGGGAACTTTGTGGAAGAAGCCAGTTCCCAGCCATGTGGACCAAATACCAACATGATCAGGGAAAAAAAAAAAAAAGTCTGATTTCATGTTCTGAACTGGTCTAGGACCAAAGAATGGTGTAAGTCACAAATATGAAAAGATGCAAGAAAGTATAAGCATTCTTCTGTAAGCTCCAGCTAGGCACTAACCAGAAGGCATGTCTGGTAAGAGGGCAGTCTTGCTTTGTTTGGCAGCAGCATGCATCAAAAATTAACTCCTGGAGAGATTCACAACCTGCCCAGTGGATGTGGCCATTTGCTGACCCATACAACAGACTCCTTTTTGTGCCTGAAAGAAACTTCTAGAAAATTTGTCTCCAGCCCCCAGATCTTCCTTATTAGCACCTTCTCCATGCTCTATGGATGCACATAAAAAAATCACTTGACTTAGAGAATCAAAGCCATAATTTATTTGCTGGTGAGATTCTCAAGCCACGAAAACCAGTGCAATTTAACAGAAAATGTCGTTTCATCTCTGTTTTTCGGAGTACAAGTGCCAAGAGCATTTCAGAAACTAAGCTCAAGCCATCACAAAATATTTTCAGCAGCAGCCAAGCAGGCCCTAGCAGCGAGGGCTTTTACACACTCCAACCAAAATAAAACTCAAACAACACTGAGTTAATTGAAGGCTGAATACAGCCTCTGCCCTAGGCAGCAGCACTAAAATAGATGGGCTACAACTCCATGGTTTCAGGGTAAATATGAGAAGCTGATCCTTGGCTGCAGCAGCACTGGAAGCGTTTTGCAGAAGTCCCTGTGCAGCTGGCAGCAGGGGGGGAAGATGATTCCAGGCAGCTTCTGGAGAGGGGCAGCAAGGTGGAGGGTGCAGAAAACACCAAACCATCCCTGTCTAGAGCACGTGTAGGGAAGAAATAAGGGACACCAAACATCCTTCATTGCTCCTAGACCAGACCTTGGGGTGCCCTGTTCTTTGCGCAACGCCTCTTTGCACCCCTCTGCTCCCAGGAGCAGTAAGTTGGATGACAATCTGCCATGGGAGGTGGGCAGGAGCAGGACCTTGATGCAAAGAGCAAGTGCCACATGCGTGGCTGCTGCCCATTACAGCAGCAGCTCCTGTGGAAACCAACCTGCCCCACCCTGGCTTCAGGGTGCCACCCACAGTGCCAAAGGCTGCAGAGAACTGCACTTCAGTCAGTGTCCATAAACCAGACACAAAGCAGTGGTCAGGCTTTCTCACCTGGCAAGAAATGTTTTCTCAGAAACAAATACTTTTTCAGCATTTAAGTCCTTCATGTGAATAGAAAAGGGGAAATGATCCTCTGGCTCAATCTTGCCCTGCCTTCACCTTTCCAAAGCAAAGGGGCAACAAACTATTTCTGACCAAAATATCTTGCACAGGCTTACAGCACATTTCTAAAGATGTATGACATGCAACTTTTTTGGAATATTCCTTTTCTCTTAAACAAAACCTCTTATACTGTTATTTTACAAAAAAAAAGTTGGGGTTTAGAAGTCACTGAATAAATAATGTTAACCCAAATGTAATGTTGCTCCATTAGTGACTAAAAACAAAGACATTAATGACAAGAACCTGACGGCACATATGGCCTGGGGCCATGTGGAAAACACTTAGGGTTTCACAACCTGGGCATCACAGAATTTCCTTTGTTTATGGGAACATCCCCACAGGGCTGAGAACACCCCAGGCAATAAGCACCACATTTCTGCATGTCACTCAGCAACATGACTGATACTTCTAGAATGTTATTGAGTCTTTGATGCTTCTTTAATCTTATCTTTGGCACACAATTCCCTTTGAATTGAGGAAAAGAAAAATGCTTTGAAAACTTTTAGATGTATCAAGGCTCTTCCTAAGACACCAATGCTGTAAGGAGCTTCAGTGCAAAAGTCTCCAAATAAACCACCATCAATTTTCTCCACCTTCTCCAGGTAGGGAAAAGACACCAGACAGGCATCCAGTTCAACATGCTGGCAGGTGTTCGAGCTCAGCAGGCACCTCAGTGGTGTGCAGACAGCTAACCCTCCCAGCAGAGCACCCCCTGCCCTGAGCCCATCGTGCTGCTGACACACAGCCCACCCCGGAGGGGAGCTGGAGGGAGGCAGCTGCTAAATGCCAACTAAATCCCAGTCTGACCACAGAGACAAACTGCCTCTAGCTCCAAAAAGGAGCTTTTGCCAGATTTCATGAGATTTCATGGTTTGTCTCCTGCCAGGGGATGGCAGTTTGCAGGCAGAGGTCACAGGCAGCCAAGAGCACCCAGGTGCTGCCAGGCCAGCCCTGGGAGAGCTGGCACACGAGAAGGGCACTGCACCACTGAAGCCATGCACCCACAGGGATGTACCCAGGCTTGTGGGCAGAGGTGACAGTCACCAGTGAAAACTCTTCTTTCACTAAGTTTTACTTTTTTACCTTACCCTTTGGCACAGGTAGCTACACTTCTCAATGCCCATAAATTCAAAGGCACATGGTCAGCTTTAGGTGTTTAAATTATGTTTGAGTTATCAAAGCAAGAAAACAGTTCAGTGTATTTTCTTCTCTTTTTCAGAGGCATTCCCATCTGGGAGGAGAACAAGAGTAAAATACAATCTAAGGGAAAGATACAAATCACTGAAAACAGGCACCAATAATGAAGCATCCCTTCAGTTGCAAGATGGCACTAGATTACACGCCCTGTGCCCCAGGAATTTTTAATATTGAAAACTTATTTTTATTTGCTCTTTCATCCTCTCGTGCTTTTGCTTTTACTACTCCAAAAAGGCACAATTATGTTTCTTATAATTACTGGAGAAAAAATGATTAAGAGAAAGTCAGTGTGAACAATGCCCCAGAAAGCCACAAGGGCTAATGGCATTTCCCAGATGTGACCAAGGGGGACTCGAGAAAGCACACTCAGCAAAAGCAGAGGGGCCTAAAGAAGGGCATGCTCTGATAATTACATCAGTCTTGAGGGGGAAAGAGGAAATGATCACACTGCCATCCTGCTTCTACAGTGTCTGATCTGGCAACAATAAATTCTGTGGGAGTGCTTCTAACGGGGTTGAATGAGAGACCCACTGAAAACAGCCAGAGTTCAATGACTTTCATGAGCAGGTCTATTATTATTGCCTCTTTATGAATGATGGGAAATTTTAAGAAGTAATATTTTGCTTATCACAAGCACTGCTGCAGTGAAATGAACTCATCCTCTAAGTGATTAGACCAGGTTGCAAATCATTCGTTTCTAAATTTCCATTTAACCAAAGCAAAGGAAGCAATTATTCATTTTTCCTCCTCTTTGCCAAATAAATACTGGCATATGACTGCATAAGTAATGAGAAATAAAAAAATTTATATCTTTTACAGCAAAAAAATTAATCTTAAATTTTAAGATGAAACTTTCACATATGCAGTGGTAACAAGCAAAACACAGCTGTTTTTGTTTTACTCTTGACAGTAGTTTAATGGAGGGCTGGGGAAATATGCCATGAAAGCACAGGTAGCTTACTCTTTAAGTTCCAAAACATCTAGTATTATTTCTCAGTGTTGCTGCAAGTATAAAAATTTGGCTCTCAGAGAGGTAAAAAGATGACAAGTGCCACCTTGTGGGCATTTAATAAAGACGAAATTTAATGTTACTTTCTGTATCTCAGTCTCCAGACAACAGGCTGCTGCTGATTTTCAGTATTCCTGGGAACATCCCCTTTGCTCTCTAAGAAAAGACAGACACTGTGGGAATTGCTTCCTGACATGGCTCTGCAGCTCAGCTGCAGGTAAAGCAACAGAGTCAGGCCAAAGATTGTCTTGTAACCCTCTCATTTACATCACCACATGTATCCTGAAATGTCTAATTTACACAGTAAACAACTTCCAACTGAAGATGTTGTCAAAATCAAATATGCCTCTCTAATGTATCTATTTAAAAGAAAAACAGCCTGTCTTTCTTTTTTTCCTTTTTTTTTCCTAATTCATTGTGACAGAACTGACTATGTCTGACTGCAGCCCTGAAGAGATGGATCAATGAGTTTGGCAGCTTCCCATCCTCCCCATGGGTTATTTGAAAGGTCTGTTGCAGTCGACTTTTGCAAGGTCAAAATTTTCAGAAACAGGCCTTTATTGGATGAATTGCCTCTTTTAGATTTAACAGGAATTTTTTCCAAGTACCTTTTAGATTCAGTAAAGCATTCGTGTTCACTGTAAATTCAGAGTAATGTCAGGTTTCAGAAGCTTGAACACTGCAATCAGAGTTCTTTGTTTTGAAACCCAGACTGGTTTTCTCTGTAGACACTGTTTTGGTCATGGCCAGTGAAGCTCACATGGAAGGCTGGAGAAATATCTGTTGAGGCTATTGCTCTTATACTCTCTCATTCCAACCATAGCAAGGGACAATACAGGAGAAAACATTTACCCTTTGACATTCCCTTTCCTATTTTTTCTTCTGCAAATCCTTCTTTGCCTCCTATTTTAAAAGTCTGCCTGCACAAAGACAAAGCTCATTTCCCATCGTTTGCTTCACTTCCTCCAAACATTAACAACACTAAGAAGGGCACAGCAGTTTTACCATAACTTCAAGCCAGTAACAACTGTTATAGCCATGGTCTCAAGGCATTCAGAAATACTTTTTTTGCCTTCATTTCTCTAACACATCTAACAGGCAATATTGATTGGAGTTTGATTACACAAATATTCTGAACAGTTACCCTACTAGTGAAAAAAACCAACATGATATGGTGTAAAAGTGTCTTCTAGCTGTAAATTAATCTTCTCCCCTGAATACACTGTCTGTCCAGTCAAAGTTGAGCTGAAAAGACCCTAAAAAAAGGACAAGCACTTCTGAAATACAACCCTTCCATCCACTGCAAAATCCCGTAATTTGCTGAATGGGGAGATGTGCTTTTTCCCTGTTTGCTTGGTTGCTTTGATTTGTTTTTCCACACACAACACCAAGATAATGAACATAAGTTCACTTTCCTACTCTAAAATACCCTTTCAAATAGAGTATTGTGGCATTACCAAAAGCTAAACCTCAATAAAAGAGCATAAGACTGACTCTGCTCCCCTATCCCTTGGTGAAAACTCACTGAGAACTTGTCCATCTTTGCATTTCAAACCAAGACAGCTGCTGTGCATTCATCAACCTCCTGGGGTAAAAAAAAAATCTAAACCAAACCACCCATTAGCAGCCCAGGCAAAAATCAGAGCCTTAAATTAAAATTAAAAATTAAAAGCAGATCTGATTTCTGACTGCTGTTATAGCTGGCATCAAGAGACTCACCTGCTCCAAAGCACAGCGCCCCAACTGTGTCAGATGGTCAAACCCATGCAGCTCCTCCTTCCTCAAACTTGACCCATTTAAACTCTTAGACCATCAAGTTATAAAAAACCTATTATGATTCCTATTACAAACAGATTTTTCATTTTCTAAAACAGCTGTCAATAACACACACCATTGCTCAGGCCAAAATATGGTTTGTATTTACGTGCTTACTTTCAGAACAGACACGGCTACCAAGTAAAGCAACCCGGCCCAAGATCATGATTGCTTTTTACAGTGTCATGAAGGAAAGTCCTAAAAAAACTCTTGGCAGGGCCTGAGACAGGAAATGGAAACAATGTGGTACGATGCCTTCTTTTTAATTGGAATTTAAGATTTTATTCCAAAAGGCACTCTCTCATTGCTGTGAGTTTCTCCCCAGTCTGAGACCACTCCTTACCTCGTCTGCTTCTTATATAAAACACTCAAGAGGCCTCCAAAGAAATGAATTAGGATGCTCCAGGTAGGAAAGCTGAAAACTTCACATTTCCTTTTGGCAATGCCATGGCTCACTATTATAACTGCAGCCAATGAGCTATGGTGAAAGCTTTCCACCCAGTAGCCCCTCCCTGTTTATAGCATCACATCCATCTTTTCCATAATGATTTTCCTCCTTGGCAGGCTCATCTGCTGCAGGAACTAGGCAGGAACCAGACAAAGGAGAGAGAGCAGGGCCAGTCCATGGAGAAGCTGTGCTCTGGGTGCACTCCTGCACCACCCAGCACATCGCGTGACTGGAGCAGCAGCCAAATGGTGCCAGAGGTGCTTCAGCAGCTCTGCAAGCACTGGGAGCTGGGCTGGGAACTTTTCTGCATGGGCTTCCCCTTTGTCCTCAGCTCCTTCTGGGTCTGGGGGGAGAAAAGCAGATCAGGGGAGTTGGGGACAGATGCTGGAAGGAGAGCTGAACAGAGGTTTGGTACTGCCCTGAAGGAATGGGAGAAATAGCTGGAAAGCTTGATATAATCAATGCTCAGAGATAACCTCAAAGTCCTTCCTCAGTTAACTCCATGTTTCTTTCCCCCTACAGAAGATGAACTCAGATGCTTTTCATGTCTCTGGTTTGAAATTGGTTTCTTTCTCCTTTTTCTCCACTACTTAGAAGAAAGACAAATTTGTCCATGAGTAATGGAAAATTGGGTTACTAGCTCTCATGTTATCATGGCACTAGGTTAAACAGGTTTCCAACAATTCTTAGCTGCTTTTCTAGGATATCAAAGCATCCTTACTGGAACTAAGATCCCATGGAACTGTCCACAAGTGAAAAGCAGACTTAGTCCTACATAATAAGACATCTAAACAGAAAATAGGAACAGTAGCTGGTGAGAGAAGCAGAGGCCCTTATAGATGAGTTAATCAAAGAAAGATCAGTATCTCTATTCCCAAGTCTTGCTAACCCAGTATTTCCCCAGCCAGAACTGTCTCTCTGGATAACAGCTTTTTTTTGTGTCTTCAGCCCCACTTTGACTTTATAAAAAGAACCCTATCATGGCAATTGACAGCACAGGAAAACACATACAGACAGACAGAAGGATAGTGATAGGATGTGACAGACCAAAAATCAATTTTATAATTTAAAAATGGTCCTGGCCTGACACAACTTGGTGAAAACTGCTGTGAGGCAGAATGTTGCAAGCAATTGTCAGAGACTGTGATACACAGGATGTCTGTAGAGAAAGAAGGGCAAATGCTAAGACAGCTCTGAGACATGGCAAGCCCTGCCTGTGTTTTCCACAGCTGCTCTTGCACAGCAGTGGGAGAAGGAAAATGTCAGTTTTTCACATTTAAAAATCACCATTAACAGCAGCATCAACACCACCCCACCAAAAAAAGCAATAAAAAAAGATCTTTCTGCTTCTCATAGACCTTCTACTAAGCGAGAAAAAAGCCAACCAGCTGAGTTAGCCAGAGTGAGCTCTCCCTCTGACAGAGCAGTCTGCAACTCACTCATCTCAGGGGCTGCTTTTGCTCCTGTCCCAGGAGTGCTGCATGCTCTGTCCCAGCCTGGGGCTCACCATGCTTTGGGACAGCTGGGACACAGGGACTGCAGCTCAGCTCCTGCTAATTCTGAGCCTGCAGAAGAGCAAGTCGAGACTAAATTATCACCTTTGGTCTAATGCAGCTGGAGGTGGGTTGGGGTGGGGGTATCTTCTTACACAGTACAGTTTCAACAAAATCTCAGGAAGACAAGATGCTCCATCGAGTTCCTGCTGTGCTTGCTGCTCTGCACTGAGGAGGGGCACCCAAGGGTGCAGGGAGGGGACTGTGGCCACAGCTTGCTTTGACATGATGTGGCACTGGGAAATACACAGGTCAGCCAGGAGCTCCCTGGGCAGCACCATAAAGCAACAGCACAGCTACAGGCCATGAGCTCACCACTGCAAATGGATGCTGTGACAAGCTTCCTCTCCTTCTGCTTCTATTAAACCACTGAAGATTTTTCTCAACATTTGTTAAGTCCCATTTATAAATATACTGCTTAAAAAATAAAAAAAAAAAAAAGCCAAAAAGGAAATCAGTAGAATTAATTGCTATGTCAAAATTATGCTTCCTTAATTAGAAGGATAAACCCACAGGTGCATGTTCTGCCTGTAGGAGAGAGGTGAGGAAGAAGTACATCCTGCTTGGGGTTTTTTGTAGGCTGCTTTTTAAAATGAAAAATGATCCCAGATCGCACTGAAACATTGTGTCCAGATTCACATGGAAACCATAAAGCACAGCAGAAAACCACTGGAAGACTGGCCCTACCAAATAATTATCAGCAACTTTTACAGTCTGTAGTCTGCTCTGGTCTGCATATGCATCAGACACTAATCCAGCATTGAGGAGACTGACTTGTACCCTGACAATGCGAGCACAAGGGATGGTCAGGCACTGCACTCAGGCACTGAGTCAGTTTTTCAGATCCGTTCTCCTCCTTTTTTCACAGTCCCCTATTTACACCACACAATAAATAATTTAGTCTCTCCTTACCCACTGCTGCAGCAGCACCCTAAAACTTTCCTACATGAAATACTTGGAAGGTGCTGAGGCACTGGAACAGGCTGCCCAGAGAAGGTGTGGCTGCCCCATCTTTGAAAGCGTTCAAGGCCAGGCTGGACAGGGCTCTGCTCTAGTGGAAGGTGCTCCTGCCCATGGCAAGGGCTGTAGGAAGCAGAGAATCTTTAAGGACCCTTCCAGCTGAAACCCCTCTGTGATCTATTGTACTTGCTTTGTAATTTAAATGGTTGCAGCTGTGGTAGCACACCTCAATGCAGTGGGCAACAAAACAATTCTAGTATTTGGGAAGCAGAGTTTTACCTTTATGTTTAGAGTGAACTTTCACACAAGCAAGTTGCCTTGGGACATTCAGCTTCTGACCAAGATCAGAATACATATATTTTTATTTCAGCTTCTTAAATGGCAAGACTGCTCTTGCAACACAGGAAGCAGGAAGGAGTTGGAGATGGAGACTGTAGCAGAAAGGAAACCACCACCTCCCACCAGCACCAGAAGTACCCAGACCAAACCACGTGATGTTCTCATCAGAGTCAGATCCTGCCACCTGCACCAAAGCTGCAGGTGACAGTGGCTTCCTTACAGAACTGACAGACACCAAAAGGAAGTTACCTGCTCACTCAGAGGGCCACAACCAGAGAATGCAGTTTTCCTAATGCATTCTCCCAGTTTTAACCAAAAGCAAACCAGTCTTCCATGACTGGTTATCACAGAACAGCTAATAAGGTCATAAAAATAAATTCAGGGATGAATGTATCAAAATATATCATGGAAATTAGACTCACAGATGAATAAATAGAATTTTATGAGCACAATTTCCAATAACTTTCAAATCACTTCCTATATATCATTTCCATTTTATATGCCTTTTTCATTCAGAACACTGTAAATGTCAAATGCCAACCAATTCTTACACGTTCACAGAGGCTGCTGCACACGCAGCAACACTATTGGCTTCCAGCTGGGTGTGACCAACCTCCCCCTGACTAGAACCAGGACAATGACCAATCACTCACTCCACACACAGCCAAACCCTCAGAACAGCATGGAGAGCTGCAGGAAACCCTGGAGAGCTGCAGGAACTCTCCCAGCATCTTCCTGGGCACAGCCAGCGCGGGTGCCTGAGGCCCGGATGCCATGCAATTACCAAGTGCTGGCTATGCTGTTAAATGCTTTAGAAGACCAAATGGTGCTTTTCCTTGTTTCAACACAGACTCAAAAAAGCAACATCTAGAGGGTTTTTAACTTTCTGCCATTATTTATGAAGATACAAGCCAGATACAATCCATGGCACTGAAAGGATAACCGAGCCAGGTGACGATTTTATGAGGAAGCATCTCATCTTCTGCTAATAACTACAAAGGAGCCAGGTCTCGGGGCTGTTTTGTTTCCTTGTGAGGACTTTCATGTGCAGAACTGTACAATCTCTGTCCACAGGGTGGAGCAGCTCAGTAGCCTGAGCTGTGCATGCTACACCCCACGTTCAGAAAAAACCGAATTGTCCAAAAATGCTCATTCAGCTTAGACTGCACAGAGCAGTTACCCATGTCTGCACCCCTGGGGATCCTGATTAACCTGCCTTTATCCAACAAAAATAGCACGGTCTTCCAAAAGGCTTGTGCTTTGAGTTTACTATTAGAGCAGTATTTAAATGATGAATATAGTACTGCCACTGTGAGCACACACAAACTTTTCTGGACACTGAGATGTGCTTTCTGTCAATGGAAACCTTTTTGCACACCTGAAAAAAACAGGTAAGACCTCCTGAAGAGAATTAGTGACAGAATAAAGTTCCAAAACCTGACAAAGCAAAAAGCACCAACAGAGTCCAAAACAAACAGAAGAAACCCCACCTTTACACCTGAAACATCAGCCCTTGGCCAATGTGAAGTGTACATCAGGAAACCTTCCTGGATCCTCACATTCAGAGTGCCTTTCACTTCAACATCATCAGATGAGATTCTGTGTTACACAGACTGTCTCCACTTTTAGTGGATCTGCTGGTGTCAAGGAGGAAAGGGATGCGATTGTTCAATTATGTGCCTGAGCTGACAATAGCATAAGAGAATCTCCTTGGAGAAAATTAAAAATCTCACCTTAATTCATTACTTGAGCACACAACTGGACGTGTCCTTTCCAGTTTCAGCAACAATCCTCAAACTTCTGATTTCTTTAGATTCTTATTCTAATACAACTGAAAAGACAACTTCATGCTGGCCACTGTGTGAAGCACACTTCTAAGCACTAAGCTGAGAAGCCATGACTCATATTTTTTCATCCTTGTCTATACTGTTAGTGTCACTTCTCTGGTATTTTGATCAACTTATACCAGTTAATGGATCCTCTACAGGTTTGGTTTTTTGGTTTTTTTTTTTATTGCATTGATAGCAAAACCTTTTCAAGCCTGCTCTCCTTATTTGTTTCATTAGGTTCTATAAATCATGAAAGGTAGCACAGCACCTAGGAGAAAATGTTCTTATGACTCTCAGCACCTGGACACTTCTCCTCCCAGACACATGAATGGGAGTTGGAATGTCTAGTTTCTCTCTAAAATGGTTTAAATTTTTAACAAATCACCTCCATTTTTAAATGTTAAAAAACACCCAAACCTAAATATTGTACCAATATCCCTAAATAGTTTCATCTAATTAGACTATTTGTAATTCCCATTGTGACTAGATGTTGAATTGCTTAAATGTCCTCTAAAATTAGCTTGGTATCAGTCAGTATTGAATGAAGCCCAAGTATTTTAAGCAAGGGCTAACCACTTCAAGAGTATCTGCTGCAAGCAGCTTAAAACCATCACTTTGAATTCACTGCTTTTCTGCTGAAAAAGACCTAGCACAGGCAGTGCCACATGGGATATGTATTCACTTTGTTGCTCACCTTATGCTCTTCAAAGAGTTTTCAAAGTTTTTTACTTTCTTTTTGGCCTAGAAGCATCCATGATAGATATCACTCCTATCATTCTACATTTATGTTCCCTGTAGTGACAAAACCCTACTATAAATGTCCCAATTCCATGAACAAGCTTCCATTACCTACTTCAGTTAAGGAACATATCCAGAGACCACTTTCCTGGTACAACTGGACTCTTGAGTTAAGGGGCTCTGTCAATAAACTTTATAATCACAGGTAGCCACAAGTTTTAAGCATAGCTCAGGGCCAAATATAGAGAAAATACAGAGAAGAACTTGAATTGTAGGTGATCTGTTTATTTACTGCTCTTAGAAGGCTCTGCACACAAGACAAGAAAGGAGCAGATTAATTTTTGAGTCATTCCTATCCTACAGAGAATCTGCAGCATTCCCTCTTGTGAGCCATTTTTTAGAGGAGCACTTACTTTCCCTGTACCTGTGCCAACCAAGCACTCTAAAAATTAATGCCCTTTCCCAAGCAAGAAAAACATTTATTTAGAGGAAAATTTCTCTCATTAAGACTGACACATTAGAAAACATGTGCTTGAACCAACATAAGTATATCCTACCTTTTGAAGCAGCCATGAGTCAGTAGCAAAGTTTGCATGGAGAACAGTAATCACAGATGCATAGAACTTGAAGCAGTAATTTGTTAATTATTATTTCAAGTATGGAAGAACTTTTTTCAAAAGGTTCACTTCATACCCATAGTAGAAAATAGTCATAGAAAATTAATTCTGTGTAGGACAACATCAGAGCTCACAGCCGTGGAAGCAATTCTGCTAAGTGAGCAAATTACTATTTACATGCTCTTCCAGAAATGCATGGACACCTGAAACAGAGGCATCATTGGCTCCTCAGTCCCTGCCCTTTCTGCCTGTAGCAGTGTATTGCTTATTTCTTTTATTCTGATATTTTCTTTAAAGATTTCCCTAAAAACTGCTCTTGTTCATCATCTCCTTATAAAAACATATCTGTCATGCTGACTACAGCTCTGTCTCTAATCCCATTCGGCTGCAGCCACTCATCAGAGTGCAAGCACTTTGAAGATTAAAAGACAATTGCTTTGTTTCTCATTTCTTAACCACCAATACTCAGGGATGAGTTTTTATCCACTGGCAGGCTCCGAGCAAGAAGGCAAGAGCACGGATAACTAATGACAAATATGTCCATGAAGATGTCTCCTGGCTGTTTTGAAATGCTTCCCTTTGTTCACACAAGAGAGTTGACAAACAAATAAATTAACAGGAAGGGAAAAGACAAGAACAACTTGCAAGCACTAAACGTAACAAAGCTATTTTTCTTTCAAAGTACAATGTTGACTTTCTTTAAACACTTTTCAGGATATTCAAAGACACAAGCAAACAGTGGGATAACTTAATACTTCCCCTCCTTTTCCCCCTACACTGTTTATTACCTTTCCAATAGCTGAGTCATCCAAGTGGAATGAGAGCGTGCACCTCAGCCCTGTCACTGTGCAATCTCACATCTCAGGGTATTAACAGATGGCTTTAGGAAGTCTAGCCATAGGAATGTGACTGATTGCTCTTCTTGTCACTAGGAAGCTGCTACCCTGCAGGGATTCAGCACAGCAGGAGTGGTGGGCATCCCTGAGCCACCTCTGCTAAGCCAGGCAAGTGGCTTCAGCCCAAAGGCTGGGCATGCAGCCACCAGACTGTGCTGAGATGGCAGAGAATGGCTTATACACCATTCCAGCTGCTGCATCAGGCAGCAAGAAATAGAGAGAAAAAGGAGGCTACACCTGTAATCACCACAACCTTCTGTAAGGCAACACGACTGTGCTGTAGGAGGAAAAACAGCAATAGAACTGGACATCTGCTCAAGTTCCAGACATTGACACACACTGCATGTGAAAATGCACACTTTGCGTGGAATAAGATAATTTAAAATCCTCACCGACTCTTAATAAGCAATTCACATGGATATCAAACCTATAGCATCTATTACTTGCAACAAATAAAAGGACCAGACAGCAATTTTTTTCTGCTTCTCAGAGAAATCAACTGTTTTCCAGTGCTTTGCCCATGCAGTCCTTGTGCAGGACCTGCTTTCCACCGTTAGATCAAACTTGCATTCCAAGTGCTTGGGCACTGGAACACAAACTGAATGTACTGGTGAAACCCTGCTTTGGCTGGAACCATGAAAAGGCATGGCACATGCCACCTATGGTCACAACAGGCTATTTCTGCCATTGTAACTTTGTCACACAGCCATTGAATATCCTGAGTTGGATCCCAAAAGGATCTTGGAGCCCAAGTACTGGCCCCGAACAGGCCAAAATCCCAGTGGACGCCTGTGAGTGTTAACCCTGCGTAACTATGAACCCTGCTGGGATGACACGTTGCCTGAAGTAGCCAGCATGATCGAGGCAATGGGGTATGTCCTCATACCTCTTCCAGGCAACATCTTCCAGGCTTTCCCATTGCTGACTAATCCCAACAGGGGCTGCTCTTCCCCTTCCCATCTGTGGAGCAGCTGAACTCCCCTTTCCCATCACAGACTCATCATCTGTACCACTGCACCAGGGGAACATGGGCAGCCCCCTACACACCTTCCAAACAGCCAGCTGTCAGCACAGGGTATCCTGGAAGGGCATGAGTGAGAGACAATGACAAGATGAAGAAAAGAATTTCAAAATAACTAAAACTGATAAAGTGAAAAGTCTTAATGTTTTCCTCCCTTGTACTTTATTGCTGCCATCATAATCTTGCCAATAGGCTGTAATTGGAAAGGGGTAATAGGGAAACCCTCAGGCTTTATGTGGTTTTCTGCAGAAAAATGCTCTTGATACATTGTTAACACTAGAACTCTTTTCACAACCAACTTTCCCAAGAGTCTCAAGCTGCCACCCGAAGGTGTGAACTGCAGACAGTGCTCCTGTGGTAGTGTGGGGCTGCTCTGAGGACAATGGCAAAGGGCAGCCTCCAACAGGACCTGACTTTCAACCTCCTGATAAGCGTGTCCCTGCTAATCCAGGATCTGCAACAATGTCAGCCTGGGCTCCAGACCTGTCCCCTCCTAGCAGAGTCTTTGCACTATGCACCAGAAGAGCCATAAAACACTCCCAAGAGCATATCATGACATTTCCCAACCCTCTCCTCTCCCTTGCTGTACACACACAAGTACACACTGATTGAAAGGGACCCAGGAAACCTAGGGAATTTTCTCCCCCACCAAAGCTGACATGGTAATTTATGTCAAATTTTACATGCTTTTGGAGCACAACTTATTAGAAGCAGCCTGAAAATGGTGAAATTTGGTTCAGTGTGATATATCATTAGGGGCTAGGGAAAATAAAAATGCAATACTGAGCCTAGAGTTTACGTGAGAGAGCAGAACCAAAAAAACCACTTCCCTGAGACCTGCTTGCTCAGGACAATTTTACTGGAATAAGATAGATGTGAATTTAAAATGCTACAGTTACAGGTGCTTAAAGCCTTAAAACAGATAAATTAATTCAGACATTTAATTTGCCTTTCCTCAGATTTGCTGATATTGCTTTGGTAGGGGGTTACATTAAAATAAACAAAACCCCCCTCTTTTGTGGGTCATATTTTTAATGATTTACTGTGGGTCAGCTCCAGTGCAGTAACTGAAAATGTAACTATCCAGCAGCAGCCAAGACTCATAATAAAGGCTGAACACTGCTCCTGAAGCTCCAAGCAAGCCGGCTGTAGTCTGTCTTTGTTACGTGCTGAGACAAAGTGTGGCAAGCTACCCCAGCTCAGAGGACTCACAGCAACACAGAAAGCTCTGCTAGCTCAACCATAAATTAATCACAACCACATCTGCAAAGATATTGCACTCACATACACTTCTGCATTTACACAACTCACACTCTTGCATTCATAGTTTAAGGCATACTGTAAAGCTTTTCCATTTGTGAAAGGCATCACATGCATTTGTTGATGCATATGAGCATATTTGCTGCCCTGTTTTATTGTCACTTTTTGTTTTCTTAAAAGGGTGCAATCCTGAGGTTTTACCCTCAGCAAGATGTTTAAAAATGAGACAGACACAGCAGAGCACCCTATTCTATCTTCTCTTGACTCATTACCTTTCACATGTATCAATGACATTTACTGTAGCAGCAGAAGTGATAACACACAAAACCACCAAGTTACTTTGTAATGCAAATCTGTATTAATGGAATAGGTCATGCAGTCGATCAAACACAAATTGGAAAAGAATCACGTAAGTTAAAAAAAATGGTACCTGATATAGGAACACCACTTTTTTTAAAAGTTACAATTAAAATATACTTCATTTTTGCAGACAAAATTATAATGACACACAGCATGGAGAACGTGTGTATTTCAGCCTAAAATTTTTTTTTCTGTAAGGGAAAACGACAATATTTACCTTCAGTGCCAATGTAACAAACTATATATTTTCAAACAAGCAAATTCAAAATGATACAAAGTAACATAAACAGGCTGTTTCAAAACAGCCAATCTGCCATTTGATCTCTGTGTTTACTTTCATTTCTAAGTTAAAGAGCTTGATCCTCACCCTACGCCTGACAAGCGGCAGGGCCCCCCTACCTGCAGCTCCTGAAGCCCCGTGAAGCCAGGGACGAGACCAGGCATATAACAACAGAGGCGGCTTACTCTAACCTGTGAACCCTTGGCATCCTGAAAAACTCGAGCAGGAAATGTAAGTATGGGAGACAGCACTGTAGCTAAATCCAACACAGCACAGATTTTATTTGCAGGGAGCTATCTTACAACATGTGCTAAACTTCTTCTTAGATGGGGTTCAATATGCAGAATAATACAGCAGGTGTCAATTTTTAAGAAAACCCAAAAAAATATGGTTTTAGTCTTTTAAGAAATTGTACCATTCCAAGACTCAGAAAATCAATGAAAGCAAGCCATTTGTTTACATATGAAATAAACCCACAATGAACAGACTTGACATCCTCTATTCACTAGAAATCACTTGTGGTGCACGAGCTTCTTTCAAGAAAGGGCATCCCGATTATCCTGTTAACTCTGTACTGACCTCAGCTGTACTAATTTCTGTTTTCCTTTGCATTGCTGCATTTACCTAATGTTGCCAGACACATTTTGAAGCCTTTTTGTTTGTTTACCCGCCGTAAAATTGCGCACGTTAAGCATAAGCAAGCCTAATTTAATAGCGTTACTTGGCAGAACCCACATGTTCAACAGTTTAAACTAGAGTTTTCTCAAGCCAGTTCCCACCACGCCGTCCCGGGCTGTGGAGCACGGCCAGAGCAGCACTCCCAGCGCCTCCTTCCCCGGGCTGACCGCGGCGGGAAGGCACCGGCTCGCCGCGGGCAGCTGCGCCCCGTGTCCCCGCTGCCGGGGGTGCCCCCGGGCCAGCCCGTGGCTCCGGCACAGCCCCTCGGCTGCCGGGGCTCCCCGAGGCACCCTAACTTTTCTCTGCCGGTCGCAGGGGAGCCCCCGCCGGGGCGCTATTCCCGCGGCCCCGGGCCCGGCCCCGCGGGCGGCGCCCACGCCCAGGCGCTGCCGCGCCGCAGACAATGGGGGCGGCAGCCCCGCGC
>JAYDZK010000274.1:21054679-21108643 GCA_034509185.1 Euphonia xanthogaster
GGGCCCAGCCCCGCCCGCGGCTCCGGCTCGGCCCTCGGGCACCGCTGGGGCCGTCCCGGGCACCGCGGCTCCCCTGAGGAGATGCCCCGGGGAAAGCGCCGCTCCCCCGGGCGCTGCCTCCTCGGGCAGGCTGCGCCTGCCTGGGCCGGCGGAAGAGCCCACGGTACTGTGAAAAACATGACTCCTTAAAGCGAGGTGAAAATTCCCACTTATGTGCCAGCAGCCACGAAGACAGCAAACACATAAATTTCCCCTCCAAATATTTCGCGCGAGAAATTTCAGCCAGCCCAGATGTCACCGTTTTTCGCTGTCCGGGAGTGTAAATTTCAGCGCTAGAAGCGCTCAGTTGAAAAGGCACCAGCGTTCCCGGTGCACCTCGCTTGTGCAGGCGGCATTTTCCGCCCGAAAGGAGCCGCACGGCGCAGGCTGGCCAGCCCGTGTCCCCGGCACCAGCACCGCCCCACCCGCAGCCATCCCTCCCTTCTCCTCGCAGGTGCGCGCTGACAATTCAAACCCAGCCGCAGCGCAATCCACACAAATGTGACCTGCTGCAGCTGTGCGCATCCCCCACCTGCAGCAGAGCCTTCGCAAAGCTCGCCCAGGACAAGCGAGTGTTTGCGGGTGTTTTTCTGGACTTCGTGGAGCGTGTCCCACCTTCTCCTGGGGCGCTGTGGCGGCAGGCGTGCAGTGGGAAGCCTGCCTGCAAGAGAAGGCTCTTGGCAGAGAAGAGCCCGGAGGAAGAAAAGCATGTGCATTGGCTGCAATTAGTGGCTTCAGCTCTGTGAGTGCAGCTCAGGGTCAGCTAGTGAATAAAACACCTTTCCTTCCACGAGGCAGACAAAGCATTAAGGCCTGTCTAAAAAACAGGTGGTTTATGCACTTAGCTGCACTCAGGTGTCCATGTTCAAAATTCTGCCTAATCTTTGTTGTAGAGAACCAAAGGAAAACATCGTAGGGAGTTTTCAATGTATCCAGATATCCTTTAAGACAAAAACATGACATTTGTTACGTCTGTCATATATTTCAAAACACAGGTTTTTATGTTTATATACTTCACTTAGTGTGCAAAGTTAAAAAAATAAACATGAGAGTGATTGTTTCCTTCTTCTTATTACTTCCCAAATAAATTCTAGCACGATGGACCTGATTTTACAAAATATTTTCATTTTGCATGTATAAAGTGCAAATGTTTACTGAGCAGATGGACTACCAAGAAATAATATTTCAATTGCAGGGCTAAAAGAAGGTTAAACATAGATGAAAACTGGTTTGAAAAAAAAAAAGCAATGCAAAAGATCTTTGCAATTCTGCCTACATGATTTGACCTTTGTGTGCAGAGTGTTTTCCTTGGCTTTTTGGAAATAAGTTAGATCTTCAGATTTTTTTTCCCCCTTATGTTTCCTGGAATTAAATCCCAAGCTTTCATTCCAACTTCCTTCAATTAAATGGCCAGCTTTCACTCTTCCACTACTCCCAAATGTTTTTTTGTTAACTATTCAACCGCACGTTTACATTAAAAAATGCCTTCCTGTTCAGAGTGTAAAACTATTTTTCATAACTGGCGGTATGAATACTACAGTTAAGATCAGCCTGAGTGCTTTGATTAGTAATTTCAATTGTCTGATAATGCCTTTGCTATTAGTGCAGCTATTGCTAAAACCTAGGGAAGTGTGTTGTCATTTCACAGTACTGTGGTTACTGTGCTTTGCTGTGCCTGGACCAGTAGCTGATCAGAGTTTTCAGAGCTCAGTGGTTATTTCTGATTAGATTCTTTGCTTGGCTTAAGAGGACGTTTTGGCCCTGGCTCCAGCAGCCTTTAGGGAGCAGCGGCAGCTTTTGGAAGGACTTCACCACCAGGCTCATCCCCAGAGCCCCCTCGGGTGCTGGCCAGCGCCAGGTGTGCACATCTGTACCATTGGCACCTCTGGCTTTACAAGGGCCCAGCCTCAGCGCAGCGGGAGCAAATCAAAGGTGCAAAGCAGAAAAAAACATTGGCCCGAAATTCACCCGGCGAAGGTCCTGCCACCACATCCTGCTTTTGAATGGGCCTGAAATCCTCAGAGATATCTCTTTAATAACAACATTATCTTAAAATTACGTAATGCCTTATCAAGCCAGCACATCTTATGCAGGAGCGATAACAATGATTTAACTACAACTCTGGGAATTTCATTAGAAAAGAGCTGGAGCTCCCCCAGCACCAGGCCCGTGGCCGTGCACAGGGAGCACGGGAGGAAATGCGGATGCTCGGGAGCAGCCGGCGCGGCTCCCACCCGGCGCTGCTGGGCCCGAGGGGCTCCTCCTTCCCGGAGAGCCCGGCTTGCTCTCTCGCAGGGGAGAGAGCAAAAGAGAACCTCGGTGTGCACCACCTCGGTTTAAATGGCAGCAAGGATGAGCTTGGCGTTTGTTCCCCTGGATCTTTAGCCCTTGAAAAGCCTCCCTTGTAGACAGGCTTGTTAGCATCATGTTGTGCTGCAAAGGTGCCACCTGGTAGGAATATTTGCGGATGTATTACAAAGTGTGCCTCAAGGATAAAGGTTCCAGAAGAGAAATAAATAAATGTGTAAGATGCTATTTTCTGGCCTCTCATTGTCCTTAAGAGGTTCCTTGCCTCATCTTTCAAACCTCAATATTCTTTAGAAACTGTAGTCAGTTACTAGAGATTCATTATTCATGTAAAATATCATCACTGGGGTTTGGGATTGGTTTCTAGTGTTTAGGTCTTTGGGGTTTTTTTTTGGTTCCTCTCCTTTTGCTGTCTTGCTCTGGGTGCTGAGCACCATGAGTCCAGGGGCCTATTTTCCAGTGACTTTCCTGTGATCCATCACCTTGTCTGAGAGTCTGGTACAAAATTGCTTCTAATTACTTGACATTTATTCTTCAAACCTTAACTAATGCACTAATCATATAGTGATAAATGAGATTTTAAAATTAATCACTGACATTTTTAAAGATTTATACACAACTGTAAAAACAGGTTCCCAGCTAGTAAATATAATGTTGTGTGAAGAAAAAAAACCCCAACCCACCATAAATTAAAGCTGTCTTGTATTAATAGGAAGCAGTAAAATGAAGACATGGTGAGATGTTACCTGATGAACAGGGGTAGCATCTTATCACAGTTAGTGTCTTCCTGCTACAGATCCCCCTGACAGGGGGAAAACAGCATTTGTAGAAGCCTTGTTACGTGCAGAATTTAATTTAGCTTTTAATGTGTAATTGCTGGAAGTTTGTGGGGCAGGCAGAGAAGTGGCCAAGAGCTGTCTTACCAAGCAGATTTGGAGTTCACAGTGTTTGCAATGGAACATTTACTCCTTGGAAAACAGCAATTCAGATTTCTACCTCTTGTTCAGTAAGATAAATTCAATTACTTTAGCTAATTTAAAAGTCATCCATAAAAAGTTGAAAGGCTGACCAGCCAGCTTGCTAGTTATAATTAATATTTATATAGATGACAGCTATTTGAATATTACATCAAGCCTATTACCAAACCCAGAACAGCCATTGCACATTGCCAGCAATTTGGATAATCTTTCTCCCTTTGATGAGAGAACTGCCATTTGAGCCTGTCTTTTGGATGCTGCTGCTGTTCATTATTAATGGCAAAATCATTTAAGACTGATATTACCAAACAGTGTACAGGCATAGAGGGAAAGAGAATCCTGCATCTACCGCAGCAGCTGTGAACAACCTTTGCAGATCAGACACAATCACTGTTTTAGTAGGGTCTATGCCAGCCTATAGATTTTTGAGGTATTTCTTTTCCTTTTATCCACAGTGTACAGACTAGCAAAATAAGTTATTAGGAGGAACTTGCATCTTGAATTTTCTGATCTGCTGAAAAATCAATTTCTTGATTTTCTGATCATTGCTGAAAAAAGGGGGACTTGTATAACATCCACCACAGCTCCTGTTTTAAATCACGAAATCACAACTACCACATCAGCCACTCACATTTGGCATCCTGTCCTGATCCACATGACCTGCACTATGTCCCCATAACAACTTAGAGCAGCTTGGTACACAGAGCATGGTGTACATCAGAGAAATGAAAAATGGGCTTAACACACCTGCTTTTGGTTCTCTGGCAGAAATAGGTGACAATGACAACCTTTAGATTTGGATTTTTTTTTCTGGTTACAGTAGAAGTGAATACCATAAGATCTAAAGGGAAGAACATACTAGTGCAGTCTTAATTTTAAAACTAAACTAATGCTGTTTACTTGAAATCTAAAGAATGTGTTGTGTTTAGAATGTTATGTTAGGAGAAATTATGCCATTTTTGAATGGAAGTGCATCAAAGGAAAAAAGCTGCCTCTTGCCTGTGTTTCCTGAACAAAGTCCTTCATGAAAGAATTTTTAAGGACTTTTACATCATGACTGCACTTAATTGGATTTCCTAGATGTGCACAAATGTGTGAGAATTACATCATAAACAGCTGCTGGGCATAACAAATAGCTGATGCTACTTGTGTAGCAGGTACAAAATCATATGATCTTAAACTTTGATGCTAACATGCATTTCTCTTGAAGCAGGTTCCAGCTGATGTTTAGAGCTAACAGTATCAAAACTATTTATAGTTGAAAAAGGGTTGTTTGGTTTTTTTCCCCCATTTGCAGCTGCTCTGAATGCACTTTAACACCAGACTTTTTTATGAGCTTTCTAAATGCTCATGTGCACACTTACTGGCATGTCCCTTAAGCATAGACTTC
This sequence comes from Euphonia xanthogaster, assembly GCA_034509185.1. Lineage (NCBI taxonomy): Eukaryota > Metazoa > Chordata > Aves > Passeriformes > Fringillidae > Euphonia > Euphonia xanthogaster. Next base: position 21,059,393 of record JAYDZK010000274.1, read on the forward strand.
TAATGTGAAATCAGTACCAAAATTATTAAAATACTAGGAAATCTCAAATTGCTTGCACTTGTGCTCAGATATAAGAACTACATATTTTGCATTACATTTTCTAAGAATCCTGTGTAAGAAACACAATATGGTTTTGATTTCTTGTTTTATTAAGTGAAATGAACAGGCTAATTAAAGAAATTCCAGGAAGTTTCTGCTTTCTGTCTCCTAGGGACAAGCCTCAAGTGTCAAAGGAGATAATACTGATGGCTGTAAAACATCCAAGTGTGTTTATACTGGCTATAAAATGCAGCTTATTCCTTCTATTTAACTTGCACAATTTTTTTGTTTTTATACCATGCTTAGAAATTCATATTAAGCATCAGTTGAAGTAGTGCTTCTGTATATTTGGAAAAAAAACCATGGTAATTGCAAGTTAAAAAACAGAAGGCGAGCCAAGGGCAAAACAATTTTAGGAATAAACTGTTAAGACTATAATTTCATCCATAAACAGTAAAAACTAAGAGCAAACTAGCCATCAAAAAACATAAAACTCTGCAAGATACTTCTAGTCCCATCTTGCAAAATGTCTTTAACCCTGAGTGAAGGATGATCTCCTACTTGAAGCCATGAGCTGTGCTACAGAACTGGCAGTGGCTCTGCATGCAACCAGTTGAGCCTTCTAGAACTACTAGACCCACTTCTAGATCTCCTGGATGGATTTGAGGAATTTTTAAAGAAATTGAATCTTCTCGTAACAATTCAGCAATTCTGAAGTGCTCTATAGAACCAACATATTCTTGGTGCCATTATTTGATTTTCTAGTATCAGTCCTGCAAATTTCTACATTCCTAGAGAAGCCAATGTATGTGTTACTGAAGCCAGTCAAAAATAATGTTTTTAATAATTAGCTATCCCATGCAACTTGCTTCTCAGACAATGTTGCACTTTCTAGAATATTTAGTGTTCTTTGAGATAATTTCCACAATTCAGACCACATGAAATATTTAGAGGTATTTTAAGGCTCAGTAGTGCACTTCACATGAACAAGGGTGTGTGGGCCCTGGTAAGGCAAACTGTATCAGATTTGAAGTTGAATTTTATGTAATAGTTTAGAAAAACAAGTAAGAAATTTAGTCTAGAAACACTGAGAATTTTCTGCTGTATAGACAGATGCAATCATGTTATCAAGGGACTTTGTAGAATGAAATTGAATGACTTGAAGAACTTCTAAGTCCAAGCTTCAAAATGTTGAGATAGCAGAAGCACAGGATAACTAATCAGAAGTTTAAAAAATCTCTGATACATGTGTTTACTTCCACCAGGGGGACTTTTGAAGGAGAATATAAAACCTTCCAAACAGAGCAGGCAAGCACATGCACTACTGGTACCTTCCTGCTTTGCTGCACAGCTAACCCTGTCAGCAGCCAGGTAACAGCAGCAGGGCACAAAAGACAAGCGAGAATAATGTTGGAAATATCTTTCAAGAACATCATTAGCTCTTCAGCATCACAGAGAGATGACATTAACCAAAGCAACTTCAAAGAGCTAAAGGAGATTAAAGTTTTTCCTCTTAATGATTCTAAAGTGTTATTGAAGGGATCAATAGCTCTTCCTGTTGAACAAGCTGTTCAAATCAAGTATTCCTGAAGAGGAGATAAACCATTCCTGGAAGTAATAGTGGGATTTAATTAGGATTTGAGGTTTTTCACTATTCATTAATTTATCTGCAAGTATCACAATAGTTTTAGTGAACTGTAAGTTTACAACAGTAAGATTCCTTACGAAAGGAATTACCTGATGCCTTCTGAGCCCTTAATTGTGCCAAAATATGTTATTTACTATGTCACCCACACAGAGAGAAATCTCTCTTTCCTGTACCTGATGTCACTGTTTTTTACTGGGGGAGGAGGAAAGAATGAAGACAGAAAAAAACCCCACATTATTTCCCCTTTCTTTTATAATAAAATAATTACATCCTATGGTGGTCCACATTTTGCTTATTGTAAACCAGGACACGTGGAAAGCCCCTTAGAAAATCAAAACTAAATTAGACTATTACTAAGGCTTGGCAACTTTTCAGCAAGCAGAAGTTTTATTTTAAACAAAATCAGAGATAACTGATCTTGCAACCTGACTTGCACATCAGCACACCAAGCTCAGATCTGGAATTCAACCTCATGTATTCACTTGTGAAATCATGCAATCCTCAATCAAGGACATATACAGGCAACTAATTCCTGGTTGATTCCTTCCCACACTGTTTCTAGTGGTTTTTGACACAGAGATATGATACCAATGCTTTCAGTGCAAACAAAATGACTTCAGAATTCAGAGTTTATCTGCACCAATGAGTCACTGATAAGGGAAGCACTTTCCAAAGAGGTTTGGATTTTTTTTCTCCTTTTTTCTTAAAGGCCAGTAAGTCAAGAAAATACATTTTGAAAAGCCACAACCAAGCAAAATTCTTTGGCAAACCCTGTGCAATATTACAGGAGCAGAGGGACCCAGGCCCTCACCATTTCTGTGGGCATTGCAGCAAGGTTTCAGCTGCCACTTTGCTGCTTGTTGTCAGACAACAGCTTCTTGGGCCCCCATGGGAACACTGCTCTCCTTTCTGCTCCCACATGGATGCATTTTCATGACAAACACATCTTGAACTCTTCAAGGGTAACAAGGGCCAAAAAAATCCAATTAGCTTATTGTCTGAGTGTTCAAATCAAAAGCAATAATCCAGATTATAATGTTATATAGTATTAAAATAATTTCCTCCTTGCAGCATATAACCATTAGCCATATAAAGACCAAAGCCCCCACTAAAACACTGGAAGCAACATTGCCTGCATTCTGCCCAGTTCCTTGAAGGAATGAAAAACATTGTGTAGGCACTATATTTTATTTCACTTGTTTTTGTATGGAGATAAACAGCTGCAAAAACAGATGCAAAGTTCAGGTGGACCATTACTGAATAGTTGTTTTCCCTATTCTTTCTCCTTTGTTTCCAGGTTTGATCGCAGGGCTACTTGCTCTTAAGATTTCTTTACTGTGTGCACAACAGAATGCCTTCCTTCTGATTGTGGAGAATCATAACCTCCTTAAAGCACCCTGCTGCTCTGAAAACTTGAGAGTGAAGGGCAGATGCAGCTGCAACAGCTGCAAGACTGCAGTTGTTTCTCAGAGAAAGCCATTATTCTAGCTTTAAGAAATTGTCCCAGATCTAGGGATTTCCTTGTCTATTTTTAGCAAGCACAAACAAGACAGATTTGTTGGTGCTTTTCAGACTGCATTTGCCAATCTCCCCAAACTCTTTTTGTTCTGCCTACTTAAATGTGCTTCCATGACAATTTACTCCCACTAAACCAGTGCTGCTCTGGTCCTGTTTCTACTCCCTCCTCTTTCTCTGCAGCTGCATTGGCTGTGGGCCAATGCCAGTGTCTAGGAAAAAGCCAGCAGCTCTCTAGAGGGACAGAGAAGTGCTGCATCACAGCAACAGCAGTGAGCACAGAGCAGCCCAAAGGCTCAGATGACCCTTTTGCTGACCTGTGCTCTGAGTGCCCTTGCTAACCAGATGCTGCAGTTTACTCAACACCATACAAAACAAGAGTCAAGGTTAAGGATTTCTCCACCCATCCACAAACTCCCTCCCAGCCCACCAAACTGATGTCATGCCATCTTCAGAGACTTCTACAGTGAGGTCAGTGGGACAGATTAGATTTCTGCACCAGCCTGCAGAGCACATCTCAGAGCCCCTCGGCCTGACTACAGCCTTGGCAGCTGCTGCTGCCAGCATGGTGCAATAGAATAGGGCAGCATGGACCAGCATATGCAGGATTCAAACAAAGCATGGAGAAAGCAGATCCATAAACAACACAAACCCTGTCACAATGAAGTGCAAACCCACAGAAAGATAAACCACTGCAGAGCTCTGTTCAGTTGGCTCCACGTATAAAGCCAGACTATCTCCAGCAGTGAGCTCATATCTCATGCAGGCTCCTATGCCCCATTTACATTTATAAATATATTTAAATAGAGCCAGAAGGTTTTATTTTTATTATTCATTCTTGCTGTACAAATAAAGTCTGTAATTCAACTCTAAAAGCCAGTTTATGGCTGTTACTTTTCCAGGAGTCTATTCTAGAGGCCAAATTTTAGTTTTGTTAATATTTTAGAGTTCATATTCTACTCTAAGGAGCCAAGGAGGCAAACTATGTCATGGAGAATCTTATACCATTCCCTGTCAGTTCACAAGAAGAGCAGAAGGGATGGCTTCCCCTGTGCTCCTTGGAGAATGACAAGCCAGAGGGAAAAGCCTCCTACCAGGAGAGACAGATGAGCAGTCAGGGAAACAGAGGTGGCTTTCAGCTCTTTACACACAGCAATGGCCAAATTGTATTTTAGTAGCAAGTAACAGTAAGGTGTGGCTACCAACTAGGTATGAAATTTTATCCAACCCTTGGCAGGGGAAACCTCCCTGATGGCCTGAGGCCAGCTGCAGAGGCAGACAGAGAGTTCCCAAGCAGCTGGGCAGCGTGGTGTCCCTGCCACTGCTGGCCCAGCTTGGGGGGGTGCACCTTCCCTCGAAATCTTTATCTTCTTTTCTCAAAGCCTTAATGTGCTGTAAAGTGTAGAACACCAGGAAAAAAACAATGAAAACTTGGTGTCAATATAAAAAAAAAAAAAAGCTTAAAATATCCAGTAGTTACCACTAGATGGCATTTTATCCCAGAGAAACCAGAAACGCACGGGTCTGGGATTGTTACACACAGCAGGAAATAGTACAAAATGAAATTACTTACTTCATTCGGTTAATAATCTATTATCCATCGTCTTGTAAAAGCAAAACATTACTAACAGAAGACACTTCATTTGCAGATTGATAAATCCTGTTTATTTAACTATAGCTTGTGACTCTTCAACCCTCCACTCAGTATGCTGGGGTTTGAGCTTTTGTCAGCACTTACCAAAAATCACTTCCACACTAAATGAAAGACAAATGTAGCCCAAGTCACAGACTTTGAGCATGCCATGGAAATCTGCCAGAAATGCCTTGCTCCAGTAACTATATACAGTATTTCCTGTGTTATTTTTGGATAAACCCTTAAAACAGATTGCAGTATAAAAAAGAGTTTCCATTCAGGAAGAGAGCTGAAATAATAATTTAATAACATTCACTTATTAATATTATATTTTTCTGTGCTTCATTTTAGTTTGTACAAGCTGTGATGATTTACATTTGTAATCTCCACAGGGTCCAATGCCTCACATCCAGAGGTGCAGTGAAGCTCTGCTGGGTACAACCTAGGGGCACATGTAGGTGGCATTGTTTAATAGGATATTGTTTGGCATTTGTAAACCTCTGTGTCAGATTAAACCAAGCAGGAGTATTTCCCTTACTCTGCAGCAGGGGTAAGGAAGTAAGGAGACTGTACATGATGATGCACAGCATGTCTGTGCACTGCTCAAATTTTCTTTGACTAAATTATGTTTACTGACAGAAGAACTGATGGTCGTTAGCAGTGGCTAAATCATATCCTGCTCTCGTACTTGCTTAGAAAAGACTCATTATAGAAGGAACCTTACTTCACTAAGATAAAATTAATCCTCACCTCTTCATAAAACAGGCACAAGCTTCTTTGAAGTTGGTAATGTAGAAAAGCTGCTTTAAGTCAATTAATTTATGAGATTGTGTGTTGCAAAACTTTAAACAGCTTTATATAGCCTTAATGATTATATATTTGCACTTCTTTTTAGTTTAAATTTAGCTTAGTACTATTCTCCATCAACATAAACTGGACTAGAATAAACCAGTAGACATGTGAAACTGAAAGTTTTCAATCTGTCAAAGTTTGTAACAATCTAACTCTGACAAAGAGATGACATTTTCTTCAATAGACAAGACCTGTGGGACTTAGGCACTCTCTAGAACATGTCTGAGTGCCTGGCACATTACACAATGCATTTCCATGAAGGAGAGGTGTGTGCCCTTATCCAATATGTGAAAACAACAACAAAACCTAAACCAGACATGAAATTACAAGAGCAGGTAAAGATCGTGAATTTCTTTCTTGAAATGAAACAAACAGAATTTGTATAACAAACTGGTACTTACAATACAAGGGAAGCATCCCAGGGAGTATAAAGTCTCCATCCCAAGAAGCCAGTGCTGTGACAAATACAAGCCTGCAGTCAGCTCAGAAACCATTCTGGTTGTATGGTGACTGGGAACAGAGCTCAAGGCTCTGGGGCCAGCAACCTTCCTACACAGCATGCAAGAGAGTGCTGCATGATTTAGAAAAGAGTAAACTCCTATTAGAATCAGGACTCTAAAAAGTTTGGGTAAATAGTTAGATACAGGATAAAGAAATATTTTGCATATTCGCACGAGTATTGAGTATTGAAGTCATAAATTGTAAACTTAATAGCTTAAGAGTTACTAAATAGTCAACAAAATGAGCAAGTGTTCAAAATGTCATCCAGTGAAATAGCATCTCCTCAGTATTTACAAGGATTACACATTTTTTCAGCAAAAATCATTAGCCTTCTACAGCAATTCTGCTGAAAGAAAGGACAGAAGGCAAGAAGACTGAAATAGTAGCCTTTTGCTTGTTCTCTAATCATAGCCAGGCTGACTATAAAGTCTCTTGGCATTTTACAGACAGCCAGAATGACTGTACTATACATTATATCACCTTTTAGAGTATCTTTCTCAACAGAGCATTATGAATAACAGGATGTTTATACTACTTACCTCAAGTGAGATCAAAACATTTCTAACATCACTGTAATCATTTGGAAGAAACAGATCTTCACAGAAGGCATCTTTGTGTCAGAGGAAAGGGCTGCTATAATTGAGCAGTGAAATGCAGCACCCTCTTGGTGCAGATGTCTCCCCCCTCAGTTTCATCTTCTCAATTTATTCAGGGCAGTTTATTTTGTTTGCTGCTAAGGCAGAGGGCTCGTTCTCTCCTTACTCATCTCCTTTTCCTCCTGATTAGAATCCCAGATATAGGACCAGATATATTTTCCTATTTTCTTTTTAAACATAAGTAAATTAGTAGGCTTTTCCAAATCATTCAGTTAATAAAATGCAGCAGCCCAGTTGTTTCTCAAAGGCAGTATTTTTGCCTCCTGTAATGGTCTAGAACAAGTGATTCAGCTAAAGGGAGGGAAATACTACTCACAAACCGTGCCAGTACTAGCTTGTAGCAAAACGAGAGCAGGAACATTTTAGGCTGTAGGAAAAAAAAAAACAGACCTTAACTTTCATCTTTCAGGTAGCTAAACAGAGCCATCAGACCAGCCTTCAGCACATTCCACCCACCTGGGCACAGATGGTGTGAAAGGGAGCTGTAATAGCTCATGCTTGTACTTTGATGTACTGTGATAGCCACAGGCAAGAGTGAGGGGAGGAGAACATGGCTCCCTGCAATCCTGTGTCTCTGGAAGCTCTCCCTGGCAGTGCCTCCTTCCTGAAGCTCATCTCAGCCCCACACTGACAGTCCTCCCTAAGCCAGAGCACTCTCCTCTAAGCTCCTTATTTGCAAACCGAGTATCACCAGGCCCTGCTGCCCAAGGTGCTTACAAATACTGCCCCCTCTCTGCCCTGCTCTGTTTCTGCTGTTGGTATTAAAACCAAAGAGTTCCTAGAAACACGACTCCTGTTTGCTTCAAGCTGTTCTGTACCTTCTATGCTTGTCATCAATTCTAGTCAGTCTATGCAGCTTAAGCTACTGTCTCTTTACCTATGGACTAAAAATTATAATTGTCCTTGCATAATGATTTTACAACACTTTTCTGATGAACTATTCATCCCCCATTAAGTTACAGGTTGTTTATCTAAAAACCTAAGAACCCCCTCTCCTGTGCCTCCTCTTTTCCCCCAAAATTAATAGGATAAAGTGCTTATAACAATACACATCATTATAGAAAATGGTAATAGAAGAGGGATAAAGATTTTGAGCAAGGGTTAAAATACAGTAATTACAGAAACTGGATCAGGTTTATGGATCTCCTTGTTCTACTGACAGCCATGTGATTAGATGATAACTCACCGCACACCTAGGAAGTTAAAAACTCTTATTTAGAGAGGGTTGCACTTTGCAGAGTTATGAAGCCCTCAGCATACAACCTGCACTCATTAGTTGTGCACAGCATCTGTAATGAAATCTTTTGTAACACTCCAAAGTCCTTCCATACCTAAATATATATTTTATAATGTATCTTAGCTAGGAAGATGTAAATATCAAGATAACATAAGCTTCTCATATCTATCTTAGCTGAAGACAAGGTACAAAGTGTGCAAAAGTTTCTTTTCTGCCTTCTAGAAATGGAAGTTTGCTACAGAGGGCGAATACAACCAAGGAGGAAGCAATACAAAAAAAAGAGAGAATTCCACATTGAATATTGTAAGCACTTTCTGGGGCTCATCACACAAAGAAAAATATTTTGAAGAGGAAGAAAGTAACGAAAAAGAAAGGTCATGATCCTACATTCCATAAAGGAAGGAAAAAATAAAAAAGAAAAAAAAAGTCACATTAAACCCTAAAATTAAAAGGAGAGCTACCATTGAAGAATATGAAACTTTGAAAATTTCATGATAAAAATCATCCAAACCAACCCTACACAGCATTACACAACACGGGTTAAATAAATCATACCTGTGTTACTTTTGATAGAATGGTTAAAAACAGATGTAAAGACTACTGCAGACCAATCTTACACTGACTGTTCTGCAGTGTAAATGAGCACAGTTCCAATTATGTCTCTACTGAGGGAAGCAACAGGCAGCATATAAATGCAAACAGCCTTCATTAGACACATTGTCATAAGTATATTAATCATGTCAAGAAGCATTGCTCAAGTTTCCTTCAGTGCAATTTAACATACCTTACTTTATTAGGATGCACTTAATTTCACTATGCTTTCTCCTCATTATCATTTATGATGACCAATTAAAATGTTTGTGTCTGTCTCTAAGCAAATTACTCCTGTAATTCAGGTAGCTGAAATCACTGCTCATCCCACACTTCTGTCATCTCCTTCTCTCAATGCAATATCTTCATTTCAGAGGCCCAGCCACTCTTACCATTGCAAACAGAAAAAAATCCCTTACTTAAATTGAATAATTAAGATGTAAACCTGAGTCTTTTTACAGCACAGACATTAGGAAGTGGGCTGGTTCTCCTCCCCTCACCCAGAGTACCCCCATTTTACAGCCTTCTGTTCCCCTGGAGTTACTAGCACAACCCATAGTCAGAAAAAGAAGGTAACAATGCAAGGGAGGCCTCACACATTTTTCTCATATGGGGTTAAAAGTTGTGTGCGGCTTCACTTCATTTGGTCCATACACGGAACAAATGCAGACACACAGCAACTTCACTCTTCAGTTTCCTCCAAAGCCTCTGTACCAGGGCTCTGGCACGAGCTTTTCAAACGATAACAGAATGTGCCATTCCATGCAGGTTTCCAACATCCACAAATAAGCCAAACCATTTTTACTATTCTGAACATCAGGTGTGAGGGCATGATTTTTTCTGAACCCTTGACAACACAACTGTGAGCCATTTATCTGATTGCAGCTGTTATTTCTGGCATCATGTATACTGAAATAAGATTAAAATAACTGGAAGTTAGGTGGAAATTCTGATTACACACAGTGCTTTTGCTGCAGAACTCAGGGCAACCAGGAATGGCTGAGCAACATCTGGGATCACCAAGCTATGTTTATGAACTCATTTATCTGTGGATTACCTTGGGCTCCTGGAACTAATGATACAATGCTTGTTCCTCAGCAGCTGCTGGAGCTCGGCTTGGTATTTACCTTATTTTTCTCAAGAAACATACATGTTCTCATTTACATAACATTACTTTGACACTACAGTAATGACTTCCAGAAAAACACTGGTAATTCCAAGGATGAAGAAACAAGTCTGAAGACAGTGCAGCCTTTTAGAACAATTATAATTTCATTAAAATAGGAACATAACTTAAAGATAGATTTTATTCTCTTTGATGATTTACTCATGCAAACTGCACATAAAAGAAAACAGTACAGTTTGTGAAACATGTCAAATGTAAAGACCCAAAATGCTAAGTACAGAAGTAGTGTGACAACGTCTCAAAACGGAATCCATGGTAGTACGGCTAATACCTTTTCTCTATTTGCTGAACACAGATTTTAATGGTTCTTTTTCCAGCCCCACTGTTAAATTCATTAACTGTTTACACATCTCCTATACACTTATGTAGACTTATTTTACAAGCGCAACAGTTTTGTTATAAAAAAACTCCACTATATGATTTAAAAGCCTTTGTGTTTAGGAGGGCAAATTATAGTATGATCAATGAGGCCGCATCTAGTCCACCAAACCTACAATGAAAAGTGACTGTAGAGCTTTCTTGCAGAATTCACATTTTGTGCCTTAGCAATTCATTTCTTTCTCGCAAGAGGTCCATTGTATTTAACCATCCTGGAAACGTTCAATAACTGTTACAGCTTTTTATCTTGAAATTGGGAAAGTAAGACTTTTAAACACATGAGGTTATCAACACAACTTTCTTAGTTTTAAAATACAAAATATTTAAATTCCCTAATATTTTCATGCTTAAAGCCCTGCAATGATACATATATGACTTAGATACTTCTTTGTCCAGTTTTCATTACAGTATGGTTGTATATATATTGCAGAAATTATATTTTCCTGTGAATCAATTACATTTTTAGATTTAAAACTGAACCAAATAGAAATCTGATGGCACTGACACTTAAAAAACGCATGGTATAGTGTGGAGAAGGAAGAGCAAATGAACTACACAACCCATTATAAATGCATTAAATCTTTGTTATATACATAATGGAATCCTGCTTTACTGCCAGTTGCTACTATGCATCTGTTTTTGCTATTATACAAAGTTTTCCGACCTGAAAGCACACATCTACTTTTTTTAAAACAACTTAATCTATTGTAAAATATTGTACTGTATTTTGAACATGAGTACAGAATCAAAATAGATAATGGCACATTTAAAAAACTCAGTATCCTACAGATGACTGGATAATGAGAAAAAGTGTACCTACAATCATCTCATCAGAAACAAACTACATCATGGAATGTTAGTTATCCAAGTTCGCACAGTAAATAACATTTTAAAACTGCAATCACCTATCAGCCAGCATCACATTGAAGGCATCTTTAAACATTCAAGCAAAAGACTGCTGGCATTAACTACTGAACCATTCTCACACACACACCACACACACCACATTATAATTACATTGTTTCCAAGATACGGTAGATACTGATTTTTTTTCCACAAGAAAGGTATCAAAATTTTTGCTACTAAAAGATGACAGTGCTTACACAAGAATTAAGTACAAGTTAGCTTGCAAATACAAGACAATGACAAAAAAAAGTCGAGTTGTCTGAAGAAGGATTTTAGGCTTTTCTGGCATCCAAAACCATGAGTAAACTCCTTAGTCTGCGACTCAAAAATCCACAAAATATCAACCTACTTTGGAATAGCAAGTATTCCATATTTGATAACCCTGTATTTTACAATATGCTTACTGGTTTCAGCCTAGCAACAAGGGGTGGTTATAGATATCTATTCTGACTGGAGAATTAAAGCTCTCCTCCCACCAGAATCAAGTGTTGGAGTGGGGAAAAAACCCCACCTGACATCAACTGAAAAAAAAAAAATCAAATCTATTTAGTAATGATCCTCATCTAGGATTGGTATGTGCATAAGTACTGTATCTCATATACTGTACTGGCCCTATTCAACAAATCAAAGACCCCAACAGTTAAAAGCCAACCAAAATGCTATACATAAAAAACCCAAATGTTTTTCTTCCAATATTCTTCCTCTCATAATGTGCAAAACAACAAAAAGGCAAAAAGACTAAAAGCAAATTTACTGTTACTGTCTTTCTCTTGCCTAGTGCTTTATGACCTTGCTAACTTTACAAAGTCAATAGGGACTATGCAGAACTTTGGTATAAAAATGTCACATAATATTCCTATCACAGTCTTGGGGATGACCTTCAGTAATTCACCCCAATGTTTGTTAAAATACCAAATTAAAAATGAAATAAACCACATTGTACTGTACACACACTTTACACATTAAGCACAAAAAATAACTAGTAAAACTAATACTTAAAAAAAAAAGTCTTTCGCAAAGAGACTAGAACTGGTGTTCTGTCTTATTTCCACCTGCCAATCGTTAAAGCCAAATTTAAGTTGGATTTTTTAAAAATGAATAATTTTAAGCTACAATTTCTCCTAGATGGAGACTGGTCTGTTGTTGGTTTCCCTTTAAAGTCACAGATGTGTATCTAAGGAACTGATGCAACGCAAGTTTTTAATCAACTTCCCGACGGCTGGGCCTGGGAGGGCGGCGCCAGGACGATCTGGGACAGCACGGGCTCCGTGCTCTGGTCCGCCATCTGCGTGAGCACCGAGGTGGCCACCGCCTCCGCCTTGGACGTGGAGCTCACGCCGTTGGAAGTGCTGACGGAGCTGTGCTGGATCGCTTCCGTGTGCGGGCTGCTGGGCACCGAGATGTCCTCCGAGCTGTCATCTTTATCTGCAGCTGAACCACAACAACAACAACAAGGCATTTATTCTGGCCCGGAAGGCAGACCACCTCCTCCCAGCCACAGCAACCACCCCCTGAATAACTAACGCTCGTGCTGTAACGCAGCACAAATTGCAAAACAAGCTTATTTCCATTTTTCTAAAAGAAAATACGACTTTCTAAGCAGAAAAACCAGACCGCAGTATGGACTATTCAGGAAAGCAGAGTATTTTCACATCTTCAAGGCCATGATTACAATTTCCTGCCTAGTAAATCAGCCAGTGGGTACTATGCCTAATTCAAATGATGCATGTTCACATCAGTAAGCATTATTCACAGACTACAAAATGCTATTTATTGTGTCTGCTTGGTAATCAAACAAGAGTAATTCTACATTCAGTAATAAATATTTGCCATCATGAGTAAGACATCTGAAAAAATATTACTTACACCATTTACTGGACAATGCTTACACAAGTTTTCAGCCCTAGTTCTTTTAACAGAATGAAGCTCCATAACTTTACAAAGGCCTCTTGAAAGGTTTTAAAATTGTTAAAACTGGTTTAAAAAATATTTTCGGACTACTTTAGGTGTTCTCCATATAACCAAAGTGAATTAGCCACAGAATTACATAATTTTTTTCCCATGGCAGAGGGTAAGCAGGTTAAAAAAATTATCACTGTACAAAACTAGAATTTCCAAAATTATCGTGACTTAAAATGTCCCTCTTGCACAGACATTCTAGTCATGCTAAAATCATCCTTTTTTCCAGAGCTGAAAAGTTAGCCAAGGTATTATGCAAACATTGCCAAACTAAAAGTTTGAGTTCAAAACTAAAAAACCAAGAACAGAAAATTATCCTACTGTTTTTCACTCAAAAATAGAAATACTAATGTTGAATTTCATTATAACTTTTTTGTATCACTTTTGCTACTGAATGTTTGCAAGTACTTTTCACACCAACTGTGCTGGCACCACAGTAAGCATTGCTTACCAACAGCTTTCAGTAAGGTAAGCACAAACAAAGAGGGAGGCACTTCAGTCTTCAGAAGAAAAAACCCACCTACACCAAAACAGGAGTGAGTACACAAGCACTGGTATGATCCTGAATTCCTTTCACTCCCCTGATAATCACTAACAAGGAAGAAGCCTCATGGGAATTCTCATCAGGCCATTCAGGGACTACAGAGCCTAGAAATGCTTTTTTCCAGGGAGTTGTCCTTTGTGAATATCCCCTGCAGGCACTGAAGAAGCATGGCCTGTCCAGAACAGGCTGCAGGAACACAGTGGTTTGAGAGGTTGAAATCATTCAAGGTCTGAAACTGGTTAGTCACCTTCTACCTTTCTTTTTAAAACTAGCTACAGAAAGAACACAAACTGCCCCTTTCAACACCCCCTATGCTGCAGCCTCTATCTTTTATACTGTTTTGACCAAATGCTCTTGAATATTAAGATGTCCTTGTGAAAAAATATGAAAAAATACCTAAAAAACTCTTTCTCCCTTTAAAAAAGAAAACTCTGAATACCACAACACATTTTCTTCTCACTAGTTTTTACCTTTGTCCTACTACAAGCCCAGAAAAATCCCAACAAAGTATTGTAGGAGACTTTTAGAAATTATCTAGTATAGAAAATAACATGAACAATAAATTAACAGCATCTAGATATCTTGTATACAGAGCACTTTCTCAATCCATAGCTGAAGATGCAGCCAGAACCAAAAGCATCCTTGTCTGGAAAATAAAAAAGTTTAAGCTGGCTGACTCAAAGTAAAATATCCATTTTTCTGGTTTCTCTGTCCTGATGACACCTTTGACACCCTCTTTTGAAGCAGGCACAAGACTTTAAAATAAGGAAAATGTGAACCTGAAAATAATTTTAGGAGAAAGGGCTACATGGATGGTTGTGCTTTTCACTTGGCCTGAGAAAAAAATGTGTCTGGGAAATGCAAAACATCTTAAAAGATATGTAAAAGTAAAGGCCAAGTGATAGATTATTTGTTCCTATTTAAGGGCATAATGCATGAAAAGCCATCAAATTGTGGACTTGGCTGTTAAAATGTGTTCTATGCAGAGCACAATATTCAGCACTGCGGGAGCTCTTTAAGCTGGGGTCTTCAATTTCTTCCAGAGACAAGACTGTTAAAGCACTCACTACATTTCTGAAGCAATTCAGCTTTGATTATTTGATGAATGTAATATGTTTATTTAAATACACTTTATAGGAACACCATTTTCATGAACACATTGACTGAAACCATTTTTTTCTCTCATAAACTGTACTGTGGATATGTCACTTAGCCAACATACTTTCCTAACAATATTTATGCAGAGATAATGTGACAAAATCCTTTCAGAGGGATGGCATTACAACTATCATCCATGTTTAACTTTTACTTTCAACAGACTTTTGAAGAATCTGAGCTATGCTTCCAATTTCCTTGCGTAATACTGTTTTCCTCTAAAATGTGGGCTTTTGCCACTGATTAGGATTTTAGGTCTGATTCATTTTGTATTCTTTACTGAATCAGAAGCATAGTCCTTTACTAAGGGCTGAAAGCAAGCACTACTAGACAGGCCATTCACTAATCCTTCAACAAAGAAATCCTTGGCACAGAATCACTTTGACAGTTTATGACTTAGGATGAAATGTTTCACATCCCAATTCAGGAACAGGAATCCTCAAAACATCAAAATTTAAGAAACCTATGGCTTGTTTTTTGTGTGGGTTTTTTTTGTTAAAAACCTTGCATGCATAATGCCATCCCCCTAGTAGCTTCTGTATGAAATTATGTTGTTCTGTCAGATGGGAGCCATAATGGCCTCATCCCTGCAGCAATCATTGTTAATATAAATCCCAAACGTATTTCTATACTGTTCCAATTTACTCCAAGATGCTATTTTCTGTCTTGTCAAAATGACTGGAGATCAAAGGACCAAGATTTATAAGCTCAAAACTGACAAAATCAGTATTCTAAATATATATGGCAATACAGAGTTGCTAAATCTCCTGAATCTTTTAAATTAAAAAATATTGCCCATTCTGATGAAATTGCTTACAATGACTACAAGTAAAGATGGTGGCTATTAAGTTTTATCGCAAGCACCTGAGGATCTGTTTGCATGCAGTACAAAATGTTCCTTTATTCTCCTGAATTACTGACACTGGCAAATTAAAATGAAGTGGCTACATATGGCAGAAACAATCTTCACATTTACAAATATCTTGAAATATCACTAAATCATAAAAACGAAAGCTGTGGGTTATATATTATGAATGTTGCCTAATGCATTCCCAGCTCAGTTATTTGTAACAAATTTGTGTACAATGGACAAAATTGGCCATTTATTCTACAGCAGCAGCAGCAGCTGGTTCTGGCACTGTGTATCACAGCCAAAAAGGAAGCTACAAGTCAGGAAAGCATAATTAACCTTTAAAATGCTGGAAAGATGAAAAGTAAATAGAACAACTTAAAATAAAAATATGGAGTAGAAAATATTTGTATCGACAGTGTCAGTATTCTCCTCAATACTGTCTTCAAAAATACCTCTCTATAGAAAAGAAGTCATTTAATGTGGATATCAAAACAAACTAGAAGACACTGTACAGTAGGAGCCATGAACCTGCATCTGATTATTTTAATGGCTCGACTGATCCTGGCTGTTATGGTAAATGAGGACAGCTGCTATAGTACCTCCACTGAAATCTCATTACAATGAAGGAAAAACACCCACAAGGACCTTTCACTGTATTAGGCTATGATAAAGTATAAAAAATGGTTTATCGTGTGCTCTTAATACTTTAATTATATTTTTCAAAGCAGGTGTAGTAACTGATAGTCCTTAAATGCTAATTATCATATGCATTCATTAAACCAACATAAACCTTTCAATGTTATGCAACAATTCAATTTTAACTTAAGCATATATTTTTAAATATCACGTAATATTTCCTGTCTTCCAATAACTTCAAGATTATAAAAAAAAAAGATCTTTAATGTAATATATGTAATATATGTAATATTAGAACTGCACTTCTCAATTTTAATGCTCATTCAGTTCATTTTGGCAGTATTTCATTGATGCAGCCTCAGGCTATAGGTAATGGAACATTACTCACTATGATAGCCAGATTTCTTCTGCATGGCAGTTACAGGGCAATCTTTATGAGCCAGAAGAAGCTGTTTCAGCTGTGCCACTTCATTTCTCAGCAGGGTGACTTCATTCTAAAGGAGAAGAAAGTTATGTACTTTACCAGGCTCAAACTACACACGTTTTGAAGGTAAGCATTAAGTTTTATAGGATTTTCAGTTGTTCATTTAGGGGTAGCTGAAACACAAGCAGTTTCAATTTGGCATATACTGCAAATATACATATATATATATTTTTTATCTTAGAAAATGCAAATATTAGCTGAAACTTGGCTAGCTTTGTTACATTTACTGGGAAATGCTTGGGTTTTTTAAAAAAATATAACGTATGTTTTCAGTTTGCAGATGCAGAGTCTACATATAGTCTAATTCACATGATCCAGCTACTGTGAGACTCTTCTGGAAGGTTTTGTGATGAATTCTAATCAGAGTAAACCTACATTTAGCTCCACACATTTTAACAAATGTCATGGCCAACATTAAAAAAAGGGAAATATAGAAAATCCAAAAAGCCAATGCAGAATCATTTTTAGTGACTCTATCTATACTTGGACTTCAAAAAAGAAAATCTCGCGTAGTGGAAAATAATTTAGCAAATATTGGTTGATCTCCAGACTGATTTTTATTTTGGCAGCCATACATAAACGTGGCCTCTGAAGCACTCATTGATAATAATGACAAAATCCGGAGATGTCATTAGCTTGTGTCACTAAAGCACAGTGCAATCTAAGAGACAGCACCTGCACAATCCAGTGCCTGGATTCATTTCCAGACTCTGCCTTTCCACTACTGGGTGACCTTGAGCAAGGTCATTTCACTGCTTTGTGCTTCAACTTGCCCATTTGTAAACTGGAGAGCTGCAATACTTACCTTCCCTGGAAAGCAGCCTGGTGACTAGAGATGAGTGCTATGTAACTGCATTGCATGTGACAATCCAAATTGAGAATGGTGTGGCATTTTGATAGACCCATTTTTACTTGGCAGAGTTGAAAAATATTTATGAATCAAATTATCTGTAATGCTTTGTGATCCTGGTATCTGGACACAATATGTGTTTTTCATGGGTTATTTTATTTTGAATATAAATCTTTTCTATTAACACTTGAAGATACTTCAAGTATAAGAACTTTGCATATTATTGTAATATACCACACATGTGACAATTGTTCAGTAAATGCTTATGTTTCTGCATTTAGAAGCAAGTTAAAGAAAAAAAAAAAAACCAACAGAAGAAAACTAGATTGCATCTAAAATTATCTGCAAAATAACCTACAAGAAAGTTAACCTATTTACTTGCAAGCAAGAAATAAGGTAATGCAGCCAGAGATGAGATGAATTACAAGTTAAAGCATTCTAAAAGAAAACAATTTTTCCAGAAGAGAACTTACTAGGTTTAATTACACTAAGTAACTAAAATATCAAACTGTTCAAAGAAAAGCTCCTTTTTTGTGCTCCCTCTCTCTCCATTTAGAAGACAACAAATGTCTTTATACCTGCAAAATCCTCTTAAGGTCTCCTTTTCTATTCAGTCCTTTTATGTGTAGAATACCCTTTAGAAACTTTTTATTAAAAGCAAAAGCTGGAAGATGCCAAAAATCTGACTTCACAGACATTTGTAATGAAAGAAAAATGTGACTGCAAACAAAATGTTTGCAATGATAGAAACCCAACCAAAAGCCCCACAAATTCTCTACCAGGTGGCATCACATGTCCTGAAACCTTAGGCTGTTAAGAAAGCACAGGACTACTGCCTCCAGCTCTGTCTGCCCTTAGTTCCCCATGTTATTTACTGAGGAGCCACAGATCTTGACACCACGCAGGCAGCTGCACAGAACTGACACAGGCTGGGTGGAAATAGTAGTTTTGAGACACCTGATGTAGTTTTGAGACACCTGATAACCCACAGAAGCAACAGTGTCCAAGACCATGAAATATAGTTCTGTTAGTTCAAAGGAACTCTGCAATCAGGAAAAGGTTTGCAGAAATTCTCTTATGTCTCCCACATTTTAAGGAAGAATTTTATATGTAAGCAGCACATGTAAGTATGAAGTTGCTGTTTATCTGTGGAAGTAAAATTATATGTTTATGAAAAAATTTTATAATACAGTTTATAGCTCAATATCAGCTGTATTAAAAATATTAAGACTGCTGCTAGCATAAATACAAAAAGCAAATACATTATCTTATATTAAAGCAAACTTGAAAACCATGGATCAGCATTCCTATATAAAAGAGACTGAGTTAATTTCTAGAACAATGGTAGCTGTATATTCCATAACAACAACACTGGTGCCAACAGTACCACATACAGTGCACACACCACTCGTGACACTAGAACAGAGTTCTGCCTGCTGGACACATGGATGGGGAATGTCACAGAAAGGAGTCTAGGGTTGCCATTTACATATTACCAGTAAGGACCACTTCTAACTGGTAAAGGGGGTTGTTTAGAACCCATTCTTATACATATTGCAGTTAACTATCTTGCTTGTGACAACAGCAAGTCCTTCCATCTCATTCAAAACATGTGAATGTGTGGTGGTCATTTCATATGTGGTTAACGTGTTGCAAACAGGCTACCAAGAAACACATGGAATAAACACTTTTAACAGGAGGCACGAACAAAGATTATTTCAGATTTTCACACTGGAAAGGCTTTCCTCATCAGTGAGATAGAACCAAGTGCAGGCATCAACAATTCTTTAAAGAAGTATACAATATAGCTCACACACTGTTGAAAAGAATTTGTATGTTCCTGCATTACAAAATGTGCTAGCATGAGAAAGCAGGTTTCTGGAGAAAAGCATATTGACCTCTACCTGCATCCCATCCTTCAAAAGATGCCTTCCCTTCTGCATTCTCATGAAGGGAGGACACAGTGTATGACACATTCTTCTTTATCTGCCTATTCCTCCCTGCATCCAAAATGCAGATGTAATAGTGGCACAATGGGACCACATTAGCCCTTACTCAGCACAGTGTGGGACAACACTTGTGATATGTTATTACTCAAAGTATCATCAGAGGCAGGTAAATGTGACTTCTGGGGATAGGGGACTGCCTGTGGCTGAGCTAAACAGCATTCTTCCTGTTTCCTTTTTGGGCAACTTCCTCTCTGGGAAAGAATCTTTACTTATGGGCATACTTTCATAATTTAGCCTTCCTAAAGAGCTTCTGCAGCATCAGTACAAACCATCACTCAATTGCTGCTCACTGAAAACCCACTGGGACCTCATGAGGAAGACAGGCCATTCTTCTAAAGCTTCACCCTCTAAGATCATTAAAGCAACAGGGACCAAACACAGAACGTATAATGCCCTTCGGCATCTGATCCTGCAATGTGCCTCAGCAGCCATTGTGAGCACTGTCAGTGCCTTCTTATACCCTGCAGGATTGTGCAAGGCACAGAGGCCACACAAGGTGAAGAATAAAATTTAAGATCAATAAAAAAGTCAACAATTAATAGAAAACATGGTTCTTAAGAATCAAAACAGTAAATAACCTTCAAAATATTGGAAGCATGAAAAAACTTACACAGCAGAGCCAATAATAAAGACAGCCTACCTAACCTATGTTACTGGTGATGTAATAGATGGAAATTTTCCCTTAAGCAAATATTTGAAAAATACTGCTTCAAAATGAAGTTACCTTCAAACATTTAAAAGAAGAACTTGACAGAAGTTAATATACAGAAAAAAATAAATATATCAACCAAGTAAACCTCTTCAAAATTGCTATGTACTGTTAGCGAGCAGTCTTACAACCCTTCCCACTGACATGGGAACCTCTGACACAGGCATTATGAGAAAGCCAGGAACAGCACTGAACAGTCAGAAGTGTTACATGCAGCAATGCAATGCAGGTGTTCTGCTATGAACCTGCTCTTGGAAATGTGACATCTTGGTAACTTCAGCTGAGCAGGCCACTTACACATTAAACTAAATATGAACTACTAAACCTGCATTAAGGCAAAATTCCAAACGTATTAAATTTTCTATTAAATATGAAGTAAGTAATCATGGGTCATTACTGCCCACTCTGCTGATCAGCTGTGTCAAGTTATTATTATGGAAATACAGGATTGATTAATGTTTTCACATAAAGCACAGTGTAACTATTTCTCTGATATCCAATTTTCTTTTCAAATTTTTCTGTTCTTTACAGTTAACAGTTTTGCTTTTGGCAGACTGTAAGAAAATCTTTCTTGAATTCACTGTTACTGAATCAACACTTGGAAACATTTTGTTTATGGTACTTATGTGATTTTTTGTTATAAAAATTGGTATATATATATGTGAAAGGCAGTTCACATGATAGGAAACATTACTTTCACTAAATACTGAATTATGGGTGATTTTTCTCATTTTCCTTCACTCCTTTCTTTGATTATTTAAGCTACAGTGCTACATATAATTATGTAATTAATGGACTTAATTGAGGACTGTGCATTAAATGAGTATGTCTAAAGACTGTGAACAGGTGCGAGAAGAATACATATTTGCAAGAAATTTGACTAATGCTTGTGGAGAGTGTCATGATTCTTGGAACACAGGAAACCATTTCATGGTGTGTGCTTAGGCAGGAATCTTTTACATTTCGGGGTCTGGGATGCTGAGTATTTTTAAAGACATGAACATGAAGATGACTGATACACTAACTTTGATTACATGATAAAAAATAACCTCAACATGCCCTATTTTCCTGTTGATCAAACTGTGATGTTTTCTATACCAAACAGCACGAGAGGTGAGTTTTCATAGGAAGATGATGATCTGTGAATCTGAGTGAACAGCTCTGATGAAGAAAAACATGTGACACTTAAACATATCAAAATAAGTCTCACCGCATTTTCTTAATGAATGCTTCATAGTTTTTCCTTTCAGCAACTTTCAAAGCAAAGCTTTTAGACTTTTTATTTTGAAAACAATTTCTGCCAATTTTTTATGTGCTGCTGGAAAACATTAGGAAAGTATGCTTTAACATTTAATAGCAGTTTAAACAAAAGGGTCAGGGATTGTTTTATGGGGAAAAAGTACATTCCATGATGACTTTCTGAGATCAGATGGAAAAATGACCTGCAACATACACTGGCCCTACCCTCTTACAGCACACTTCATCTCTATAGGATTTAGGTGCTGCTGGTAAAAATTTGCAATGCACTGCTGTACCCATCCTGTGGGCAAAAGAGGCCCTCAGTATCCACTGGTATCAACCTGGCACCTTTCACGAGCATTACATTCACTTTAAAGGAAAAAAAATGAAGTTGAAAAGAACCAAAGGAAATAAGCCCAAAACTTACTCAAATAACCCAGACCATGGTACAAATTAAGAGCATGATGTGTTCAAGATAAGACTATTACTTTGCTCATAAGTGTTTATTCCAACACATCTTGTCATCTTAGTTTAGTATCATAGCCTGAAAGTTACTTCAAATGGAACAAAGGATAGAAGGGTATGATCCTTAAATTTACACATCTTGAAATATGAGTATGCTCTTATCCTCTAATTTCACTGCTATATGCAACTAGTTCTGAATTTTAAGCCCAAGCTGAGCCACCAGTTATAAAATCATTTATATTTCCAATTTCATGCAAAGTTTTAAGCTCCACTGATCATGGATCACTGTGTCAGAACAAACAAAATGTATTAATTTTTCCTTGAAATAAAAGGTATACCTGTAACTGGCCATTTAGTGAGCTCAGGTCCTCAGCTTTTTTCTCCAATGACTGCACCCAGACTTTCCGTTTCTGCCGGCACCTGGAAGCAGCAGCCCTGTTTCTCTCCAAGAACTTTCTCCTCTTCTCATCAGGGTCTTCATTGGCAGCTCTTCTCCGCCGACCGCCTGTATTTGGTGTCTGTGGCGTAGGCTGAGCTGGTGATGCCTGAAAACAGCCATGACTTAACCTACAGCTCTGGTGTAAACAGCCAGCACATCCT
Organism: Euphonia xanthogaster; assembly: GCA_034509185.1. NCBI lineage: Eukaryota > Metazoa > Chordata > Aves > Passeriformes > Fringillidae > Euphonia > Euphonia xanthogaster. Next base: position 21,082,038 of record JAYDZK010000274.1, read on the forward strand.
GAGAAAAGCATTCAGGGCATTTCTAAATACATTCAGGTGACACTTTGTTTTTGAAAGCTGTGCCCATTTAACTCTACAGTGATGTTTTTAAAACTTTTATCCATACTTACTCTCCTGATCATCTTACATTGCATCCAAAATAGCTTTCAAGCCACATTTAGTAGGAAATGAATTTTCTATTTTTGACTCTTCCCACACACCTAGTCACAACTGAAAAATGACACAATTGCTTATGGCCACTACACAGAAGCTGTTTGACAAAAAAACTGGCAGTGCTGAGACTCCCTGATCCCGGGATCTCCAGATAGCAATATCCTACTCATCCATGTGCTCCCCACCACTGAGTAAAAATTTCCCTTAATCCACCCACATTACATGACAGTATCAAAATACTGCAATACTTTAAATTATACATTATACTCATTCCACAGTTGTATACAGACTCTAGACAAAGATTTAATGAAATATAATAATAATAATATAATGGGTCTTAAAATCCTTAAAAGAGATAAGATAAACAGAACATAACTGTCCCCATGACATTCACAGGTGCATCTCCATGTTCAGTCTCACACAGCAAGAAAGTTTTATTTTTAAATTAAAAACCCCAAACATGTACCAGCTGGCATATCAATTTGGCATTAATTCTAAAGAGCTAAGAATAAAAAACCCCTGGGAACTCAAATCAGTGTTTTAAGAATGAAACAGTTGCTATTTTTGATTAATACTAATTGTAAAATAACTCTAAGACAATCAAACAGCAATTTTCATCTTGAAAATTCTGCTATGTGATATTTTAAAAATATTCTTTAGAAAACCCCAAGGCAGTATGGGGAAACATCAGCTTTAAGAAAGAGATCCTTTTACAATGGGTCACTTTTTCCCCCTGTGCCATTCCAAACATTTTTGCTTTGATACTTTATTTGATTTCACTAGCCAGGGTAAGATTTGGAGGCTTTCACTGCAGATAAGTCCTGTCAGTTCTGGGCAAGGTGCGTAGCTTTTATAAAATTAATATTACGCTACGAATTCTGAAAATAACTCTTTGATATTTTTATGAGCAGTTTGAAAACACATTCCAAGAGGTTTTTAGAAATAGAACAGCTGCAGTCCTCCAGGATTCACCAGGAAGTGTATCTTTCCTCCAGCAGCATGCCCGCTTCCAATCTGAGGTTCAGAGGTTTTGTCTTTTACTCCCCTGTTCTGATCTATTGTCCCAAAAATACAACAAATCACACCTAAAACCAGAGCCCCCCTTCCAGAGCCTGAGATGATGAAGCCCCCTTAATGACACAGTTGAAACTCTTCCTGTGGCGGCCCAGAAAATATCCTTCAAGCAAACTAACATAAGCATGATAACAAACTAACATAAACATGCCATTAAAAAAAAATTATGCACATTTACGATATAAAATATAATAATCATAAAACAGATGCAACAGAAACACAAAATAAAACCACTTTTTTTTTTTCAAATATATATATTGACCAGCTGTAAAAATTTCAGCTACCACAGAATCTCCTAACAATGAACTTCAGAAATCAGGACTTAGTTCTAAATTTGAGCAGATAGATACTACCTGATTCTGAAATCATTATCTTGGATAACAGATTTTAGAAGCATTTAAGAACATGTGAGACGTGTAAACATTTTACTGCTATAGAGCTAAAAGAGGAGTCTAAAAGAGGAGTCTGTTAATCTCTATTTTACAAACCAAGAGTATAGAAAAAATATATGTATTTGTAAAATAAAAGGAGGAGGTAGGAGGCACATGCCCACTCCTGTCATACCGGTGTTTCAGTTGTTGAAGTTGCAGGCTGTTGGAGTGACTGTGGTCTTGGTTCTTCTGACTGAGTCCTAACCAACCCACTTGCATGTCCCTTGGCAGTATCTCCATTTGTTACCTGAGGGTGCTGCTGGGTCAAGGCTGCTTTCAATCTCTGAAAGCAGAAAATAAAGAAGAAAAAGAAAAGAAATATTCTATCATGCTAGCTTGAATGATTAATCATTTATATAAGCAGTTACTTCCACTTTGGAAACAGGAACTCCAACTCTTAAACAGATGTTTCTTTTTACAGGCTTTCAACAGTGACCTATGCATACACCTAAAAACAGGGGGTAAATTCCTGCAATCATGACAATAGCAATGAGGTTTACATAAGATCCCAGAAAGGGAAGGATGGTCAACTGTATGGAGAAGGAAGCAGAAAGCCTCATCTGTAGTGAACTGTGCCCACAAACAGATGAGTGGAAGGCCATAAACTGAAGCTAGTAGTACCAGAAGAGTAATGATGACACATGAAGGAAAATAGGGAGCAACCAGAACGCAAGCATCTTTCCACTTAAAAAATGCTGGTGTTCTCTACTTCTATTCATTTTTAAATAGCTTGCTAGGCCTCCACTAATTCATGGTCTTTACAAATACTCACCTCTGCAATCCTTCCTAAGGGTAATTAGAGAAAAGCCAAGACCTTTGCTGAAACATCTTAATGATGTACAAAATACTAAGAAGCTTCAGGTTATACGTAAAGATTATTTATGTAGAAATATGCAAGATAACTACTACAGCATGCTACTTTGCAGTAAAAAACTGCTTAAAGTTTGATGTTCTTCCTTTATTACATACAGCCACTATGAAGAACAGTAATGTTCAAGTTCAGCTGTATATAATACACCCAATAGTTACTGACAACTTGATGGATGATTTCAGAGCATTTTACTGACTGCCTGTTGAAAAATACTTCATTCAACTTTTGGTGAAATCTATTAAAACTCTAATATAATACATTCTATTTAAAACTATTTCTTAATCTTAAGTGACAAAGTGTCCAATTTCAGCCGATACAACTGCTTGTAATTCCAGATCCTTTTTTAAAATTCCATGAATCCTGTACAATTTATCATTAGTTTTTTTTGTTTTATTGAAGAATTTACCCTACTAGAGAAAGGGTGTTAGAAAGAAAATGTTTTTCTACTGAGCACCAGATTTTTTAAGAATCCAATACAAGTTTAAGAGAAGATTAATGACTTAAACATGCAAGTTTGTGGAAATTCTGATATCTCGTAACATCATATTTTGAAATATGAACAAAGTGTCACCCACATACTAACATTAATAGAATGTCTTAAGAATACTAGAGAGAGGCAGCATTTGGCCAGCTCAGAATAAACAGAAAACTTTGCACCTATTTCTACAGATATTCTCTATAAACTGTAGTATCCCATGTCTTCCAACAATTAAGTCAGTGAAATACATTAACAGCTCTCTCCTACCTTCCATGGTGACAGGCTTTCCTGAATCTTATGCTACAACTAAAACAACAGATTGCAGATTACCTCTGTCAAAACTGCAGAATATTTTCAGGTCTGAAATATGGCAAGTTACCATCAACTACATGGATTTGGTAGCACATAATCAAGCACCAGCAGGTATCCCAACTGAGGGCTACAAACAAAACCAAGAAACTCCAATCCTCCTCTACTGGCCTGCTATTAAGGAATCTTTAGCCAGTGACTTCTGTAGTAAGTCTACTCTGTAGAGATTGCTCTGGATTGAATTAGCAGCACATTGGAACCATTCAAGTGCACATGAAAATTAGGAGTTAATCCCAACAGCTAAATGAGTGGTTCCTCACCTCATTTACTGCATCAACTGCATAAGTTTCCCAGAAAAAAGAAGATGCTTCAGAAAATTACACAAACCAAATTTACTGCAATTTCCAGTGCTCAACTTTTACAACAAAAATTTAGGATAGCTGCAAGCATTAGGGCAGGATAACAAAAAATTTTAACATAATATGTCCATAATTTTTAGTATATGTATAGCACTCTGAAAGCCCTTAGACAGTTAACACTTTAATTAAACTCAAGAATTGACTTCTACCTTCCTAATTCTCATTGGAAAAACAAGCTAACAAAAACATTTCAGTCCCTGTCTCCAGCAGGGCTGAGTGTTTTCTAGATGTCTAACTAAAATTTCTAAAACCAAACTCTATGCTGCAACAACTGCAAAGTTGATGGTTGATGATTCCTCTCTCTCTTTAAGTAATCCTGGTGTCTAAATTGTAAAATCTTCTACACAACCACTACCAGGGAAACACATCACATCCAAGTCAGTTTTTAAAATAGTATTTTTTTAAAGAAAATAGCAAGTATTTAATACTTATATGACAATAACCTTTCTGTATGTTATTAAGGTAAGACTTTTTGCAGTGTATTTTCATTTATGACTCGAATAACTTTAGAACTATTTCTTTTATCATAACTTGCTGTTAGGTAGGACATGACAAATTTTCATCAGTCCTAATCAAGAGAGCAGTGAAAGTACAAATCAGTTAAAGGGTATGCTCTCTTCTATTTTACGCTGTCATACTAGGAGAGATTTCAAAGTTACCATCTCAAAAATGACACAGATTGGGTTTGCATGGCAAGGTTTTGTGTGGGGGTGGGTGGCAGGGGTGGCTCCTGTGAGCAGCTGCCAGAAGCTCCCTCCTTGTCCGACAGAGCCAAGGACAGCTGGCTCCAGGACAGACCCCCGAGGAGAGTTTGCAGGAGCCAGGCCTGTTCAGCCTTGAGAAGAAGTGACTGAGAGGGGACCTCAGCAGTGCCCCCAAGTATCTGAAGGCAGGTGCCAAGAGACTGGAGCCATGCTCTGCTCAGAGATGCCCAGCAGTAGGACAAAGGCATTGGCAGGAACTGAAGCACAGGAACAGATTGTCCAGAGAGGATGTGAGGCTTCTCTCACTGGAGACAGGCAAGAACCCTCTGGATGCAATCCTGTGTCATCTGCTCTGGGATGGCCCTGCTGGAACAGGGGGTTGGACCAGATGACCACTCTGGTCCCTTCCAAGTTGGCCCATGCTGTAATTCTGTGAAGAGTGAGAGGAGTCCTCTCCAAGCAGAGGAAGGAGCAGCAGAGATGTCTGAGGAACTGACCACAACCACCATTCCCCTTTCCCCTGGGCTGCTGAAGGGCAGGAGGTAAAGAAGAGTTAGGCCCAGGAAGAAAGGCGGGAAGGTGTTTTAAAGTTTTGGGTCTATTATCCTACCCAGATGTGCCTACTAATAAATGAAACTGAGACGAGTTTCATTTATTGACTGAGTCTTTCCTCAAGACAAGTCTGTTTTGCCCATGATGATGAGTCTGCACTGGGCCATGCAAACAAAGTTGGATTTAACTTTACTTACTGTAATGCCAGCATTTGAACATTATATCCTGTAAATACATAAGTAAACAAACTCCTTTTGAGTATTACATTGTTACATGTAATGTACTATGAAAACAAGAATAGTAAATAACTAGATCTAATTTCAAATTACAAAGTTTGAAAGTTGAAATTAAAGTAGTTAGGATTAAATTATCCACAAATGCAGACACATTGTGAAAATCTGAGGAATATGTACAGATTTTCACAAGGAGATTTCCAGCTCGTGTGTTTAATAAGTTTCATATTTTAAAAGGTAATGCTGGAGTAAAATACTATACGGGTGTTGTGCTTCTTGTGACAGTTACCCTAAATTCAATGAGAATCTCATTTTTAACAATCAAGAATACAGAAACATGTATTAGAATAAATTTATATAAGCATTTTCATGTGGAAAAACTTAGACAACCGAGGTTTTTTGATATTATTTGGTTATAGGTGAACTAACCAGAGAGGTTAATAGCTTTTAAAATCTTGATTAGCAAGGTTTTATCATTTATGTATATCCATGAAAACAAATCCTCACCACATCTGTCCAAATTTGGTGGGACTAGATCATTCCATCAAGAGCTCAAAGAAACAAGATAATATACTCCAGAAACAATTTGTGAAAAACTCAGATCCATATTTCATATCTGCCACAAAAGCTCATCAGAGTAATAACCCTCCTTCTCCTGGGTGTTATCCTACCATCTGCTCCTCTATTACTTATCTTTATTTTGCAACTAATTAACAGCATAATCTTCTAAATTCAGCAAGTTAATTATCATTATTGTGGTCTTTGCAGCATCATCAGTCCTTATGAAGTCTTGTCTCTCCACCCCCAGAGAACATATGAAAATGAAGTAGGTTGTGAGAGGGTCTGTTTCTTTAGAGTAGGCTCATTAGGTGTTTGCTGATTAGCTCGGCATGCAGAGAGACAGGTCAGAAGAATTCTGCTGAACACAAGGTCCCATGCCGGGCTCCAGCAAGTTAATGTTGGCTCCTGAACATTTGCCAAGCTGCCCTCTGTCACTTCTCAGTAGAAACCTCCTGCAAAAAGACTACTGGTTGCCTACTGAGTGCAAGGTATGTTTCAGATTGTGACAAAAAGTTTTGCATGGGAAGGAGGAGATGGAGGGAAACATTTCATATTAAAGCAATTTTGAAATTCTTCAGAAACTTCTGCAAACCACACTGCAGAGTCTGAATGCTAAGTTTGCACCCACAAGCTGCACACTCCAAAAGGATGTTTTACAGCTGCAACTCAAGGCTCATGTTCCATACACAGAAAGCAGACAATTACAGATCTTCTCATAAGAACATCAGAAGCAATTCTGCAGTTATTTAAAATCATGCATCCTTATCTTAGTGAGGAAGTTTTTTGGGGGTTTGAAGTTTTTTGGGTTTTTTTGTTTTTTTTAAAAGACAGTTATTGCATCTACTTCTAAGCCTAAAAATACCACAAAACTGACATACATATGATTTTACTTAAGCAAAAGTTAGTTTCTTTAGCACACTGACAAGCATGGAATCATGTCAGAAAAACTGACAATTTATATTAAGTGTGCCACAGAAATCTGAAACTCATTTTTACTCCTACTGAATGTCATTCTTAGTATAAGATGTAAGAATATTTCCAAAATAGTAGCAGTAAAAGACAAGGTTGTGTATGAGTAAGATCTCTAGTCATTTTGTACTTCAGTTCTACAAGCAGTAGAGAAAAAGGATGCAAGAATGTTCAAAACTATAGTAGCAGTGCCTTTCACAGCTGTGAATGGACTAACTGTTCACTAAAATAAATTCAATATTGAGGCAATAAAATTAAAATGCCATCTGATTTCATGCAGTTCTTTCACAGCACTGAAGCACATCAAGCACTGGATATGTTTCTGTGGTGAAAGAGACCCTAAGACTGTCCTTAATGCACTCTTTCACTTAATGTCAACTGTTTCAGTTGAGAGCCTCTTGCAAGAATGCCACCAATCATAAGGATTTGGCTCACTGCACATACAATTTTTAAACCTTTGTCTGTCACTGCTTTTATGTATTCCTTCTTTTTATGACTATTTCCTCCTCCTAGTTATCAGTCCTTGCAGTTGGTATACATTGTGCTATCTGCTATTTCACTCAGTGAACCTGTTCCCACGTACAACTGCTCCTCTATGGAACTCATACAATCATTTAATGTAGGCAACTTGACCAGTAAGCGGAGAAAAGACCATTTCAGCAAAGAACAAACAGAGTTTGAGAGGTGACATCTCAGTAACTTGCTTCACATCAATAACCAAAACTGCCATGCTGAAGGACTTTGACACTTCAGACTGAAAACTTTACTGAACATAGAAGTAAATACACACTTTTGATTATTATGCACTAAACTTGGACGCCCCTAATAAAAAATCCTTCCAAATGCTGTAAGAGACACCATTTGCAAAAGTAAAAAGTCTCCAAAAGCTGTCCATGGTGGGAAAAAACTCTCAGCAAGTGCCTCAGTTCCTCTATCCTTAAAGGACTGTACGACTTTTAGGACAGCCAAAGAAAAATTTTAACTATGCTATAGGAAGGTATCCAGTATCCACCACCAAAGACATCTCCTGCCAGTTAAGTTTTAGATTTTGAAAATGAAAATATAAATTTGTTTACTAAATATAATTAATGAAATTATAAAAAAATACACTTCTTTGTACAATTTGGCAACTCGTAGGGAAACAACAGGTATTCATCAAAATAAAAATGTGTTCTCATGTTAATACAAATACAGAAATTAAGCTATCTATATTCATATTTAAATTTCAGAGCATTAGGAAAGAAGCAGTACAATCTCTAATTTAACTTTTATCTAACTACTTCTGATGTTCAGTTTTAAATAAAAAGTCTACACAACAGTAGTCTTTTGTAAGCAAGTAAGAGTGAAATGCATGACTGCAATGAGGAATGTAATCAGAGCACAAAGTTCTTTTCTTACTATAAATCTCTAAAATGTGTTGGGTTCTTGAAATATGCAGAAATAGCCTCTGCAAAGAAAGGCACAAAGCACAAGAGAAAGTGCCTGGTTTGTGCCAGGTATTTCATCCGAAACAAAGAGCCGTGCCTTCTACACAGGACAGCTCCAGATCAGATAACAATGCAACAATTTGGTGCTATTTCACACTAAATTTACTACAACCAGTTTTTCAGGAATTTTACTCAACCTCTGAAGTTATCAGATCTGTGTCAACTTAGAATACCTTGAAATAGTATTGTGGTATGATAGCAGAAAATGCAGAACACCCTAACAGCAGGAACGGTCCTTCAACACAGGAGAGGTTCAAACAGCTACTGCCAATGCCAGATATAAATAAACCATGTTAACTTTCCAAACTCTGCATCCCATACAGTACAATGCTCAAATACCCAAGGAAGTTAGGGAAGTTAGGAACCTACTCCTCCATGTTTTTTGTATTTGCTACATATTCTATTCATACATTTTATAACGCAATACAAAAAAATCCATGAGATTGCAAGCTCCATCTCTAAAGAACAACAAAAACTTTCCTCAAATAATAAGTAAGAAATAAAGCAACAGCCAAAAAAAAATCCAAATATCTATACTCCTGGGAATGCTGTGAAGGGAACATCACAACTTCACCCCTTCATCTGGCTTTTTGTTCAAAATACACTAAGAATACTATGCTGACAGACTTCATGGGTTCATAAAATTGTTTAGGCTATAAAAGACCTTTAAGATCAAGTCTGACCATTAAGCCAGAACTGCCCCAAGTCCACCATTAAACCATGGCCCTGTGTCTCATCTCCATGTCATTTAAACACCTCCAGGGACGGCAACGTCACCACTTCCCTGGGCAGACTGTTTAATACTTGACAACCCTTTCAGAGAAGAAATTTTTCCTCAATGTCCAATCTAAACCTTCCCAGGTGCAACTTGAGGCTGTTTTCTCTCATTCTATCAGATGCTGTTTAGAAGAGGCCCAGTCCCACCTGGCTACACCCTCCTTCCAGGCAGCTGTACAGAGCATGGAGGTCCCCCTTGAGCTTCCTCTTCTCCTGGATAAACAGCCCCAGCTCCCTCAGTCACTCTTCAAAGGACTTTCTCTCTAGACCCTTCATCTGCTCCACTGCCCTTCTCTGCACATGCTCCAGCACCTCAATGTCTGTCTTGCAGTGAGGGGCCCAGAACTGAACATGGAACTCGAGCTGTGTCTTCACCACTGCCGAGTACAGGGGTGCTGCTTGTCACACTATTGCTGATTCTGATACAAGCCAGGATGCCACTGGCTTTCCTGGCCACCTGGCCACTGCTGGCTCACGTTAAGCTGGCTGCTGACCAGCACAGCCAGGTCCTGTCCCAACAGGCAGCTTTCCAGCCAGCCTGCTCACAGCCTGCAGCGCTGTCTGGGGTTGCTGTGACCCAAGAACAGGACCCAGCACTTTGCCATGTAGAACCTCATACAAATGGCCTCAACCCAGTGATTCAGCCTGTCCAGATCCCTCTGCAGAGCTCTCCGACCCTTCTGCACACCAACACTTTTGCACAACTTGGTACCATCTGCAAACTGACTGAGGGAGCACCCCACTGCCCCATCCCGACCACTGAGAAAGACACTTTACAGAACTGACCCCAACACTGAGCCCTGGGGAACACTGCTTGGACCTGGCCACCAACTGGATTTAACTCCATTTGCCACCACCTTTTGGACTCCGCCATCCAGCCAGTGCTTTTACCTAGCAGACTGTATCTGTCTGAGGCATGAGCAGTTTCCCCAGGAGAATGCTGTGGCAAACAGTGTCAAAGCCTTTAATAAAGTCCATGTAGACAACACTGACAGCATTTTCCTCATCCACCATAAGTAGGTCACCTTGTCACAGAAGCCAACCAGGTCAGTCAAGCAGTGTGCCTGTCACAGATCCATGCTGGCTGGATCTGATCCTGCCTGTTCTGTGTGTGCTATGATGATCAAGATCATCTGCTCCATGACCTTCCTCAGCACAGAGGTCAAGCTGAGAGGCCTGCAGTTCCCTGGATCCTCCTCCTAGCTGCTCTTCCTGAAGATGAGCATCATATTTACCAACCTCCAGTCACCTGAGACCTCCCCAGTTAGCCAGGGCTGCTGGTAAATGATTTAAAGTGGCTTTACTGAGCTTCTTCCCTAGCTCCCTCAGGGAGCACATCCAGCCCCACAACCTTCTGTGTGTCTTAGGGCTGTAGCAGGTTGGATTAGAGAGGCTTTGCTCTCCTCCACATGGCTGTCTTCCAGCTCAAGGTGCTGAGTACCCAGAGAGGAACTAGTCTTACTATTAAAAGACTGAAGCAAATAAAAGGCATTAAGTACTTCTGTTTTTTCCTCATCCTTTGCCACTATGCTTCCCCCATATCCAATAAAAGATGGAGATTCTCCTTGGACCTCCTTTTGTTGCTGAGGTACTTAGAGAAATATATTTAGTTATCTTTTACAGAGCAACCAGATTAAGTTTTAGCTGGGCTTTGGCCCTGCATAACTTCACAATATCCACGTAGTCCTGAGTTGCTGGTCCCTCCTCCCATAGGTCACACACCTCCCTTTTTCTCCTGTGTTCCAGCCAAGGCTCTCTGTTCAGCCAGGCCAATCCTCACTGCTGGCTCATCTTTCAGCATGTGGCAAGAACCCGCTCCTGCACCTTTAAGATTCACTTCTTAAAGGATGTCCTGGACTCCTCTGCCCTTCAGAACTTCCTCCCAGCATGAAGCAGAAATGTGGTCATAACAGGCAAAAGGACACAGGGCAGGTTCCCAGAGTCCAGCTAACTTAACCATACCAATACATCCACAAATTGCAGGATACCATTAATATATGAAGCAAAGAGTGCCCATTTATTAAATTTCACTGTACTAGCTTCTTTTTCAACATTAAATGTGAACTATTAATGAAACTAAAATGAGCTGTAAAACTAAATATTGTCTTCAGTTGGCTTAACCAGGAACACAAGTGAAAAATAAACCTGCTTTGCAGACCTTCACAGAATTTAGTATGCAGCAAGCAAAATTATTTTTAAGAGAGACATGAAAAGAAAGGGGTTGATATCACAAAGATCTGAATTTAAAAATTAAAATGAACTTTGCAGTTAATAAACCATCACGTATCTGGCAACAATGCCTCCCATGGCACAGTGAATTAGTCTTACTCTTGGAGGCTTTTCTACATAAACATTAAGTTTCTCATTAAATTGCTTTTACTTTCAGGGGGATAAGAAATTAGGTTTTTTATTTCTGTGAATAGGCACTATATAAAAGTAAATGAGCATAAGAAATATACATAATTCTGATATTCCTGAATTCTGCTCATGCTTCATGTTAAGCAACAAGGAAAGGAAATACTGCAAATACCCTTTTTACAGTCTCACTTAAAAAAAAAGATAAGCAATCACTGAAGTGCATATATTAGCTAAATTGTAATGAGAAGGCTAATGAGACTGTTAAATTTTAAGTCTAATGATCTTTGTTTTCCTTTGCATTTGAGTGATTGCTTCTTCCAATGTGAGATCAAAGTCTTCACCACACACATGTATTTCCCCTCTGCCTTTAAATCATTCTAAGAGGAAAATCACTCAGTAATATGCTTAAAAACTTAATTTCTTGCCCACCTAAAAAGTTATTTGGAACCAGTTCCTCCTGGATTTCAAACACAATTCATGAGTCTCCTGACTCTAAAACATGCTCAGTTTCTGAGAAAACAGTCCTTGCTTTCACTTGTTTTACATTCTTCTCTCCTGGATTTAAGGTAAATTAATTTTGTAAGAGCGGGTTACATTTCAGTATTTTCTGAGGTATTAAAAGATTCCTTTCCAATTCCCAGGGAGACAAGGATGCACAAGAACAGACCATCTTCCCTTATGTCCTCCTCTGCACTATTTCAAAAGCCATAGTGCTCAGCAGAGCAGGGAAATGAAGGAAGAGCTGACCGCATTAGGCAGAGTCAGTGCACCTCTCCACAGCAGTTTCAGTATTTGGTGACCGTGGTCTAGATGTGCTCACTCTACAGGAATCCCTTCACTCCAGAAAAACCAGACTCACTGTTTCTCATACTGTGGCTTGAGAAGAGAAAACAGGTAAGGAAAAAAGCCCCCAGGTTTAGATCAAGAGAGATAAGATATCTAAGAATGTTGAGGGGATCCTCCCACTTACCAATATCAATGCAGAAAAATACATTTTATCTAGCAGGTGTTCCTGATTCTCTTTTAGCACAAAGTACAAGCTGAAGGAAGAGGAACACTATTTCACAGGATAGATACTGTTCATGGAAGCATCTTATAAACATATAAACGGGTTAATTATTGTTGAATAATAAATCTTCTATAGCTTTAGAACATTTGGAACAAACAAGACAGTAAAAACACAGAGAAGCAACTGCCTAATGCTGTATAAAATATTTCAATAAATTGATAAATTTAGACTACCACCCTAAATGGTCACTAATGTTAAGTAAAAAGAACAACCCCCCCCAACCAAAAAGCAAACCAATTTCTTGCTTTAGACATTTTCCAAATAATCCTCAACTCCCCCCAAAAACACCCAACACAACAGAAACAACCTCCACACAAAATAATTTCTTAACTACATAAGTACTACATATTTAATTCCAAAACTCTTGCCAAATGGATTATATTCAGTTGGGAGTTTGAAAAAATTTTAAAAACCCGTATTTTTCTTAGTTTAAGAAATATCATTCTTTTGGGAAGAAACATTCTGCTTCTTTGAGAGAAACGTTCATATGCTACTAATCTTGTCTTTCTCTCAGCTAGCATTTCTGATCCTCTGATACAAGAAGAGAGAAGGAGTACAGTAAGAAAATTCATTTAAAAGAATGACTAAAAATAAGATCAAAATGGCCATTAAGAACGGAACTAACATAGGCTGGAATTGGAAAGAACTGTAAAATAAATGCAGCTGTTATTCTTCTAGTTTTATTAAATTTGTATTTGCAGAATTTAGACTAATAAAAGAAAACTAAAGCTGTTTTAAAAAGCAATAGAATGTAATTAATTTCTCAAGTTATTCTTCTTGAGGAATAATGGAGTTTTTCACTTACCAATTTAGCCTCAGACTGCACTGGCTGTGGGGAGGAAGGCCCTGGGATTCCTGGGATACTAGGCACCATGGTGACAGGTCTAACAAGCTGACCAGATAAAGTATAAAAATGAAGAAAACCTGAGTATGTTATCATAATAGAGAGCATTTGACAGCACTACCCTCTGAAGCCAAAACAGCTATCAAGGTGCTTAAAACTAAGTTCTATGCTGCACTTATGCAAATCTGCTCCACTTTCAAATTAATATAGCATCATGCTTACTTACTGGAACTGCAGCAGGGACATGCACATTAGAATTTGTGATAGATGCAGGAATAGCAACAGGCATGGTTTGTCCATTAGGAAGATGTAACAGCAGAGGAAAAGGACCTGGAACTGGACTGAAAAAGGAATGAACTATATAAAAGAAAACTTATCCAGAGAAGAGAACAAGTTTACACATTATTTTAAATTGGTTTGTTTCTTTACAGGTGTAATGCATAATTTATTTGGAGATCAAAAATATGAACTTAGTGATGTGGAGAACATGGCATTACATCTCACATGTAGTGAAAGTCCAATGTTTCATGTGTAGTAAAGCACCACATTACACCAAAGCATCTCAAATTCATATATTAACTGCAGAAACAGTAACTGAAAGTAAACCAGATTTTCAAATTCTGCAAGAAAGCGTTTTACTAAGATTTATGTAACTTACACTATTGGTCTGTTAGATGATGGAGCTTGGGTGATAACAGTACTAGAAGTTGGTGATGGTATTGCCTGCTGAATAATAACACTTGAGTCAGAACTCGTAAGCAGTACATTGGGAACCTGGAGCGATGCTGGACGAACTATTGTAGATGTAGGCTGTGCAGTCTGCTGCAGTGACACTTCCTGAGGAAAAACAAAGCTTCATCAGTCTGTAAAATACAATCACAGACCACTAATTCCAACTGTTAAATGAATGCAGTTTGATGGAACAAATCAGAATTTCTGTAACATTATGCAAATAGAATCCGTTATACAATTAAAAACATTCAAAAAACTCCCTCTGGATGAATCATTTAAACCACCAAAGTAAAATTGTTTTAACAACAGTGATTTTACTTTTATGACAAACCTAGCTCAATTTATTCTAAGGCTACTATTACTTCTTATTGCTTCTAACTCAGTTTTGATCAGATTTTAATTTTTTTCACCAAGAAACCCACGGTACTACCAGCACCACCATGTTTACCTACACTCCAAATAAGGAAAATGTTTTATGATGCCCTTATGTACATTTCAGTTTCAGTCCATTGTTCTGGATTTAAACAAGAGAAACAAGACATTTATGGTTCAGTAAAAACAATAACAACAAAAAAATTTTTGACCCTTTTTCTGTAGCTCTCTAACTAGAGTGATAAGAGTGCTTGGAATGTTATCTACAGAGCTCTGCAAAATATATGCATATCCTGACAGAGGAAAAAATTATTTGAGCACAGAAATTAAACTTTCTTAGGTGCAAATAAAGAGTAGATAGAAATGCCTATAGTTCTTAGCTTAGCAAGCAGGTAAAGCACATTTATCAATTGAATGCTGTACCTCTGTTTGCTGTTTCTGAAAATCCAGAAAGGCCTTACTGTAACCAAAGCCTTCCTTCTCAGGAAACCCTTGATATTGCTAGACTTCGAATTTATGTCCAGACAGACTTATTGCCAAGTTATTCTTCTGACAATGCCTACTGCAATCAATGATACATAAAATCACAATGATACATAAAATTCTTAAGACCAGCAAGCTTTAGTTGCTCTGCTGGTAAACAGTAATTCAAAGAGAAATCTTTGTATCTGTGTCACACAGACTGCACTGATTATTATTTTCTTTGAATGAAGCTTGAGTTTTCAAAATTCATCCACAAAGCTTTAAGTAGTAAACTCTGAGCTCTCTAAGCAGATTGCTTATTTTTGCATATATTAATGCACAAATGTGTGAGATCCTCTGAGCAATTCATAGAACTGTAAGCTCGCTGGCAAACTGTGGGGTTTACAAAAGAAAAAACTTTAGATGTTGAAATTTTCTCCCTCCAAAAGCTCAGAGGCTAGATTTGTCATCAGGGTTCACTAGTTCATTCATGCCTTTTCCCAAGGGACCTAAGACTATTCGCACTGAATGAGAGATTTTGGAGAGTAACAGTGAGCTGTGCTGAGGAAAGTGAAATTGTTTTAGGATCAATCTGGGGCATAATATTTTGCTGCAGTTAGCACTACAGATGACCATTCAGTAAAAAGAAGACAACTAGTACGGAACTGTGGAAACAAAGTAAAAAAAAGTCCAATCATATTGTTAGTACGGGATTAAACACTTCTTTGCAAGTAAGGAATTTGGTATAACATCTTACAGATCTTATTCAGGAGTCACAGGGAGAATATAAATGAGACTGAACTGCTTGACTGTGGGAATGCAGAGCTCAGAACACCAGCTGAATCCCTATGCTAGCGTGAACAAGCTGCACAATTCAAGTAACAACACGGTGGTTCTTGCATGTGAACAAAGACTACAAGATCATATGTACAAAGATAAAGAATGGACCCTTGGAAGGACTTTCACAGCATCACAGATTGTTTGGAGCTATAAGTGATCTTTAGAGACCACTCCAGTCCATCCTTTCTGCCATGGCTAGGAACATTTTTCATGAGATCAAGTTCCTCAGAGTCCCAGTCAGCCTGACTCTGAGCACTTTCTGAACCCAGGCTAGAAGTTACTGGCATGTCAGTACCACCTCCTACCTCTGGGCAAGCACCTGGGATTGGACTCCCAGCTGCTGCTGAAAGCAGGTAACTACATACAAGTGAGACAGTAAGTCATGGCATTCCATCAACACTTCTCTGCTGTTGATAACAGAAGCTTAATTAATGCATGTGCTAATAAATACTAATTGTTAACTTGGCCTTTCCCTGGCTTGAACACCTATCAGGAAAAGGACACTCTGAAATTTTTAGACACCATGTTCTATGGAAACCAGATTTCAGCAATAGTCAGAAGATTAATGTACAAAATTCTCAAATAAATCTGTAAAATTCTGAAAATAGAAACCTCACATACAATTGTTTGTGTGTTACTAAAGATGGCACTTATGCTTTGTTTACAAGATCAGAAACTATCTTCAGCCATTAAAAAAGAACATGTTCCTTCATGAGTGTTTATACAGCTGAAAAAGTATTTTCAACCTCCTCTTTACACTAACTTGCTCTTTGCTACACTGAAAAATGCATGCAGGTGCCTGTTACTGCAACAACATGGCATAAACATAAGCTGCAGATTTAAGCAGAATTGCTTTAAAGTAAACTGATATTTTATAAACATATGAAAACAAAACCATAGACACAACAGTCTGATGGAAGATTCTAATTGATCACTAATACATTACACTAATGAAGTATTAATTTTGTCTAGAATAAAATACACTGTAAATATATTCCCCTAAAGAACAAGAAAAATAGAGCTGAATTTGCAATTATAAGATTAAGTGAAAGTGACCTTACCTTTACCTACCTTTCCTTACAGGACAGAAGTTTAAGCCCACCCAAAGGTACTACACTTACTAAAAGGACTTCTCCAACTCTTGTAATTCCTATTCTTGAAACTAAAACCCACTGAATGGGAAATTACAGAACAGGACAGTTACTTGAAATGTTCTCAGATGTGCACATTTGCAAGTATTTCCTATCTAAAAGCAAATTCCATATGCAATAACTTTCTAATGCTATCAAAAATACATAGAATTCTTTATACAGAAATGTAGATGGCCAGAACTAATATTGTATTTGATTATTGCTGTAAGAAAACAACTGGTTTTAAAGTACTTAAATTATGCAGTTAGCTACTTGGCAACAACTAAGCAACTTTTAAAACTCTGTTGAGGGTTGCCCTTTTAAAGTCCTGTTAATAAACAATTATAATGTTTGAAAGCTCTTACTACTTTAATGCTTAAAGACTTTATACACGTCTAATGATATCCTGGTCTATTCCAAGCAAAGTACAGACACTTACTGAGCCTAACAGAACTCATGGAACTCTCACAAAACTAGGAAAATAATTAAGCATACTCTTTTTGAGAGTCTCCAAGGAATTATTTTGACATCTACAAGGACAATTAGAACTGGCTTTCACATATATAAATAGGCTGTAATCATTTAAGACTACTAAAATATATGCAGCCAACAAAATGGTTACAGTTAAAACCATCTATGCCCTGAAAAAAAATCCCTTCTCTCCTTCAATACATCTGCAAAAGGAGAACACAAGAATCTAACTGAACAACACTCTGCTCACATTTCTCAATGTCTGCAGGTCACGTTGAGCTGTACACTCCAAGCAGCACCCTCAGCCTTGCTCAGCTTGTCTCTACAATCAGACATGAGAATGGCATTGAGCAGCAGCACTGTCACAGTGACACACCGAAACTGCATCATCACTGAGACTAGTTTATAAATACTGCTAAGCACTGAGCTAGAGTTTTCACTTGTAATGATGCTAATAGACACTGACCCATGACTGTATGAAGATAACATAACTATCTTCTGCCGAAGTTAGATTACTTGGAATAAGTATTTGCAGCAAAAAAATAAACTAACCTCTGAAATAAAGACTAAAGATTTGAACTATGATTCACAAAATCCAAGCAGCTCTTTACATACAGTCCTTTAAAATGCTTTTACTATTTTTGAGACTGCATGATTGCCTTGATTAACCATGATTACTCATCCTTGCTAACTAATGAAACTTAGAAAAACTTAGGACAAATCTGAATTAAAATTCTTTACAACTTCTGTCACACACTTAAGACTGTCCTCACATTAGTTCCTTTGACAGTATAAGAGTTGAAACAGAGGTTCAGTCTGGATCCAAAGAAAAACAGTCTGCCCACAGGAACAACCTGGTACTGAAGCAGGTGGCACTGAGGCTGTGCAGCCTCTCTCTCAGAGAGGTTTCAAGACCAGACTGTGCAAAGGGCTGAGTAACTTGGTCTGATCTCAGGAGCAGCCCCAGCTTTGAGCAGGATGTTGGACCAGGAAATCCAGCAGTCCCTTCCAACCTGAATCACCTGGGACCCGAAAAAGCCCTGCTGATTCCTGGGAGCGAGGCACCTAAGCCCCTCATACACACACTGCCCACTGAAGATGAACATAAAGACAGACTAGAGCAATCTCGATGCTTTATTATGGTCTGCTCCTAATGTCTGTATTTACTGAAGACAAGAACTAATTAATTCACTAATTTTGCTTCATTTTCTGTACTTCAAGAGAACTCCACAAGATGAAAACACTGCAAGTCACAAATTGAAGTGATCACTACTAATGATGATGCATAAGCAAGAAAAAAGAGCCCTTCTAGTCTTTTCTAAGATAGCATAAATCTTAAATTTTATTTCTTTTCTGGCTTTACTGAATGGCCAGCTTTGCCAGAAGCAATTATCCTAGCAAACAAAGCTAACTGAAGAAATTAACAAGCTACCTATATATCCACTGGAATGTGGCAAAGGAAATCTCTCTTCCTTTCAACTACAGCATGGCTATCACCATATACAATAAATTTACAGGTCATGAGAAAGTTGAAAAATAAAGGTTCTGACCTTTTCATCATTGGTGGTAGACTCTGGATGAGGTAAAGGACTATCTTGATGAGTTGTCTCTACAACGGAAGGTTCTTCAATTTTATTTCTTATAATTGGTGTTGCAAGAGGGGACAGATCTAGAGGCATCTAGGAGCAACAATGTAAAACAAAATTAGCCAATGTTTAAAAAACAAAACTGAGCGAGAAAATACAAATAACTGAAGAGAAATATCAGCCCATTACAAGACAGAGGTGCTGATGTTTGAAAGGTCTTGATGCAGATGCATTACCAGTCAAGGCTATTTTACCAGCACCTACATGAACACCAATCTTCAGTATCACAAACGTCTTCCAACCCCAATGTCAGACTAAGTATTTTCTTCTTGAGAATTAAAAACACTCCTAAAGTTTTCCATTTCCAAGGGTCATAAGAAAATTGTAGCTGCAGAAGGACTGTTACAGTTAAAAAATTACAGCTAAATTAAGGTATTATCCTTCTGTATATTATTGTATCTCATGCTACAAAGCACAAAAGCCTAACCACATTTCCAAATTGAGAAAGTTAGTATAGACAAATTTCAAGCTTATTGCAGCAAATAATTATTGAAAAAGCAAATCTTATATTACTACATGGGTAAAATTCACCAGGACATCTATAATGCCTTAAAGAAATTGAGCTACAAAAGTACTTAAAACAATACTATAGATTTGAAAGCCTACATTCCTGTCTAGTCTGCTATCCAAATATTTTTGGAAGAAATTTCCCCCGAAGAGGTTTTTCCAAATGCTTTTTTTTCAATTAAATTCCTAGCTTTCCTGTGCAATATATTACTAATAGACAGGGAAGACTGTAAGAAGTGGAATCTCTTCTCATATCACAAGTGACTATGAAATATTACAGAAAAAACTCAACTATCAATGCCCTAGGAAGTGTGCTATTATGGTACATTTTTCCATACTTTGTCATGATTGTTGCGTATATAAATCATCCAGAGATATGGCAGGACTGTTTTTTTTTCTTGTAACACAGAGGGCAGCTTGGAAAATTAGTATCAATTCAAGAAATAAACAAAATGTTTAATATGCTTTGCAGTAGATAGAACCTTCTCCAAGTCAGTGGTAAACTATACAGAAAATAGTCTTGGTAAGTCAAAAAACAATTTTACCATATGTCATGGTCTAGAAACAGTCAGCCTACAGCAAATAAAAAAAGTAAACTTAAAAATCCATTATGATACATCTGTTACAAAGTAAGGGTGAGGCTTGGTCAGGAATGAGTAACAATCCATCCTATTCACAAATACCTCTCAAAATCTTTACTGAAACAAACAAAATGAAGCCACTGATTCTGCAAAACCTATATAAATAGGCTTAAAAACATATTTTTAATCACTACCTATAGAAGTCAAGCAGGTAATCAACTAAAGAAAAAATTAGTCAAAGGGGACATTGAACAAAATTTTTTACTTGCAGAAGTATTCAAATATTTAAGTTTCTAACCAGTTATGACTGGGAAGCACTGAAATAAATAACAAGAGTAACACTTAAAAGTATGGCAAGTTCCTCACAAAAACTTGAATTTGCTAAACAGATACAGTTCAGTTTTTTTAATACTTCAATCTGTACACTAAAAATAAGTATATCTTTATGTTGTAATCAATGGTTTCTAGGCAAAAGTGATTTCAACACATAATGAATACAACCATAACCAAATTACTGACACTTTGAAAAATTTAGTCAGTACTTAATTCTCATTATCATGATGACTGATTCTTACAGTAACATCAGTATTCAAAACCAATCGAAATGATCTGTGTTCACATCCTATCGTTTTCATGGGTGTTTTTCTTTCTGCTAAAAACTTTACTTTTCAGACTCCTTTTGTGCTTATTCAGGACCTCAGGAAATTTCAAAACTAGTGGTTAACTTCAACAGATATAGACTAGATATTTACATGATTAGGACAATGTGTCCCATTATCAGCGCTAAATATGAAATATTAATCCAGTAAACTAAACTTTAGAAGAGTAATCATAGATTTGTATTCTCTACATCTAACACATATAAGCAGCTAGCATGATTATTGGTATAGTTTAGAAGGCAATATACAAATCCAAAGTTTGCTTTGTCAGTGGAATTTCTGATATTAAAAAAGTGAAAGCTCTGAGGAAAAAAAAGTTTTGAACATACTTTCTTAATGTCATCTTCAGAAGCCTTTTTAAACTCATTTTCAAAAGGACTTGCTAATTCATTGAATAAGCCCACTTCTTCACAGTTCTTCAAGAATCGAGTTGGTGTTGGTGTCTGATCTGAAAAGAAACATATAAAACCCCCACAATTTTATTTTTACAATACCATTTGTGAGCCTACTTGTACTAAATAACTTTCAGAATATAAACAAAGAGAAAGAGGAGGAGGTGGCTGGGATCCCTCGGGCTGAATTCTGCCCTGCAGGGAAGGCAAACTCCCCCTGCTGGAGACAAGCACCCGGAGCTTGCAAACCACCCTGACCATTCTAGCAGGGAACCACAGCATTTCTTTTGTGGCCACGAACCACAGGGAGCTACTCTCAAGTGCACAGCAGAACACTTCAATGAGCAAGCAGACTCTATTTGCAAATAGAGATAAGGACTACATGAAGGCTTTCAACTAGGAAACAAATGAGAGAAGTTCACAGCTCAAAGCCAGTTTGCTTCCTTTCCTAATCTGACAACATTAGTGGCTACTTCCAAGTGCAAGAACTTCTACAGGAAAGTGTGACTGTGCACAAGATTGTATTGACTCCTAAGATGCCTCTGGATCAAGCTGGAGTTATAAGACTTCTGGCATCTGGGTGACTATCCCAAGAAGTAGTTTCAAAAGCATCTTAATATAAAATTCCTGTTAGTATATAAATTTGCCTTATTTCACTGCTATTATCAGGTCAAAATTAACTACACTTGCCACAAAGTTACTTGCATTTAAAAGACTGTGAAGTGGAATGATTGTGTGGATTTATTAAGCCTGATGTCTACAACAGTTCCTACACTGGAATGTGGCTGCACAGAGACACTCCCATGGTTTCATTTTTAAACACCTGATTATTTGAAAGGTCCCTTTTCTTGTGGTGTAATTGACAAGAAGCACATCAAGAACTTTAAAATTTTTAACTGCTAGTTTAGGAGCAATATTTTGGAGCAATATTTTTTTAATCTGCTCATTGTAACAAAATAGCAATGTACAAGAAAAAAAAAAACACCCATAAAATGTCTTAAAGTCTTTCTGAACTTCATTTAGGCTGCTCCACCACTGAAAAAAACCCAGACTGACTGTAACTTCAGCATACTTAGCAACTAAGTATGCACATGCTATCATTCAAAAATTCTCAAATGTATAATGCAGTCAATCATCCACTGGTGATTACTTCTGATCCTGGACAAAAGTTGTAACTACTAAGGGTATAACATGAATTAAGAGGTAGGAATAAAGTATTTTGAATTTAAGCCAAAATGAAAACAAAAGATTTGATCTTTCTTTTACTATCCCATTGGAAGACTAATCACTGATTCATTCTTCTAATATCACCATGATATGTAAAAGATTCTACATATTTTAAAATTTAAGAGACAAGTAATACCAATGAATAATTAAAACTGAAATACAGTTTAATTTAGTTACAGATCCTCTTAGAAGTAGTCTTTATCAGCACGTTTTTATTAACTGCTTATATAATTAAATCAATTATATAAGTATTGATAATTTTAAAATATTTGGATTATATATCAGATATGAATAAAAGTAACTTATGGAGAATAATACTGGCTTCAAATTCTGACATGGATTATGTAAGAAAACACTGCCTAAGCACACACTGCAGACAAGTTTAGTGCAGAAAATGTATCACATTCTCTTAATGTGAATCTATGCATTATGTACAGAAAATGCATAAAGCACATGCCCATTCCAGCAGAAAAGTGAACAAACTTAATACAAGTGTATACTTACCAGCCACAATGACACTGTCATTACGAGCTGGCCCAAATTTCAGTGTCATCTCATGTTTGTGTTTATGGACAGCCAAATGATCCTCATTGGTAAAACGCTGCAGCAGGAAGTTTTAAGAAACAATTGTAACTGGGAGACTGAAAACAACAAATGCCATTCCACAGAAAGCAATTTTTACAACATGTAAAACTACCCTTACTGTGTTAAAATACAACCCTCTAAGGCAGATATATCTTGTTCCTTGGTCAACAGTACCAAACAGAAATATTATAAAACTCAAATTATGTTCACAGTAACTAAATATACCAGGGAAATTGCAGTATAAGTACATGCATTCATCAGAAGTCCAAGATAACATTTCAGAGTGCTGCAGCCTCCATCAACCATCAGCAAACAGCCATTTGCTGTATTAATGGATCTTGACAATGTCTAGTAATTGATCACCACTACTTGTGCATATTACCACATTAATGAGAATTGATCTGTAATCACAAACTTCACTGCATTTAACAGAGTAAAGATAAAATAAAATAAAATACTATAGCTCCTGCCCCTGACAATTTACTACATAAAACAGGAGGCACATAGAATAGGCAACACTAGAACAATGCCAGACAACTGAAATGCTGTGAATTAACAAAACCTTACCAGCATTTTAAAAACCTCTCAGGTTTGGTCATTTCATGTATACTCTCCCCAATATTTGGGATATGTGCTATAAAAAAAGCAGTGAGCAGACAAACTAAGTGCTGTAAAAGATATATTCTTACTTTCACTATTTCTTTATTTTTCACTAATTTGCTATGCATCTGTAATTGTGGGTGAAGTTAGGGTTTCAATTGACATAATCTAAGAAAATGCTTCCCAAGATACAGCTTTCCTAAAAAGAACACATTTTACACAAAACATTAAAATGCTTAATTTTCTTTGTGAACATTTGAGCTCCAATTTGTTTCTGGTTATGTCTCACTAATTAAAATCATTCCACATATAAGAGATCCATGCTAAGAATCACTTTTCAGGAGCTAATTTTTAAACTGAATTCACCTCAGAGTACAGTAATTCGGAATGTTTCCATGAGAAAGGACATGTGCATGTGAAACTGTGAGGGAAATTATAAATGCAAGATCACTGTAAGACAGGGTGAAACAAGCAAGGGACTTTTTTTTTCCCTTAGAACTTTACTGCCCAGAGTTCATAATGCCCAGCTCTCCATAACTCTTGCACCCTATCTCTGCATAAACGAGAAATTTCTGCATTCTATCATGCTAAGAGACTTAAGTCTGTCTTTCTGTCCTCACTAAGTGGTGGAGCAGCCCTTCCACAGGGAAGACGATGTCCAGAGCTTGACTGCCTCTCTCTGTTCTCCATTACAAAGCTGGCATCTGGGACATGAACTTCTCTCTTCACCTTCCCTGGAATCATGGGCTGGTGTAGACCCACATGCTATAAATTCTTGCTTTTCAGCAAAACATAAATACCTAGTAGCAATTATCATAAGCCCCTTTTCTTCAATCTCTAAAAATACATTTCACTGTTTTACTTTTATGTGAACAATGCTAATAACTTCAGTTCAGACCATTACCTGGCCACATCCAGGGGCAGTACATAAAAAGGGTTTGTCATCACTCATATTCCACAGGTCGTTGTGCTACCTGTATTAAAATTAGAATGTAACAAATTTTACAAATAATGCAACAAATTATCAATACATTAACAAGCTATTTTACTATTCTATGGACAAGAATTACTGCCTTCTGACTACAGTAATATTCTAAATACCCATAATTCAGAGAATGGATTTCAAGCTGACAGGAAGCTACACAAAATCCACCACAGCAGTTTCTGAACGTACACCTCAAGCAGAAATCCACATGTTCACATGTAACGTGACTAACTGCAAAAAGTATCTGACAACACAGTAGGAACAACTCATCACTGAAATCAAATACATTGTAATAATGATCCAATTCTCAGCTAAAAAGAGATCAAAGCAGCAGACAGCAGCATGCAGTCAAGGTCCTGGTGCCAACAGATGAAGAAGCAGTGTTCATTCCTCGGCCTTTTCACAATCCTTATTTAAAGCTCAAAAGTTTGCACACAGCCCTTTGTGTAAACTGTTATTAATTTAATTACAAAACCATGTATTTTAGTAAGGTTTCAGCTACTTAATTACTGTCAGGCTAAAAATACTTAAGAAAGAAGTAAGGTATTAATGACATTTGGTGCTATTTCACATACTCACCCCACATACTAATACACATACCTGCCAGATTTCACATATAAACCTGTTTCATAGGGCAAGTTATCATATCCTCCTTTTCATGGCAATGAACTGTAACTAAAAGAAGATCTTAATTACTATGCATGCTAAAAATATAATAATGAATGATAAAATGTCCACTATTCACCCATGAAACACAACAGCTTTTCAAATAAATAGTTTACTTCAATACATCCTCTAATTAGTTGTGGCTCTAATCTGTGGCTTTGCCTTGGAGGAAATATATTCATCTTTAAATTAGTATTTGTATGGAAAACTAACAGTGTTAGTTCTGAATACTATTTAGATTGATGAAGCAAATAAAGATGAATGAAGATGTTTTTATGATTAAAGATCATAGGCAGAATAAACCCATGTCTTCCCCGGCATACTGGTCATGTAAAGTTGCAAGGATTCTCAAGCTGTCTAACCATCCTAAGAATGTAAACTTCTGGTACACATCTGGGCACTAGATACAAGACATAGCAAGTAAGGATAAGCAAATAATTTCAGACTTATTACCTCAGAGATCTGTAGGGAATACAGTATCTGATCCTTCTGGATGTACCTGTACAGTAAAAAAAACACTGTATAGAGACTTTTTTGGATATTCCTTCAAAGAGGAGAAGATCCCAGTGTCCTTGGTAATGTTCACCCAACAGCAAAGAAAGAAAAACATGGCATGCAGGAGATTCTAAACTGTCACTTCTAAATATGTATGTTTCAAGGAATGGGGATACTGACCTGAGATCAGAAGCCAAGAGAAATGAATGGCTGCCAGAAACTTCAGTCTTTGGCACTGACAGCTCAGGGAAACATTTACATCCCAAAGAAAGGATGCCAAAGCAAATCAGAGATGAAGACTGTTCCACTGTCTGCAAAGAGTTCATAACCTGTCTCAAGTTTCTGAAGGAATGAAGTATTTTTTTTAACTGTTCAAACTGTGAACTTGGTACTTTCACTAATAAGGAATATTAACAAAATTATGGGCAAGTCTGAATTCTCATGACTAAGGCTTCAGGGTAAGAAATAAGGTCCTTATCCATGACACTTTAAGAGTATATCCTTACAACATGTGGAACTTCATCAGAGTTAAGAGCTATCCCACTATTCTTCAGCCATGCAACAATCTCATTTCTTCAAATGCAGGCTCAAACTACCAGAGTTAGTCTTGTTTCGATCTCAAGAGGAATTCATTTTTCTGAACCTGTCATCATAGGGCACTGTATACTTCTTTAATGGCTACATATGCCACCATATGCCAATACAGACATATGGATAAGAATTATGAATAGACAAGTAATACCCATATCAGAAATGCCTAATGGTGGAAGAAAGAATTATGATTTGGATTCTTTTAATCCAAAGCATGAAGATTTTGATTAACTGAAGTGCATGTAGGACATTTTTTCCACTCTGTTACTATGTCTTGTTGTCAGTCTCTGAGAGATGCAGTTTCGGCCATAAAATCAGCTCCCTCCATGCTGTCAGTATTTTTTGTAGGTGAGAAGATGCAAATGTTTTAGGTCTG
>JAYDZK010000274.1:21123596-21174107 GCA_034509185.1 Euphonia xanthogaster
GGGGGCGCGGTGCTTGCTCTGCGCAGCCGCAGTGCGCCCGACGCGCGCGGGGCCGTTGGGATGTGGTGGCGGCGCCGTTGGGATGTGGTGGCGGCGCCGTGAGTGTCACCGTGAGAGTGTCACCGTGAGAGTGTCGCCGTGAGGGTGTCACCGTGAGAGTGTCGCCGTGAGGGCGGCACCGTGAGAGTGTCACCGTGACAGTTGTCACCGTGAGGGCGGCACCGTGAGAGTGTCACCGTGACAGTTGTCACCGTGAGGGCGGCGCTGCTGAGAGCGGCGTCAGTGTCAGTGTCCCCGGCGCAGTGGTGGTGTCGCGCCCCCTCCCCGGCGCTCGGGTCACGGAGGGAAAGGGGGCGCGTCCGAGGACACCCGTTGTGTGCAAAAAGCCGCTGCTGTTCTATTAGTCATTTGTGCACGATGAGCAGATTCACACCCAAGTAGCGAAAGAATCCTTTTTAATCAAGATTAACCGAAATAGGATTATCTTAACTGAGTTGAGCATGTGTTCCTGAGAGTCCTGCTTTAATCACTTACACGTGCTTTGATGTTTCTCATTTGATAATGTGATTGTTATTTTAATAGTAATTTGCTATTGTAAGTGGTATTAGTGCTAACTAGTAAAGGTGCTGAAAAATCGACGTTGTGACTAGAACATTGGGAAACATTTATCTAAGTTGTACGATTTTCATTGGATACAATCTGCACCATAAAAATAAATTCTAAAATCGTGTGCTGCAAGCGGTCTCCAATGAACCAAGTAAGGGGCTGTGTGTGTATTTGGGGATGGGAACAGTCTCAGGATGGGCGCTGGACTCCTGCAAACTTACAGTATAATTGATGTTGCTCTCACTGGTTAATCCACAGGTGCCACAAAGCTGACACATGCTCGTATCAGCAACCTGAACACCCCCCAACAAACATCATCAATAGGTGCTTTCAGCAGCTGCATACCAGTGTTAACCATGATGTTACTTTTATAACCTACAATGCAGTGTCTTCCGATCTGTAGGTACAGGGGAGAGACGTCAGTTGTAGGTCCGAAGGTGAGAGGAACAGCACAATGTGAATTTCTCGGCCTTCTGCTCCCTGCCTCAATCTAGCAGCAAGGTTGGTTTGGTTCCACTGTGCATCCAGAGTCTTAGTAACAGCAGTAAAAACTCAGTCTGTAAAAAGGCCAGCAAAAGAGGTTATAAGCTATTGGTTTTGTTTTTTTAGTTTTTTTCCTTGTCACAGCTTACACACATTTTTTGGGAACTGAGGTGCATGGGCAGGTCTGCCATGTCTGCCACACGGTTCTTCCATAGACAGACACTAAGAAATAAATATCAATGGCAAAACCTTTTAATGGTTAGGCAGAACTTTTCATTCATTCAAAAAAAAAATTCAGTCCATATGCTATTCTGGGAATAAGTATTTCCATCACCATGAATAAAACCATAAAGCAAAGGCGAACACTGCAGTGTTGGAATGACTTCGATGTGACTGCAGTGACATTCAGAGTACCCCATTTCTGGAGACGGGTACTTCACCTTAGGAAGTGCAGCAGCCAGCAGGGTGTCTGCAACAAAGAAATTCACTACTTCATAGCAGGAAGCACAGTAGTTAGAGACGTGCTTTCTCACTGGGAAACTGGAGGTCTGGACCTCCAGGCGTGAAACAAACCTTCCCCCAGCTCTCATGAATGGAGAAGAAAGTGAAAATTACACTCCTGTGTACACACAGCACAAAGTCACACGGACTCAAAACCCCATTAAATAGAAACCCTCTTCTTTCACAAAAGAAGTGCTCTCTTCTGTCACGACTCCCACCCCAGAATGGTTTTTAAAAGATGCATGCACAAGCCATTTGTTGTGAGCTGTGTAAAAACCACTATTAAAAAAAAACCACTATGGTTTGTTGTTGCTTTTGAGGCATAACATCTGATACTGTATTGTGAATGTGACTCAGCTGTTCCTTTCAGGAGAATTTTGAAGAGCTGTTACTGATCTCTGGGGGCCAGGCTGAGTTTAATTCAAGAAGATCTTCATAAAGAAGAACTTGTTAATCTCACACAGTTTCCTCTCCTGCTGACCTGCTGATAGGTCCCCAAGGAAGGGCATCAGTGCACTAAAGACAGTGTAATTTCTAGTTGCTCACCACATTTGTGGAAATCTTTTCAAGCAGGTTCCCAGTTTTCCAATTGTCTCTCCCTGTCAGGACCAGTTATGCACATGGGCAGTAGCCAAGGATGCTGGAGGAGATATTCTCCCCATTTTGCCCCTGGCAAGGAAGATGGAGTGCAGATGATCGAGCAGTACGTGGCGCCTGGAGAGCCAGTTCTCTCTCACAGCTCCTGTAGCCTTACAATTCTCTGCTGCTCAGCTAGGTTTGTGTCACTAACTTTTGTTACTTAGGGCAGTAAGAACAGCAAGTGACCACTAGCTGTGGTTCCACCAGTATGGCCTTGTCCTTTCCCAGAAAGGAAAAAGGTCATCCCCCAAATTTTCCAAGCTTTCTAAAAAACCTCTCCTGGAACCATAAGGCTTCTCCCAGTCTTTTTGTCCTTATTTTAAGAAAAGAAACATCTGTTTCACTCACTGCCAGGCAGCTCATTTGCTAGGTTCACTGATGGATCCATGCATCAGTCCTACAGTGGCATGAACTTTCACTTTATAACCCCGAAATGAATTGTATCTACACATATCAGGCTCTGAATACTATCACACACGAGTATCAGCAGAATGGATGTTGCATACAAATGGCATTTTTCTGGTGACTTCTTAGAGTGCTATCAAGCCTTATATCTGTCCAGAAAGCAGGTAATAAGGCAGCTGGGAACAGTACCCATAAACTGGAATGCTTGCTTCATAGATATGGGTTGGTTTTCCTCCAGGTACAGGCAAATTATGGTAGTTGCATACTGGTTCAGTTGAGCAAGTACAATCCTGTGCAATGCTAAATAAATGAGCATGTCCTGAGTGCTTTGCACTGGAGGGTCTGCCAGAATTCAACATTTATTATTAATAACTTATAAAAGATGAATGGTTATATCTGAATGTTCTATATTTGCTGAAGGAGAAATCTTGGCTAGTTAAGAGAAATCCCATTGTCAAAGCCTAAATGAAATGTTCTGCTGCTAGATCGAAACCTATTCCTTCAGGTTAAATTTTATCTCCCAGCAGAGGAATATTAACTCAAAACATGTCACACACTCATGCTAGTCTTTTTTTAAAATCTGTTTTGAAGAAGAGATGTATCTGGAAAACCAATATATTCCAATAACTCTTAATTGTTGGAACACCACCAAAGGATTAAATTGGATCAAAGGCTTCCTGAGATTATCCTAATGTTTGAAATATTTTAAAACTTAAGGTGTATTACCTCAGGGTTAGCTCTCTTGAACATCCAGATTTATGATGTACTTTGCAAGGCACTGATTGATATTGATTTAAAAAGTCAGAGGTTTTCAGTGTTTTTCACAGCCTGGGCCATGTTTCAGTTCTACCTCTTCCACTCACAGCTGTGTGCTTGAATCTTCCTATTCAGGTCTCATAGAACTGGAGCAATGGCTTGTGGAAAGAAGATATGTATAGAGCAGAATGAATACACTCCAGAGTATTTAAACCATTTTTGCTCTGGGAAGAAGGACCAAAGCCATTATTAGATGGCTCTGCTTTAAGTAGAAATTCTCTTGGTAGCACTCTTTTAATACCTGTTTACCCTACTGATTATTAGTAGTTGGCCAATTTTGACATAAGCAACGTTGTTTTAATTGCAGAGTTGGCTGGATCATGAGGTTCTTCATGGGAATACAGATGATAAAGTTTTTTTCTCTAAATTCTAAACTTCTTTACAAGGAAAAGGGAGAAACTGTCTCTTCAGTGATCTTTGTCCCCAAGAGTACTTACCCAAGCATTTTTTTTCCTAAAATTTGTTTTTTTTATAGTCTCAATGGCTTTTTTCAGTGAAGAGCAGGAGGCAATTAACAAAGTAGAGCTAATTTAGGCTGTAGAGCATTCTGCTCAACATTCCATTGATTATTTTAACACCTCAGTCCTAGAAATGGATGACATTGGCCACAAACATTGTACCATGTTCATACTTGGCAAGATTCTGAATGTGTGCTAATACTGTTGAGAACATTCATGCAATTTGAATGGGAAATCATTATAATCCTTGTCATGTAATTTTTGGGTCTTTAAGATCTGCTTTAAATATCACGATGTTTATATAAGTGGGGTCTGCTTCACCGTAGCTATATATGTCCAAATAGGATGTTGTCAAGAGGAAAAACATTTTGCTTCAGCAGAAATTCAGCATGGAAAAGAGGCAAACTCATCTTCATTCTAGCTGTTGGATTCTGGTGGCAAGTGACATCAAGGCTCCAAGAAACCTTGCCAGAAAAGACTGGTAGAGCTATTTTCCCTCTGGATAACAAGCCCTATTGTCTAGAATTCACGTTCTACTGGCTACTTTTACGATGCTGTACAACAGTATTAAAAATACATCCAGCCTTTTGTAAAACCCAGAATGTCACAAGGTGGAAGACAATACTGTACTTTTAAAATTAATTTCGTATGTCAGCCAAAATTATATTTTTTCTACAAAATTATGATTCCCTATTTTAATGTAACTTGTATTTATATTTCATACAATCATAGATTTTTTTTAAGTTGGAAAAGCCCTCAGAGGTTATTGAGTCCAACCATTAACCTTTGCAATGTAACTTAAAGTGGAAGGAAATGTCAGGTTCACAAATAGTTTCACTTTATGCTTCACATCTGTTACACTGTGTGTGTCAGGATTGCCACATTCAGGGTGAACTCTCATGTGTTTAAAAATTATTATTATGCATCTGCCTAATTTTTTTGGAAATTGATTTTTGAAGAAAAGCTGTAATAAAAAAAAATCCACTGATGCTTAATCAAAGTAATTGTTATAAATGCTCAGAAGATTCAGAACATTTAGAATGAGTATACCTCTTTGCATTTCTTTAGAACATAAACTCCTTTAACTAAACTATAACTAAGTTTTCTTACTCAGATGACTCTTGATATTCCTCAAGGCTGTATTGAAGAGCAGCCTATACCTGAAATGGTCAGTCAGTTCACTGCATGAGACACACATGGATTTCTAGGTTACAAAATATCACTGGATTAAATGAAAACAAATTCATCAATGCTTTTTATGCTGCTAACAGTACTAAGCACCTTTTGAACAGAAAAGAAAGTTCAGCTGTACGCTGACACTATTGGCTGCACTGGCTAGAGCACAATATTGGCAATCTGATTTTAACACCTTTCTTATAATACACAGTACAGACAGCCAAGACTTTGCCCAAATTAGAGCCATTTTTTGTCAGAAGTATCCATAAATTTTTATAGCTGAAATTGAAGAAGACCAAAATGAAAGATTGTTTTCTTAGTGGGCTCTTCTGGAAATACAGGCTTTTTGTGTGGAGAAAAATTGCAACACCAGATTCTTAGCTTTTAAACAAAAATACCCAAGGATTTTTTCTTAGATTTGTTGTTTTTCCTGTTTCCTGTTTTCTTCCTGTTACCAGAATTATATAAATGATCCTGGACAAGTCTTTTTGGGTAATACATTTTGGCCGTTCGTAATCTGAAAAGAGAAATAGGAAATGTAGCTGTTCAGTGCTTTTTTTTTTCTTCAAAAAACCCCTACGGGAATTAGTAAATCTTGTTTGGAGACTAAATTAGTGTTTTGGATAACTGTTCTGTTATCCTATTTGTGTCACATAAAGAGCAAAAGCAGGGCACACGGGACTGTGGCACAAGGATTTTGGCTTCCTCCACCTTCTTCACAGAGGCTCTACATCCAGTTGATGATCCCTGGTTGGAGGGGAGATGGGACTACAGACCATTAATCCATGCAAGGTTTATCTGTGTAATTGTAAATGACACACCTCCCAGCTATGAGCTGAGATTCTCAGATCCCTGCAGACTGCTTTGAGCTCACAGCCTGAAAAGCAGTACAAATGAACAATATTCATTATCATCTGAAAGCTTTTCACTCTGAAGCACTTAGCAGAAAACCTGTGGAATCCTTTTGACTCCAGTGCACAGGTTCTGCCCTCTAGGACCTGGTGCCAGTCTGAACCCAGAGAAAAAGTGGCTCCAATTCAGCTGCCTATTGTCATGCTTTGCATGGCTCAGATGATCTGTTTTTAAATGTCTGTAATTGATTTTGCTCATAGTTACAAAAGAGATCATATATTCTCACGTTTTGTACCTAAAGTAGAGAAACTCCGGACAGCCTGCCACTTCTAAATTCTTGGAAAGGACTCTGTCCCTAATACTCAGACTCAATGAACATCCTGGTTCTCTGGCATGCCTGGATTCATTCCCATCTGTTGTGCTGGCATTGTTCCCACTCAGAATTATCTATGCCAATTTCAACAGGGCATAGGTGCTAACCAAACATGGTTTTAGAGGGACAGCTTTCATAACACAGCAAGTGCCATCTCTTTTGCCTAGAGATCCTGCTGTTTGCAAATAATTCCAGCTTAAGGCCACATGCTTCATTACATGGGATCACATCTGTAGAAGCTTGTGGGTATTATTAAAAGAAATCAACAAATGTCTACTCTATTTCTCTTACAGTTTGGCTCAGTGCTTGGAATTTTGCATGTGGAGAATGAATGCTCTGCACCTTGTTCACAGGAGTGAGCCATAGGCTGTTATATACTCTGAGCAGTCTTAACAGGTTACTGCATCAAAGCTGGGACAGTAAACTGCAGAAGTTTACTTCTGCAGATCTGTGCTGCTTTTCAGGTGCCTTTTTCACTGCTTTGTGTCTGTAGTATATTCTGAGAAGAGAATGATAGAGCATTGCTTTTTGCACCACAGCTTTTTCCTTTCTAGGTTCTCAACAGATTTTTGTGTAAGGCATATTTTGCCCCCACCCGTTTGTAAAATAGCACATATGTACAACAACATTAATACTGCCTATTAAAGTTACTAGTCTATATAATGCTCTGTATAAGGTACATGATATTGTATTGATATATTTCACATATCATATTAGTATCATATTAGTATATTGAAGCTGCGCTTGACTCCTGTTTTGCCCCCTGAACAGATTATTTGTGTTAGCAGAATTACACTGTACTGTATAAAGACTAGAAATAGCTTAGGAAAGAGCAAAATCTCTTTATAAGCTTCAACTAAACAGCTCAAAACTATGTTCAAATTTTAAAATATAACTTTGCAGTTAAGCAAAAGAACATTTTGCCCAGCATATATCTCAGAAAATACTATTTGGAATAAAATAAGACTCAGGCTACATAATTTCCAGCTATGTGTTTCCAGTCATAATTTCTGACTCCTAGATATTCTATTGTTCAGCCAGGATCTGTGGAAAATAAACCAAAAATTGCAACCCCCTTGACACCCATAGTGTTTTGGCTGAACAGCACTAAGAAGACCTTGGTTCACATGTTGTGCTTAGAAATGTATTTTTGCAAATCAGGAAAGGTATTGTCACATGTTCTCTTTATAAGCAAAAACCACCTAAGGCTGTTTCTAGCTGTATTTTACCTCTTCCTAAAAAATGTTGAATCTAAGAATGTGCAGAAGAGTCAAACATTTTAGAGTCCCAGCATTTCAAGGATGCAGAGTGACAAGTAGACACATGAGTATATTGAAAAATTCTGTTGGGAACCAAGGTCTAAAATAACCAAACATTTCTATTGGCTGTACATTTCAGAGTAGTAATGGTGTATTTCTGATAATTTTGTTGTTTAGTGTGTTTATGAAATTGGGTACAGTTGACAAGATTTCATGGGCTTTGAAACATACTTAATGTGCTTTTCCTATGCTATTGATAACTTCAAAATACTCTATTGAGCTCAAGAAATAAAAAATAAGCCTAATTTCACAGTACATTACTCATCAATTGTAACTAAGCTTTACGTCCTCTCACCTCTCTTTTCCTTGGCCTTTTTAGCAGCTGAGCTGACCTTGTGGGCGTCAGTGCTGATTTGTTTTCCATACCACTTGGACTCAGAGATACTTTGTTTTTCTTCTTCTTATCTTCTCTAAAGATAAGGGAAGATAAGTCTCCTAAAAGTGCTCCCTCATAATAACTGTATACCTGAGAAAAAACCTAAGAAAACAGGTAAGTGCAGCAGAGTGGCAGAAGAGGTGTGTGTTATCAGTGCCATGGAATGAAAAACTTCAAGGCACATGCTTGAGAGAACAGAGGTTTTCCAATCCAATAGCTCATGAGGGGTGAAAGGAAGATTCTACTCCAGCACAGTCAGACAAGGAGCTGCCTCATGGGAGGGCTGTTGCACTTTTGGGTGAGTTGTATTTTGATTGTTTCTTGCCAGCCACAATAGCAAAGTTATAAGGCTGCCTGGTCAGAGTCTCAGCTCTGAGATGTTGCAGTGAACAGCCAGTCCATTATCTCTCTATAGAAACCTCAACTCTTTCCCCTAAAATATGAAGTCCAGGTACACTTGTTAGGGAACACCTACCAGCAGCATTGCCAGGGCACACAGCTTAGTAGTCATAAAAAATGACTGGTGCATGTCTAGGCAGCTTGGAAACTTTGGCTCATGGAAACTGCTATCTCTAGAACAACAATAATTAAAGATAGCTGATTTAAAAAAAACTACCCGTCTGGATTGCTCCAATTTGTGGCTGGACTGTGTTTTTAATGCCTCTAGAATGACTAATAGTGTGTATAGTGACATCCAGTGTTCAGTTAGATCAACCACAGGTCTGTATTCCGTAAAGCCTCTCAATTAAAAGATTTATTACAGACCCTATTTAAAATGCCTATGTAAAGATAGTAGATAACCTGCCAACTGCAACACACCTCCACAATAAAAATTTCCTTCCTGGCTTGTTGGGGAACAAGAATGGTGTGGCTCTTGTATAATCCTTTAACTTTGTTTCTTTATGACAGCAAGCATCTGATTATTCCCAGGTGGTTTTGATTTCTTCTTTCTCTGCTTCTGTTGCTGTGAATGTGGCCATTAGGGCACAGTCATAAAGGATGTGTTCACCACTTCCTTCTCTGTCTGTCTCTTATAGAGCCACAAGTCCACCGTCTTCTATCCACATTAATTCCCTGAGGTATCCACACAGTATTTGTGTTGACTGCCTTAATTTTGATCTTCTCTAATCATTCCCTGCCAGATGGCAGTTAAAGTTTAATGGTCCCTGTAAAAATAGTTCCCTTTCTTCTTTTAATCAGTCATGTGTGTTTGCTTAGCTAACTGTTAGATGTTCAGAAAGCACGAAGGGACCACCAACACAATTACTTCAAAATACACATCCGTACTGTGATTTCAGAGTTACCTAAAAGTGAAGGGTTATAGTGTAACCAAGATTCCTGGAAATTAGTATGGGCTACATGACTTTAAATTTTCTTTGTTTCTTTAGATTTATTAAAAAGATTAAACTAATAATTTGTGACATTTCATATAATGGAAGGTAGATTACTTTTTGTATTTTCTAGGCTCAAATGTATTTTTCTGTGCTAGAAAGTGTATCAGTATTATGCTCTTAGGGAGGAATTGAGCAATACACTTAAGGATATGCTTAACTTTAAGTACATGTCTATGGCTAATGATAGATAATAGGGCCTTGAGCAAGGTACTTCGACGTATGCTTCCTCTTAGGCCCCTAAGTAGTTCCAATGAAATAATTTACCTTCTTGAATTTTAAAGAGTATGTATAGACACCTAATGACACAGACCCTGGAATTCTCCAGTATGTGTTTACTTGATTGAAGCTTAAAAGATGTTTAGGCTTTTGCTGAATTGAGAATTTAATTCAATTGCATATTCATGCTGTGCCTGAGTAGCAAATCACTTCAGAGGCAAATGGTTTAAGCTATATCAGACACCAATGAAATGAGCAGGTAAGATTATACCCCTGAGGAATATGGACAGCCTGGGAAAGCGATAAGCTACAAGTCCAATCCAGCTCAGAGTACTGCCAGACAAAGGGGTGCTGTGGAATTAAATGGAGTCTGGATCAGGCTCTGAATTCCTTGCCTAGAGCAATACAGGAAGTATATGGCAGAGTCACTAACAGAACCCAGATCTCTCGATTCAAATTAGACTTCTTTTGTCTCTAACATCTGTGTATGCTGCAACTGGATGTGTCATCACTGCCTGCACAGGCCAGCTTCTAGATTAAAGCTCGCATGGTAACTCCTACGCACACTGCAGGAATCACACCCGCTTACACATCCCAGTAAGATGAGACTTAGCAGAAGTGCAGACCCTCCTGCATTCTCCTCCCTAGCACAAGCCTGAGAAAATAGGAATCCTTGTACCTTCCTTGAAAGCATATTTTAACAACCATCTCCAGAAGAAGTTTTCAAATTTGACAACATGCACTACAACAGTACTCTGAACCTTCTGATCACTTAGTGCTTTTTGATTTTGCCATCAATGCCAGGAAGCTGGACCAAGGGAATTGCTCCAGCTCCAATTTTCCGCATTATTTCTCAATTAGCAATAATTTGGTTCTAACCTAATAGAAATTTTGATCCAAAGGAAAAATCCTCTGTCCTTCATCTAGGTATTTTTCCTCAATTCCTTTCTATGTGCGGGTTTTTTTTTGGTAAGAGCTAGGCCTGAGGGCAGAGATAGGAATTTTGCATTATGATAATAACCAGATGATCACATTGAGATCAGAGCCTCAGGGTACTGGATTCTGGCAAAAACATAGTAAAAGTTGATCTCTGTGCAAAAGAACATGAAGTCTAAATACTCAAGTTCTTCAGTAACTTTGGGATGGAGAGGCTGACTTGTCCACTGTCAGACTGTGGCCATTGCAAATGACTCACTCTTCATTTCTTGTGCCTCAGCCAATAGCCTTAAACCCAGCAGCATCTTTCTTCTCTACTTAGAATTAATTAAAAGCAGAGCCCAGCTTTGTTAATTTTGGTATGTCAGAGCTGTACAATCTATCAGCTGTGGAAGAGTGGACATACCTTTATCTTTGTTTCCCCTAGTTTCCTTTCCTTTTTCCATATCAGACAAACACACTGGTTCCTTCCTAGGTTGGCTAAATATTGCAAGCATAAACAAGCCAAGCAGAGCTTGCTGGGCAGATGATGGCTACTAGCAGGTGTCAAAGTGAAGGTGTTCCCCTGTGGACACAACCCATCATGGTTGGGCTGATGCCCAGTTCATAGGAGGGAACATGAATCTTCCAAATGGAAAGGGAGATAAATTGCACTAAACACTCTAATGATGATAATGCAGGGAGACAGATGTGGTAACTGAGCGTTTGAATCCCTCCATGCGCTCTTTACTTCTGTTATACTATCACATCGTGTACTGCTGACTAATATAAGCCAGATGCACAACCAGAATGTTGCTTGAGTTTATACTCTCAACATCTCCAGATCTGTACATCTTATAGATAGAAACCTTTTTCCCTGGCAAATTCACACAAAGGTCACTTTTATGAGCTCATATAAAGAGTGAATTGGAAAGCGCTCACTGGTGTTTGCTTCAGCTGCACCACTTCTGTTAAGGAATTCTTACTATAAAAATCAGAGCAAGCATAGCTCAAATCTGGGTTCTGGGCAAGGAATTTTGCTTCCTTGTCCCTTGTGGGGCCACTCACACCTTTGCAAAGAGGGTGCCATTTAAAGGCTTATAATTTAGAAGTGGTTTGGATCAGCCTTACGTAAATGTAAACAATATAATGATTTCCCAAGGTGAAAGGCAGCAGAGGAGGAGGCAGAGCTCTGCCAAGTGAGGTCAAGTGTGGAGCACACTCAACGACCACGCAGAAGGTTTATACACCTGGTATTGTACATGCCAGTTGTTAAGGCAGAAAGCCAAGATTATGAGCACTGTGAGAATTACCAAGAGCTCCTTTTTGGCCCAGGTTCTTGCTTGTAGTTGAAGTGCTATCCTCTACAGATCCTTCAGGTAGCATTGGAATGATTATATCCAGGCTTCAAGGGAGAATCAATCCCTTCAGAGTAAAAGAAACTTCCTTTACATTATAGCTCAGTGCTAGAAGCAAGCTATGGATGTGACTCATGAGAATTCTTAATAGTTTTTAAAGAAAGTGAATTCCTAAGTGAGATTTTGATTTTAATTTTGAA
The DNA here is from genome assembly GCA_034509185.1 of Euphonia xanthogaster. Lineage (NCBI taxonomy): Eukaryota > Metazoa > Chordata > Aves > Passeriformes > Fringillidae > Euphonia > Euphonia xanthogaster. Next base: position 21,135,684 of record JAYDZK010000274.1, read on the forward strand.
AGTGATTTTTATGTGTGCTCCAAGATGACTAGAAAACTGTATGAATGTTTATGTATTTATGTTATTAGAACATATAATGAAATGTACATTAAAGTGTCTTTGCTGCATTCATTAGAATATATATTTTAAAATATTTCTGTACAGTATTAGGAAAAAACAAATTAAATAATAGCCATCCAGTAGTATTCTCTGTTAGTCTGTACTCTCCATCAATTTTAACAGTAGGCTATTTATTTTTCTTTACCCAGATTCTAATGTATTCACAGACAGGGAGAGGTTATAAGACACCTGTAATCTTATTCCTGGATAACAGATTTTAGCTTTTATACATCCTAGTGAGTTCCTTCTCTACAATACTGAATTTTAAGGAATAGTAGGCTACTCTGTGTTGTTGAGAATTTGCTTCTATGTCTTCAGTTGCCAGCCTTGAAATATTTTTTATATACTTGAGGAAATAGTCAGACTGAAAAATGAAAGACTGACTTAGCAATCTCAATGAAGTTCATGCAATTGTCACTTGGCTTTCCTTGCCTTCCACACTCTTCATTATGTTTTTACTTACAATCTGTTTAGGACCAACACTTACTTTTGCTTTTGCAAGGAGATCTGGGACAATTTTCTGGTTCTTACATAATCAAAATTATTTTTTATTCTATTAATTTTATGGGTATGGGGCATCTGAGTTCAGAAGCATCCTTCAGAAATATCCACTTGGGAAAAACATTCAGTGACTTATAGAGTAGTAAACCCAGGAAGTACTGAATGTTTAACTGAAAAATCAGAAATATAAGCAAAATAATTATTGGAGCTGCAGAGAATCTTCAGGTTTACAGAAAACTATGATGCCAAAATTGTTTGCTGATAGTTCTTTTTTTTCTCTTCTCTTCTTTTCTAATTTTTTCCCCCTGAAAGTTCAGTGATGGACTTTAATGAAAGGGAAGAACTGTTGAATTAGTTTGAAACTGAAATTAAAAAACAGTAGACTTTTCTGCAAGTAGGAAACAGTGGAAACCCCTTGTGATCCAAGGGGGTTTGAAAACCAGACTGGGAAAAGCACTACACTTGACTGCACAGCTGCAAACTGAAGCAAACTGGCCTCTCTGTTTGTTACTGCTGATTTTGGTCTAGGATGACACATAACTTACTAAGTGACATTAAATATGGTATTTCTATTACACTTTTCTATTTCAAATCATGGAAAAGACCTCCCCTTTGGCTGTCTGTAACTGCTGAAGAGCATTACATAATTCATTTCTCTTTTTACCAGTAAGGCATCCTTTGAATCACACAAAACAAGTAAATAAAAAAACCAAACCACCACAAACAAACAAGAAAGAGGAGATAATTTCTACTACTAAATTATACTTTAGCAACTAGTGGAAGTAGACTGACAAGTCTAATATAAAGGAATCTTTCATATTGCCTACTATCTTTTTATTTTTTGGTAACAGTAAGAGATAGTTTAACAGAACATTTACATCTGATTTAATGCCGAAAGCTTCTTTGAGAAATAGAAACCCAAATTATAGCTGAGAGAACTTCGGCAAAGAAAATTTATCTTTCTCAGAGGAAACAATGTAAAGAAAAATTAGTAGTTGCATAATGTATCACTGCTTCAGAGTTCCTAAGTGGAAGTTAGGCTGGTCTATTAAACTGGCAGCTTATCCTCTTGGAATATACTGTAACCACCTAACTTAGAGGAAAGCACAAGAACATTAAAGAACTGCTTTTGCACCTGTTATATTACGCTTTGCATTTTTAATGCTTAGCAGAAGCTGTTGGTGTTTATAAATCTTCACCAAATGTATCCATGCAGCACGGAAAAAGCTGAAGTCATTAAACTGCATATCATACAACAGAATCATCTTGCATTTAATGACCAGATTTCTGAAGCAATTACTAAATTTGGACCAAGTGCTGGCCTAGGGGGAAGCCAAGTTTTTCTTCATTGTGAGGAATGAGTCTGCATGGTGTGCAGTGAGCGTGCTGCTGGTGCCACCGGCAGGATGCCAGGCAGGGTGTGTGAGCACAGCCAGCACGGGGCGTGCAGCGAGACCTGCCACCATGCAGCACGTACAGGTGCTGCCTTCCCCTGCCCAGCAGCGTGGGGGAGGCCCTGCCAAGGCTGGCTAACCTTTTTGCAGCGGGTAGAAAGAGCCAGACTTCCCTATTCAATTGAATGCAACTAATTTTTCTTCACAGAGTCTACATCCTTGAGTTTTTCCCTTGTGTTCCCATGATAACTTGACACAGAGTAAACATAAAATTTGTATTTAACTCCAGACAGGCATTTAGTAAATGCCAGAGATAATGAGACAGCAAAAGTTTGGAAAAAAGTAAACAACAGTCATAGCAGAATTATGTTAAAGAAATTGGCTCATCTAATCTAAGACAGTAAAATGGCCAGGGCTGAATTATTCCCAGAAGTAACACCATGACTTCACTCAGGAAGCATTACTCAGTAAGATTACAGCTGGAACATTTCAACTTTAAGGATTCATCTTCAGAAACATCATTCTTGGAGTGCAAAATATCCTGTACCTCCCAGTCCTAGAATAGGTTCTCTGTTAATAACTCACATTTCTGCATATCATAAACTTCAGTTTACTTGTGAGTCATTTTGCTGTTCAGGAACTATGTAAAATACTAATTTTATGCCACTAAGGGTTAAGAGTCTGAGGAACTAAGCTTTCATTGAAATACAGAATTTCCCTACACACACTTGAAAATCCTGTCTCAAATATCAAAATATTTCACTTTTTTTTTTTTATGGAAGAAAATTCCATGCAGTCATTTATGGCTTCCTTGTAAGGTGTGATAGCCTACATCCAGAGATAGAAGATAAGGTCGTCTCCTACTGTGAAGTGGACTGTCCAATGTGGTGAGAAAAAGAAGTTGTTTTGATTTACTTAAAAAAAACAAACCAACAAACAATCCCCAAAACCCCCAGAAAATTTGCACTAATTGAAACATGCAAAGCTGCATGACATGAACAGCTCTGGGGAGTTTTTTCTCTAGGTGCTTTAAACATGCTTGCCTGGTGAGGTAAAATACTGTATTGACAAAAATACAAACTCTACCTAGAAGAAATTGCAGTAAAGGAGTGTCTTAGTCTAGAGTGCACTAGAAAAAACATAATTTTCATAGTATCCTGATTTTCTTTCTATTTCACAAGAAATCAAATGGAGCAAGAGTGTCCTTTATTCCACTCACAAATGCTGTGTAAAAAACTGACAGTCCTTAAGCTTTTATTTTTCTTTAAAACCGATATGGGGATGGTGGTCTCGAATAAATATTTTCATCTGGACAAACATGTTGAGTAATGTTCATGATACTAAATTTTTAACCTTATTTAAACTTAGATTTTTTTTTCCTTGAATGTCTGTCATTCTTCTATGATTGTGAAAATGTAGTGCTTCCTTGGGTGATCCCTTGGATACCCACATGGAAACATGCATTGGAATTAGGTTAGAGTAACTCACCCCTAAAAGAGATTAATTCAAGAAACTGGAACTATCTATAGTTTCCATTGCATTCCTCTCAAAGATGCTCTTGCTGCCACTGGTGGTGGTTTTTGTGCTGGACAGCCAATGTAAGAATTATGAGTAATTGGAAAGCTTTTCTGTATTTATCATAAAACTGTATTTTAATGTTAGTAGCTCAGATCACAAATCTAGGCCTGCCTCCTTGTCTACCTGCATGCAAATGTGTAGTCAGCACTCCTATTATCAGGTCACTGCTTCCAGGTGTACCCTCACAGACAAAAATGTCTCTTGAGGTAAAAGTAATTCAGCTACATAGATCTCCCTATTATTTCAGTCCAAACAGCTCAGCTTAAATAGAGACTATCAGCTGAGTTGAAATGTTTTTTGCAATATGCACTGATGTGAGACCAGCAAGCCTTTTTTTGCTAAGGTGTCTTAAGTAGACTTGGATGGATCTTTAGTTTTAGCTGTGCTATGACATTTCCTTGAAAGCTCCCTTACCCATAAAAATAAAAAGTAAAAGGGGAGACACATTTTCTTGTGACTGAAAGGCATTTGGCTGTTGGTATTTATGTCCTTCAGTTTAGGAAATAATGAGTGGGAAATATACACTGTGTCTAAATGGTCAACACTTGCATTGCCATGTGCTTTCTTGCTTGTGTGAAGATACAAGCTGTGTGCTGAACACTAACATCAGGCTCAGATTCTTCTTACAGATACACATGTAGCAGTGAGTGAAAGTTGGGTAAACAGATTAAATTCTAAAATAATGTGACATTGCATCCATTTGCCTTGAATGAGAATTTTAGTTTAAATTATTATCAATTTACTGTAATTCAATCCTTTAGCCCTTTACCACGTTCATATTATGAAAATAAGAATACCTTTCATACACAGAGTGTTAAACAAAGATTGAGTAGGAGGTGTGGAGTGGCTTGGCTGGGAAATCATGTGAATATTATGCACATACATCTCCTGAGTAAGCTGCTTAACGTTTCAGTTATTGCATTTCTGAAGAATTTCTGTTGGCAACAGGGTATTGGCCATGCATTCACAGAGTTTTGGGCAGAATCCATTCTGGATGCTAGCTTGCATCCTGATTTTTATCCAATGACTGCTTCAAAATGAGGATGCTTTTACATGAGATAGTTCAGCACTTTATAAAAAGAATCATGGTTAAAAATACATGAAATTGCAGTAGGTGTGCGACATGGAACACGTCAGATAAAGAAAGAGCTCAGTTTGACACAAAAGTTGTGGATATTAACTAATTTACACATATAAACCGTGAATATTTTATTTTGTATTCTGGAGCAGTTGTAACTTCACGATTTTGATGGTAATTTTGTCTTTCACTACCAGCAGAGGGAGCAGCAATGACTGAGCTGCACAGGCTGTAGGGGTTTAATCTGCTCCATCAGCCAAATTCCCTCTGCAAACACCCTGAAAATAGTGCTATCAGCAGCAACCAAAGGAAAATGTCTGAGTGTAGGAGTGATCCTCGAATACCTTTAAATATTCCTGTTTTCTTCAAAATAAACTCCTGTGTACCCCCCAATTAAAAGAGTAGCATCACATTTACAGCTTTGTGAAAACTACATGGCATACGAGTGGTATTCGGAGCAAGATCGGAGACCTGACTACACAGACCATGGCAGTCACTTCTCATAAGCTAAAATCGTGCTTCCACAATGTTCAGCAAACTCTGTTTCTGATTTTGCAACTTAAGCCTCAACTCTGTGGGAAGACACATTTCAAATATGAAAACTAAAGTTACTCAAAACCTAGGATTTTGAAAGATGTTGGAATACATTTCAAAATTGTCAGTCATTGCAGTTTACTTTCAGACAGAGTTAAAAGTGTCAGAATCATTAAATCAGTCCTCAACAGACATTTTACCATTTTCATGCAACCGATCTAGCAAAAAAATGGAAATTCACAGCTGTTTAAAAAACCTGTTAGAGAAGATTGAATTTAAAGCAGTGTAGCCCATCTCCAGAGCTCTAGGTTTGAGCACTTCTGCTGGGGGAAAGCAGCAGAGACACCCTCTGTTACACAACTCCTAACTGAGTCCTGATACACCTGTGGATATTTTAGTTGGCTTTGATGTTTTACCCATTTCAGTAATCACCTTCACCAACTATCAACACCCATACTATTGTCACTTAAACTTAGTCTCCCATATTTTTTCCAAACAGCAAAAGCATTTAATAGCAAGGAATTTGAGAGTTAACCAATGTATATGCCCCACAGACATCATCCTAACAAAGACATTGCAGACTAGATAACAACACTGTACACTTGACCTCTGCCTTCCTTCAACCTCATCAGCACCTCTGGTGGAAGATACTCTGACTACAAACCTGGTGTGCTTATAAACACAGCCAAGACAAGCCCAGCAGCTCAGTCCCTGCCAGGGTCATGCCAGTTCAGCTCATCCCAAAACCAGCCACCTAAAACTGAAAGCATAAGTATCATCAGCAGCCTGACCTTTATTACATTATTTCTGATGCATGTAAAGCGGTGATAATATTGGGGGAAATGGTACTTATGGAGACTGCTTATTACAGGCAGAGAAAAGAGCAAGGGGTTTGCTGGTGGTTTTGCAGGAAGAGGATTGAGGGATGTCAGAGTTCTGGCTTCTCCAGCACTGGTATCACCCACCTGGCCATAGGAGACAGTGCCTAAGGAAGCACTGCTGCAGGTTGCTCTCAGCCTCTCCCACCTGCTAAGGATCTGGTCAGAATGCCTGGCAGGTGGGAGGTGGACACATGCTATGTGAAATGTTCACAGCCTTGTGTAAGTAAATTATATTTAGTCACCAAAATTTCATTTATCCACTCTCAGTTTCCCAACATGCCACTGTCACTCTGGAGTCTCTTCTTAGCTATTCGTGCCAAGAATATGAAAAAATTAAATTTTCTTACCTTGGGAGGCTTTACAAAAATGACACACAACTCCTTAAAATCCAGATCAGCATGGCCCTCCCAGTTACTTATTTGGTTGACAGCTGGGCATTGACCATAGATTTTTTTCAACACCTGCAAAGAAAGAAATTCCATATCTTTCCTTACCAAAAGTATGTCTGATAAAGGTCAGTGTTGCTGTGTCCAAACAGCTTATTCAGTGGGCTGTGCTGCCATATGGGCTAAACAAAAGTCACAAGGCTTTCTTTGTTGTTAAACAAATATAATTTTTAGCCACTTTGAAGAAAGGGCAAAGGATGGATTACAAGTGTAACTGTATAATTTCTTCAGTTTATCACACAATAAAACAGTGCAGTTTGGTTTGCAGCATGTGATATTATTAATTTATATGTATTCATAGTAATAACTAATATTAAAATAATTGTCATTAATTTTTGCCACTGGATTCCATGAAAGGGAATATAAAGCACAGTTTCACTGTATATATAACAAAATCTATTTCTAAAATTTTGTTATATGTGATTCCTCTTGAATTTTTAAAATAATTTTTATAATTTGCTGGAATTGTCTACCATGTAGGAAAAGAACCAACTATTTCAGAACTCAAAAGGATGAGGAACACTACTAACAGTGATACTAATATTAAGTCAGTAATTGAAGTTCTGTGTATCTCTTTCATATAGCTCTAGTCACTGGATGTTAATGAATTACATGGTATTTACTAATCCAGCTAAAAGGGGTCCAATTTGTTGGATCTGTAAGATATTTTTGTCTGCATCCAATAAAGGTGTCTAATTATCTTTTGAAAATATCACTTTACAGTGTTACTTCCTGATTGCTGCATGTGTCACTACTTAAATCAGAGATATTTTTGCCACTAGTACTGAACTGCTAAAGTTTCCACATGCTTTAAGTGCATACATATTCATCAGCAACGTGATTATTTACTTTCCTTTAGCTTAATTTGCCCAAGTACACAGAAATCTCCTGTAATGTTTTCATTGAAGATGACAAATAGGCAATGATACCCTAGGCTGTCTGGTTTCAGTTGTGATCCATAAGGGCATGTGCCATTTAACAACCAATAAAATATGACAGGCATATACAGTTCTGTCTGAGCAGGAAAGGAAATTTTATTGCTCAGGTTTTAGTCACACATGCCTTACATAAAGTCATACAGTCAGATCAGTATTTTATTATTACTTACCATATGTGTTACACCCCCTAGGCATGGAAGAGCAAGCTCAAAAGCATTAACCTTATCTGCAGAAGAAGAAATTAATTCAAATAAGTTTATAGTCAATACAGTCTTTCTTTAGGAACAAAACAAAAAAACTGGAAACAAATCTACATATCTCATAGACTTCAGCCACAGAAGGAAGGAACCAATATTAGTTTTATTATCTTCTTAAACACCACATCTCCTCTCACACACTGGAGTAATTCGGTATGGATCACTATAATTCACTATGGATCACTGACATCAGTATCCATATGTGCTATCTGTCATCTCCCTACCCACCAAATTCCCCCAAAACTCCTGGTATTGGGGTTCTTGGCCTCACACAGAGAAAACATTGCTAATCCTTTAGTAAGGCTATGTGCATAAGTTTATCAGAACCACCAGGTATGTTGCTCAGGGATAGATGCGTGGTGAACAGAGGACTCAGCAGGACACATCTGCACTCTGTTCACACTTCTCAGGTTCCTTGTACAGCTCAGCAGGAGAGGGCAAAAGGAAAGGTGATGATTTTGAGGCACTTCTGTAGTTACGGAAGAATTCCAAACCAAATTCCACTGTCTTGTTATTTCAGAATATATGATGATATTTTCTTTAATGCACATGTGAACCAAGACTTATTTTTACGAGGTACTACCGGCGTTTATCCCCACCAGTTGAAGAAGAATGCTAACAGCCTGCAAAGCATTACAGGGGCAGCATATGAACCTACACAGGATATGGATTTATAAATGCCAAAGGAATGTAGTAGTAGCAACATGCAAATCGAAGTTCAGAAAGCCAGAAAATCTTACTTTAAGATCAGCTGATCTAAGGTAGCAACCTAGTTATTTTTTTTGAAAAACAAGTACTTTTGTGGCACCACACTGAGGGACTGAATGATCAGTAGGCAATGACCTGACAATGATTGATTCATGATAGAAGAAAGGGACAGAAAATGAGTTGTATTTCAGATTCCAGCATGCAACATACCAAAAATACTGAGCAAGGTCTCTGAAAGCCAAGTAAGGAAGCTTGTCAGCTTTCTTTTTCTTTGGGCACTTTACCTATCAAGACAAAAAAAAAGAACACAATACCTCCATTTAAAATGTTCTAGATATTTTTAAGTCTGAGATATTTTTAAGCAATACTGGCAGAAATAAAGGAAAATTGAAGGAACAGCATCAAGAATACATAAGACATTTATTCTGGATAAAGTTGCTAATCTCAAGGTTCAAATAAGCTAATATAGTGTTCACCCAAGCAAAATTTCAGTGCAAGTACTGTAGAAAGCAGAAAAAAAGTGTGATGTTGCTCTGCAATCACATATTCACACAGAAATAGTGTCTTTTTATATGTAACCAATGCTTGATGACTTTATGACTATAGAAGTCTGAGGATTACAGAACCATTGCTTGAAGAGTAAACGCTTGAATTAGTCCCTGATATTTTTTCTGATTCTATTTTTTTTTTTTTTAATAAAGTGATTTAGGGTTTGTGGGCAGCTACCTATAATAAAAAACAATCAATTTGAAACACTGGAGAGTGCGAGTAGAAGGTGTTAATTATAGCTAAATGCCCAATTCCCCTCCCCCCTCTGGGCTAAACCCTACAGTTTTAGGCTGCTTTCATTTCAGTAACCATTTGATCTTTCCCAGGAGAGGATTTTGTACTATTTCTTTTAATCTTCTCTGCATGCAGCTCAAAACTGGCTGGCTGAACTCAATTTAAGTTAGGATTTGCGTTTATGAGGAGAGGATCGCAGGGTCTACAACAAACCAAATAAAAATAATGTTTATAAATGTCAGTTAAAGAAAATTGTGTGAAGTAAAGTTAGGTGCATACGAGTGCATCCATACAAATTTTAGAATGATCCTGTTACTCCCTCTGCTCACTGTGATCTGCAGGGAAAATATAATTTAGAAACCTTAGACCTTTGGTAAGCTTTTACTATAGTGTCTTTTCACAACAATAGTAAACAATTAAGCAAGCACTTTAAAAAATATTTTGAGAATAAAACCCATTGATGTTTCACTCTATACACGTAAGGATCTTCTGTGACTGTGAGTAATTAACCAGGCAGAACAAAGTTAAACAAACACATAAATCTTTGCAGGGTGGACATTCTATGCACTAAATAATGCAACACGTCCACTGTCATCAGATAATGTGCACTGTGCTAAATTCCAGAGAGCCACATTTTGGCAATAGCATCAGTGCCAGACTGACTTACCTTGTGACTTTTACCTCTATGGATCAAGTCTCCAGAAATCAAAATGGCTCAGACTAGATGGGGTTTACTTTAAAGTAAAAGCAAGTCATGCAGTCAGCTAAAAAATTGCAACATGTGTTTACCCACCTCAAAATTGCTCCATATCTCATTCCTTTTGTAAGAATCTTTATAAAGCCACAAGACTTATTTTCCACATCCATTGTTTTAATAAACTTCCAAAGAGACATTCATTTCCCAACTTCCTGCTAGCACTGCAATAGGTAAATATGCTGCTGGTGCTAGCCATAGTCATGTCCATGGTTGGGTTCAGGCAAAGTGACAAATCAGCTGTAAGATCCAAATGCACACAGGAGAAGTTACAGCAATATCCTAGTTAAGCTAACAACAGAAAAATATACTGCCAGAAGTACTGAATAAATACTTTGCAAGCAAAGGAAAAATCAAGACACAAGGTAAATAATAAATAGGAAGAAAAAGAAGAAATGAGAAATCTAGCACAATATGTACTGTCTGGACCCCACAGAACAAGGATTTCCATGCATTAATACAACAAAAATACAGCTGGTAACTTCATTTGGATTGCCTCTACCAGTTCAAATAAAATCCAGCAGAGCAAATTTACACTCAGGCCCCATGATAACTGACTAATTTCAGAGTTGTTGAATTTAGGAGAATTGTATCATATAACTGGAACCAGAACTTAATGTACTGAGAGTTGAGTTTTACTAAGATGAAATATTAATTCATGTTTAATATGAATGTTGGTTGTTTTAATACCCTGAATTTAGATAGAGAATATTAGATGTAGTGGTGCTTTCCATATGTCACAAGTAATCCAGGTTGTCTTTTAACTGTAAATTCTGCAAGATTTTTTTCTTACTTAAAAATACAAGCAAATTGTTTAAAATTAAACCATTTTTCCAGCACGTGTAAAAATGTGTAAATGACAGAACTGGCAGTATGATGATTGCTTTACAGACAAGCATTTTCTTCATCATCTTCAAGGACATCCAGATTTATGATCTAATCACTCAGCCCTTAACAGGATGCATTTGAGTTTGATTAAAAAAGAAAACAAACAGCAGAGTGGATTTATTAATGAAATCTGGGTGACCTTTTCACATGTGGAATGCTCTCAAAACAGCAACTTTAAAGCTGAATATGGTCTCCTTAGCTGCTTTAGCTTCTCCCATCCCAGTGTACAGCATGTTTTTGATGTGCTTTTTTTAAATTGGAAAGTGCAAATTTTGGGAAACCATTTCCCCCTCCCCCCCTTGAACTTTAATTGCTTAACCTACATCCTAATTCAAGTTGCTCATAAACCTCAGCCTTTGTTGTAGGTCCGACAGCTGCGTTATGTCAGTAGCAAGTAAAACCTTCACAAAGTTCCGGAATGCTGCAAGACATTTTATAGGTGCTGCAATAAAAGGCAAATTGAATTTACAAAAATGCATTTGTCACTGATTAAAAACTTACAAAGTTAATTGGAAACACAGTGTAGGTGTTGCCACACAACTAGAGGTGTAATTGGTGGTTTTAATTCAGCTGGAGCATGGGGGAAGAGTAGCTGTTCATGTAAGGCCAGCAATCTTTCTCATATTCCTTTTCTCTTGAAGAAAGAGGGTGTTTTTAGTGGAAGACTTGCATGAATGGTCAATAGCATTAAGATGTCAGCTGAGGACTGGAGACCACTTCCATGCTCAGCTTTCAGGGCTGCATCCAAATGAAATTTGCAACTACCAGTCAGTGCCCATTAGTAATTGCAGGGTCCATTGGGAAAGTTTTCCAGGCTTTTTCTTGCTTTAGGTTGGCAAAACTGACACCACTGTAACAACCACTGCTTCAGCAAGTGGTGGGGGGAGAGGGAGGTACCCAAGAGCCCTGGCAATCAGCACCCTCCCCCTGGAGCTGAGTGAATTATCTCCACATAATCCACTTAACCTTTGCCATTGTGGGACCTGGGAAGCTGAAGGTATTTTTAAACTTGAGTCTTTTAATTGCCATTTTATAGTGTCACTAGTCCAGCTCAGCTGGAAGGAGGAGGACTGGAAAATAGTTCCATGAGGCAATAGCTTTTCACCTCGGCTAGGAGTCCTAATTATTATTGGTTTTGTGGCTCGCTGTCCTCTAAGACTGTGGGAACAGTGATCTACAGTGAGTCCACAGGTGATGGAGTTTCTTTAATGTATCACCCTTTCTGGTTAACATGGCTAAAATATCAGAGATTCTAAACTACTTACAATGTTTAATTTGGGTAACAAACATACTGTCATCAATTCTCAATATGCAGAAAAATCCAAGCAAACACAAAATATTTCACAAAATATTGTGAAAACAGCTCTGTAACAATAAGGTTGAGTAACATGAGAAAGCTCCTTTGTAATTTCTATTCTTGGCAAGCTCCACTTGATATTAAATTTATTATTTTGTTATTTACTTGATATTAAATTTCTTTAAATCCCGCATAATCCCTTTATCAGAAAATTGTACCTTGAACAAATGCTGAAGGATGCTTCTGGGTAGTTTACCAAAGACAAGCTATGGAAAATTTATTAAAATTTAATTAGGATGTGATTAGTTCAGTAGATTGCAATCGCCTGTGAGTGCCTTCTGCTATGTTTTTATTCATGGCTGCTTAAAATTTAAATAACACTAACCTATTTTATTGGTGAATATTCCACTGTGCTGGACTGTATGTATGTCCACATTTCAGAGATCATCCAATCAGGTTAGGAGGCATGCATGTGCTCTTCACACTAAGAAATGGACACTGCACCTTTTCCTGGAATTTTCCAAAAAGCCATGAAGAGTTAGGCATCCAGCTTCTGTGTACTTCTAAATTTTAGAGTCACTGGATAATATAGGTCCCTTCAAGATCTCTGGGTAAAAATAGGATACTGATTCCTTTTATTAATACTCAGGGAATTCTCAGTCCTATAATTTTTACTCCTTATTCTCTTGACAATTTTAAGTTTCCCACCCACTGGCAGAGAGGAAGGGAGCACGTGGATATCTCGCACAGCAGGTGCACTCATACTTCACTGGGCAAGGATGTGGCAGAGCTATAATGTTGGTTACTTTGCAGCAATGCAGATAATCAGTGTCCATCATGCCCGTGCTATATATACCACTCCCAAAAACCCCAATGGTGCACACTCCCAGAGCATTTCTGAAAGGGAATTACTAACTCAACCATCTCCCTTATTAACATTCTTTGGCACATACTCAACCAATAGAAAACCTCCCTGTGTGAGGCTTTAGCATCAGTACAGAGAGAGAATTATTCTGGAAAATTCATGTCAAAACAGACTTGCTGTTTCTCACCACAGTGTCTGTGTCATCTCCTTGATCTTTTATTAATGATAAGGAAGTGAACAGCAGTAGTCAGGACTCAGAAGTAACAGCAGGGATGGTCCAAATATTCCATTCCCATTCCCGCTTCTAAAATTCAGCCATATATATGGGAAAGTCCCTGTTACATATTTTCACTTGCAATCTTTGAAAAGAAACTCAGAGTAGAGTAGAGTAGAGTAGAGTAGAGTAGAGTAGAGTAGAGTAGAGTAGAGTAGAGTAGGAGAAACAAACAAATAAAAAAGGACTTCTAAACCTAAATGTGTACTTTTATCCAGGCCTACTGAGCAAGAAAGATGCCCACTTTGTTTGGTATCCCTTCTCACCTTCACATGTTTGTATCAGATGCTGAGATTTTCAGAGAACTTAGACAATTGAGAGGAAGAGAAGACTGTAGTCATGTCTGTGACTCAGCCAGGTTCTCCACTGGGACAGTTCTGGGCTAGAATTTCAGCAGACTTTTTGTGAAAATTTATTTTTCTTGATCATATACCAAGATGACTAAACATATATGTAAAAAGGAAGAAATTGAATTAAATAAAAGAGAAAGTGTTTGGCCTACTTTTCTAATTTTTCTGTTATTTCTGTAGTTAAGACTTTATTGGAATGATCAGCATTAACATAACATCTTGCAGTGAAAGGATGAGCAGAAAGATGGGACTGCTGTCTTTGATGCAGGACCAAAGGAGCAGCACATCAGCCATACCTTTCTTTCCACTGGACAGGTTCCAGATACAAAACAGATTGACCAAACCCTGTATTCATCTTGATATTGGGAGTGTTCAAAACCAGTTTAAGTATCTGCTCTGATTTGGATGTTAATGTAATTTTTTTGGATGAGGATTTAGAAACAGAGAGGTTTTGTAAACAAATGCTAAAGATTCTCTTGTTTCCAACTCACCCTAATTTTCTTTAACTTCCCCCTCCCATTTTCTCTTTTGTATAGAAACCTTGGAGGCATTTCCAGGCTATACACAAAGAGCTGAGATTCTCCTTTGAGAAGATTCCTTTGTGTCTGGCTATGGCAGAGTGAAACTGGCCATTACAGACAGATGCAAGTCTTAAGTACCTTCCCTCTGATAAAGCCATGGAGGAACCATGGAGCCACACCCTGGGCACCTTCTGTCCCAGCCCTCATGTCCCAGAAATGCTGCCGTGACTCCAGCCATGACTGGTGGGGTGCCTGGGTGCCCACTGAACCACCCCAGCGTTAGCAAAGGGCTTTGTTCTACTGCACAAATGAGGACTGGTAACTGCTACTTGGGGGTACAATTCTGTATTAAAACAAAAAGCTGTACAGATTTCCTCCCAAGTGTTACAGTCTCCATTCTGACCCTCTGTACCATCCCTAAAGCCTCCCACAGCCCCATCACTGGGAGAGGTTTTTCTTAACAGGAGTGGCAGGTAAAACACGGTGAGGGTTTTGCCATGGCCTTCAGCTTCTTGTCTTTCCTGAACTGCTGTGAGCATGTAAAACAGCTTACATTCATGTTTCCTCTGGTAGGAATGGGCACAAAGATGGAGAGAGAGAAAATGCTTTCAGAGCTTTATTGGCAGCTGCTGAATACAGGAGCTGAGATTATCTAAAGTGATCTTTTATATAGCCGGGGAAAAGTTTCTTTTTTATGTTCTCCTTTAGCAGCTTAACTTTGCTGGCAGCTGATCAGATGGATCTTTCACTGAGTCACAATAAGGTTCTTAAGATCTCAGTAATACTTTTCCCCACAGAGGAAAAACACCTCTCACTGTCAGCTGAAGGACTGTAACTCCAGATTAAAGTGAGAGAGCAGAAATGAAGCCTCTGTGAAGGAGCATGGTGCTTCCCTCCTTCCTGCAATCGGCTGCAGCTGACCAAGCAGCAGACAGACAGCTCCTAAAATTGTACGTGTGCATCATACCATAAACTAAATTGGAAGTTACGTACCCATATTCCCACCACTTTCATCTCCACTATATAGATGCTCTCACAGCAAAAGTTTTTGACCTTCATATGCTTGAAAATACCAGGATGGTGGAACACATTGTTGAACAATTTAGCCAGTTTCATTCCTTCACTTTCATGAATATGAGACGTGATATTACTGCTATTAATTCAATAATATTATCCAAAGCTGGTAAAATCCTTATCACTGATATCTGATCTCAAATTAGGGAAAAAAATAATCACCCAACAACCTTATAGTAAAGCCAGGTCAGGTTGCCCAAAGAGACCTACAAGATCTCATGGACAGGAGCTCAAACAGTTTTGATTAATGAACCTAAGTCATGAACTGCCATCTCCTTTCCATTTCCACCACCCCTAGCACTAGCACAATTCATATGCTTCTTTTGTGTTTGAAAATAAATGTATGCTGTACTTGCTCATCTACTTAGGATGAACTGTGAGGGAAATTGTCAAAACAGAAAAGGTAATCACAGTGTAATCAAGAAACAAAGTATTTTTTCCATCCCATGATAGGTTCCTTGTATCACACTTCCTTCTCAGCTGGAAGATATTCTTGTAGTGGTGAAGAAAGACAGAAATTGTGATTGCATTTCAACAACTTAGGGCAGATACCATACATTCACATATTGGTTTATATTAATTTTCAGAAAGGGTTGTTTTTTCATATATTATTTTCTGAGTATAGGAGTAACAGAAAAGTGAAACAAAGAAAATAAAAAAGTGAAACAAAGAAAATAATGAAGAGCTGTGGGTGATGCACCAGTTGTTAGAAGGACAGAAAATAATGCTTGTAAAGTAGGAGCTGCGAAGATTTGTAAGTCATTGATGAAAAGCAGCTAGAAAAGTTGTCACAGAAGGACAAAGAAAAGACCTAATGTGGTTCTTCAAGATGTAGATGGAAATACTGGGAAAAACGTGGACATTGGTAATAACAGTGATGCATGTGACATCAAATCTATTTCTGAGGCAGCATGTTTGGCACGGGATGTACCCACCCTGGGGAAGTATGTTGACATACCGGAAAAACTCTGAGTGAAAAAAAACCCTGAAAAGTGGGAACCTACCATTTTGTAGAGATTTGTAATAAACTGAGTCTATTTATTTCAGTTAATTAAGAGATAATTTGATCATGGTCCATAATTATCTACAGATGAAGACATCTGATGCCTGTGAACAGACACAAGTATAGGAACATCTAATGACTGGAGAAAAGACAGTGAAGCATAAAGCAAGAATAAAGTGCAAAGGGTACTTAAACACTGGAACTATTTCCACATGGCAGATTCATCTTCATCTGAAGATTTTATATCGAGTTTAATGTCAGCCTGAAGAGGCAGGCTACCTTGCCAAGAACTCAGAAGCTTGATGCATGGACCGTGAGGTGAATTTCTCCTGCCTCTTTTGTGCAGGGGGCCAGGTGCTATCAGATGAATGCAGGGTTGATGAAGGATTAATGAGAGCTTGTGATCATTGCTGATAAATGTGAGCTCCTAGAGAATGAGTATGTCTGCCTATTCATATAAAGATTAAATAGGAGATTTTGAAGATGTTGATTGGTTTGGCTGAATGAGCTGTTGTTCAATTATATACCACAAAACTTCATTTTTAATCTGAAGAAAAGGCATAGGATAATTTGCTTGCAATATGAGTCTGAAAGTCTATTGACAGGAGCCAATTGTCCATAAGTACAGCATATTACCTAAACTACTAAAAAAATAATTACCTAATTATATACATACTTTAGAATTCTTACTTTGTAGCTTGTTTTCTGGTTTAGCCAGAGCTTCTTTAAAGTCTTCATCTGTGGAAGCTACTTCAGTATGCAGAGCTCCTAATAAATGGAAACAAAATGAGAAACATTCCCATTATTAATGTACTTTTATGTTGATTAGAGACCAGTTCTGCTGTAACTTTTTATTATACTCTGACCAGAACAATAAGCTATATCCAAGACAAGGACATCAGAAGTCTAATCAGTTCAGAATTTTCTTTGAAAGTCCTTTCCAAATTATTCTTGGCAGTTTGCTTTACGAAAACTAAGGAACACCAACTTCATGATGTTATGAATCAACTCAATCCAAGGTGCCTACCTTGAGTGGCAGTAATTTGCTTAGAGCTGATTTCTTCATACACTTTACCGTGTTGTTTTGCCCTTATTGAATTTTAGCTACCATTTTATTGCCCAGGCAGTTATTATGACAGCTGCAGGCAATTTCTATTTATGGTTTTATATTTGACTATTCTCAAGAATAGCATATCTTCAAACTTTGTCCTTGGATAACATGCATCCTTTTCCCAGCTTAGCTGTTAATTGAAAAAAAAGAGAGAAATAAAGGGAAATATCTTTATATAGATATGCAAATATAGGAAAATGTACATTAAAACACCATTTCATCTGCTATTTTTTTTTCTTTTAATTTTCCTCAGACATTTTCAGGTTAGTGTTATAAAAAATTTCAATCTCTGTGGAAAATTAGTGACAGATTATGAATATTTCTTTAATCACAGATTCTGAGTATTGGTAACATTGCTTCTAAGGTATATGCTATCTGACTTACAAATCTTACATTTTATTGACTGTCTCATTTTGCTTTCTTTCATATTTCATATTTATGATATGTCCAAACATACCCCTGTTTTGTTAAGTAGGAATCTGTGTGGTCTTTGATGTAAGGCATAATTTATTTGACAAGGAAATACGAGATGGTGCCCTGCATCTGCATTTAGTTGATGGATTGAGAATTTTTAGCATTGCAACAAGACAGATTCTCATCCAATGTGTCATGGAAGGGGAGTTCTCTTAATCTGTTCTCCCGTGAATTAAAATACATGTATATGTATTTTGAGGAGCAATTTTTGAAATTCTTTATTGAAGGTAGTTAGCAGGGCTTTCGTACATATCTGACATTCAAATACTAAAAGTGATTGATGCTATTATCTGTTCATAAGGGTATTTTTATACCCATGAGAAGTGAGTGCTCCATTCTGACAAGTCTTCAGAAAATATCACTAACATTGCAAATGAAGACTAGCCCTTGGTAGCACATTGAGGCTGCATATAAATATAACCTTTACTAGCAATGCAAACTTGATGTCAGTTTGTGCTTGTAATTAAACTTTCTGCCATCTAAACATCAGTCAGCCCCATTAAAAAAATTCTTAATTCCTAATTGCATTATTCTTCTCCATGATTTTACATGGGGCTGTATAGCCCACCAAGAGCTCTCAGAGACTTCAGTAAAGTGTGGTATGATTGCACTTGCCATCTTATACAGACTTCTGCTCATTATTATTTCTGTTTATCATCTTCACAGCTCTTCCAGCTATCACTTAAAATTATGGGATGCCTTCAATCTGAGACAACTGTCTTTTAACACTTACATATTTTTTAATGCCAATGCAATCCCTGGTTACTGGTACTTCTTGAGACATTTTCATATGGAATATAAAGACAGGTTTTTGGCCATCTTTTCTGACAGAGTTCTGCTTCTTAAGTACTACAAAGCTATTTTAGAGCCCTGGGGATGCTGGCAACTAACCAAGGCTCTGAACATCAGGTTTTCAGTATAAGTTTGTCTACTTTTTCTCTTTTTAAAGGGAAGTTTTGAGCGTGGCTACCTCCAGCAAACTCTACTGCCTTCCTTCCACTTCACCCAGCCGTGATTACCCAGGAGAACACTACCGATCTATGCAAACCGTTGGGTTTTTACTGGTTCAGTATTTTGGCTCTTTGGAGAGTTTTTGTGCTTGGTTTCACCCCTAACCCCAAGTACAAAGGTAGTGCTTTTTAAAAGACCAAGTTTTGTGTCCAGTGCTCTGACATAATTCTGAAGGTGAGCTCACAAACTCCCCACGGGCAGCGACGGCGTTCCTCAGACAATGCCCTTGGGGATCACACACCATAGCAGAGAGCAGCTGTGGCCTCCTCTGAGGCACTGCAGCTCTGGAGAACCTCGAGCGAGACTCAGCATCAGAAGGCACTCACTCACGAGCTAAACCTGCAAGTCAAAGGAAGAGGCAGATAGCATTTATTTACCTACAAGACAAATGGCAACAAACTATTCTAATATCCTTTATCAGAACAATGGCAATCTGTGTTATAATCAGCATCAAGTCTTCTGTAAAACTTCCTGTAAGGCAAATTTTGTATTTTCATGACATCTTACAGAGCCTGTAAGGACTGAACTGGTAATCTGGAAAGCTTGTCATTTGTTGTCTGAATAAGGATTGCAAAAATCAGACAGCATATTTCAAAATTAAAATGAAAATAAAGGTAAGGTATTATATTGCAATGCCCTCCTTCAATTGTAGCAACCTCTCTCTGGTTTTTACCTTGCCTGCAGATTTGTGCGATAAAATAATTGACATTTTTCATCATTATGTCTTTATATCTTTCATGAGAGAACCACTCTCCTAGTTATCTTTATTCAATGCTGTAAAAAAAAAAAAAAATAATGTCCCTTACTTCATAAAACAATGCCTTTTAAAAGCTTTCAGTTTAGAGCTAGTGTTAGGCCATGATGGATTGCTGGATGGTTGATTTCCTGACACTGTTTCTTACTAACCTTTCCTGACAGCTTCTGGATTACTCTACCTGGTAATTTGCACTATAATAATGGCTACAGTGAGATGTCTCCTAACTATTTCCCTTATTTTTAACAAGATTCTTAACACCCTCTGTAGGTGACAAAATGCAGTTACAGACATAAAGTGTCCCCTCGAGGAAGGCTGTTCACAGATGCCACCAGTACTTTAGTAGTGCAACTGTTAAATGAAACAAAAACAAAGAATCAAATTTTCTAAACATCCAGTTCAAATAAAAATTTAATTAAAAGTTATGAAGGCATTTTATTGATTAACAATCTTAGTAATTAAATACTGTCGTTGGCATTTTTTGGGGGTTGGATTTGTTCTTCCTTGGAGATCTCTAATTGTGGTATGGCTTTACATTTATTGATAACTCTTTTTGATGAATACAGATGCCACCTTTTATGGCAGTCGTTGACAGAGTAATCATATTGTGAGAAATACCAGGCTTCTGTAGTAACAGGTGTTGCAGTTATACATGCTGATATCCACTGGGAAAATGTGTTTGCTGCTATCATGGGTACACAATAAATGGAAGGTGCAATAAAGCACGAGCTAACATTTTGAAAATCCTTACAACTCTAGGAACTTTATTGCAGATTACAAGCACTTTGATCTCTGTCCAGTACTTAAGTCTTAATTATCAGACTAATTGCACAGACTATGTTAATTTTCAGTGGTAATTCTTTTGTGAAATGCTATGTGAAATGATGTGCTATGGAGGAAAAGGTTCTGCAGTTTTGCCCAGGGCCACTGCAATGCAACTGTTTGAGAGACTACAAAGCAAATCCAGAGTCATCAGTGCCCGAGTGTGTAGGCTCTGCCAAAAAGCCAGATGCTGCTATGGGAAGCATTACATATCTTTTCTAGTTTGGCACCTGGGTCCTGCTGTGAGCAGCCATGTCTAATGTCTGTCTGTAACTTCAGACTCTACTGGTGCCTAAATAGCAGCCTTTTTTGGTAATGTGTATAGATAAAGATTCTCTTCTAATCCCTCTTCCCCACCATTAGTCAGTCAGATTGTTTCCCAAGCAAAACACATGCTAATTTCTGAGGTGTGTCCTCCTCACTCACTCATGAGGTAGTGTGGTACCTGTGCTCACTCCATGTACGTTTTTTCTCCTTCTTCTGATTATGGTTAAGGAACCTGGTCAAACTAGACTTCTCAAAGAGAATCTTCACTGAAATTGTCTGGTTTTTATACCATTAGTTTGGGGTTAAGACATAACTTTGTCTTGCTGCTTATGAAGGTTAGTAACCATTAACCAGCTGCTCAAAAGACTTACAAGTCGAAGAGGAAAATTTATCATATCCCATGTATATTGAAGGCAGCAACAATACTCCCATAATTTTATTGGAATTAATATCTCATTTTCAAAGAAAAAAGAAAAATCCTTCTTTTTATATTCTCCATTCCAGAAATTAAGATAAAGCAGCATTGCCTCTATCTAAGAGTTCCTCCAACGTGTTCCTTGTGTTACTCCTATGATGCATACAGTGAGGGTGGCCCAACCACACTCCTTCCTGCATGCAATGGAGATAAAAGCAGCATTGTGCTTGAAATCAATACAAGTGACTTGTGGCCACTGACGGGAGCGTCTGGCTCCAGAATTATTATCTGGTGCTAAGTGCTGACAATGCAATAGGATCTTTACAAGAAATAAATACACTGAGGGATCTCCAAAAGCCTAATGCTACCCTGGGAAGCAAGTCTGTAGGGACTGCTTGTATGGAGTATGATGGGAAGAGACCCACACTTTTGTGAGACAAATGAGGATCCCAAACGGAAGCATCCTCTGTCACATACAGAATGAAAGGCTGAAAGGCTCTACGTTAAGCTTTACACATGGGCTATTCTAAGCACTTTAACCAATGGTGTATTTGACTGAGTTCAGAAAGTTGTGAGTGGGCCAGGGACTTGGACACATTTTCTGAAAGTTACAGACTTTCATGTATTGATGGATTTGAGGATTACCTTGCATTTAACTGCAGTAATCTGACGATTTTTCGTAATTTCTTGTTTGAACTAAGACTGCTGATATTCATTGTTGTTCACATAGTCATAGCTAGCTAATTTTTAGCTGCCTGCTAAAAAAAACCCAAAAACTCAAGGGGAATTATGATGCCTGGCATAGTCAATATTTTGAAAAACAGGAACTGTTTATGGAGGAGACCTATTCACTGACTGCAGAGGAAGATGAGCCTCCCTACATTAAAGCTGGTATCTCTCCCCAGACTGCTTGCTCTCTCCCTCCCTGTGTATCCTAATTAATCTGAGTAGCTGCACAAAACCACTTCCCAGAGAGGTGACAACCCAGGCAGGGAGCCCATAGGTTTCTCTTGCTATTCACAGGGAGATCTAAAAGCAGTAGGAAAACCATGGCGTGGCACAGTAGTATGGAGGCCATCACCCAGTCTGTAGTTTGAGTCATGCTGGACATTAGTGAGCTGCAGTTATTCAATTAGGATAAAAGAATCATGGATGGAAATGAGAACATCCACTCCACTGAGAGACAGTCATGGAGACAATTATGGATATGAAATGCTGCCAAAGCTACCTGCTGCTGGAATTACCAAACCACGAAAGCAAAGAGATCTAGTACAGCCTCCAGCTATGCACATACAGATAAAGTACCAGAATGCCTGCAGTTAGGGAAACAGGTGCTGTTCTGCCACCTTTTTCTGTTTACAAAATTGTAGAGCACCAGGCTACCCAGGGCAGCCCATTCAATCTTACTAACACCACATGCAGGATCCACAGGAGCAGTGCAAGCACTGGACAGAAGGATACTACAGGAAATTCTGACAAAGCAAAGGCAGAAGATACGACAATTATTTCCCTTAAAATCACAAAGTCTATTGAAGGACATTTCTTATAACTTCATTGTGACTTTCCCAGGAAAATATTTTTTCCCTGTATATTTGATTGCTGTTTCACATCCTCTCTTAGTCTGGGTCTCGGGGTAGTAAAAACTATTGTACTCTTGAGCATAAAAGAAAAGCCTTTTCTTGCGGAAGCATTTACCTGTTTGTGAATGATAAAAAGCAAATATTCTCAGCAGATGCTGAGACCACCACAAACAACTGCTATTGAGAAAACTGGCATCTCCTTTTATTCCTGCAGTCATCACAACACTGTCAATACTGGCTGCACCTGAGTGGGCTTGGAATGACCTAATGCAGTCTAATCCTCACCTCATCTATTCCATAGTTACCTGAAACATCTGATAATGCACAGAAAACAAATTTGTAACAGAAAACAGCATCCAGTTTTGGGTTTTTGTCTTCTGTTTGGTTTTTTTGGGGGGATGGTGGTGACAGGGACAGATGCCACAGGAGGTCTGTTAGAACAGCAGATCACCTAGGTAACACAATTTAAAATATTCTTTTTGTTCCCATCATAGCCAGAGTATGATGACACCAGTATTTTGTTCTAAGTGATCCTCTTACCTAGCTGACATCTGTTTAACTATTTTATTCACTCTGCAGCTATTTACTATCCTAGTAAATCAACTGTCATGTTTCCAGGGTCCCTGTTCAATATGGTACTAAGACCATTCCTAACTTTTACCATGAGTATGAATCTATTAATATAAAGCTTTGCTACAAGCCTAATAATAATAATAATAATAATAATGTACTGAGTCAAGACTAACATCTTGGGAGTATCACCACATTTCAAATGATAGCACAAGAACCCTGTATTCTTATGAGGACTTTAAAACCACAGTGAAATACATTTAAAGCATATCAGTGCTCACTGTAACTGTAAAACTGAATAAGGTAATTAAAATGACTGGGGAGGTTCTTATGTGGAAGTAATTATTGAAACCCTGCCCAGAAAATATGTTTAAGCTCCACATTTAAAATAGGAGATATTGATAAGCAATTGTGCTATTTATTTATTGAAGCTGAAAAATAGCTTAACTCCATGGTGTAATAGATGATAATTCCAAATTTTCATCTGGATATTCCCACACTGGAACAAGCTCCTGGACAAACAGGAACTTTTGTGCCCAGCTGAATTCTGACTGCCAATTTTACATGGTTGAGACATGGCTTTTTCATCCTCACCAGAGCAGACATAGACATATCATGTTCCTGTTGCTGCCAGGTCTTTGCTAATTTGTACAGGGATAAGCACCTATTTCCATCGCTCCTGGTAATCTTGTCATTTCCATGATGTCATCAGTGCAAGTCAGAAGAGAAAAGGTCAGTGGTACAATGACGAACTGTATATAAAATGAGCCATTAAAA
Organism: Euphonia xanthogaster; assembly: GCA_034509185.1. Classification (NCBI taxonomy): domain Eukaryota; kingdom Metazoa; phylum Chordata; class Aves; order Passeriformes; family Fringillidae; genus Euphonia; species Euphonia xanthogaster. Next base: position 21,159,688 of record JAYDZK010000274.1, read on the forward strand.
AAAGAAAAATGGCCAGACATTTAAAGGCCCAAGCTTGCCACAGCACAGTAACAGCTATCCTGATCATCTCAGAATGTATTTCTTATGTTATTCCCATCATAAGCAAAAAAATTCCCTCGGCATTGCATTTTCCCAGAGTGCTGCTTCGTTTATTGCACGAGGGAGTTATGCCCAGGGAGACCATTGTCATTCTGGATGAATGTACTTTTAATAATAGCCCCTGCATGCATTTGCTGGATTTTTTGAGCATCACATTCTGCCTTATATTTTCTCCAGTGTCGATACTACTTAACAGAAATAAGAAATACATACTTATATGTGTTATATAATTTTTCCTCCCTTTATGTAGAGACAGTAACCAAAAGCAGTGTAACAAAACCTTTGTGCATCAGAAATGAAATAAAGTCAAAATTCAGACAAAAACCAATGTTATAAAAAACTTTTGAAATCAAATGACTGTGTTTATACATAATGAGGAGAATAAGAGAGGGGAGGGAGAGAACAGAGAGACACAAGGAGCCACACTGAGAGACCACCAGCAGGTAACTAGTGCTGTGTTACTGCTCAGCCTGCAGCCAGACCCCATGACAGGCACTACTAGAGGGGCCCTCTGTTGTTCTTGTTATTCTTACCAGTGAAAGCAAAGCTGGAGAAAAAATGATGCCCTTTCAGAAGGTAACCAGTTGCAGACTTTGGCTAAAAGTGGACAGCTGGGGATTGAAGTAGGTGAGCTGAAATGTTACTGTGTCCTTGGCTGCAGGGACAAGACCCAGCAGATGAAAAACATCATGCGCAGAAGAGGAGGAATGCCTCTTTGTCAGATCTTACATATTGTTTAGGAACAGAGAGCTCAAGAAATTTCCAGTATTACTGGCTACTTTTCCTTGTCCTTCTGTCCAGCCTCCCTCTTTAGAACTATGATTCATGTCCTTTCAGTTAACTTCAGAGCATATCATCCTGCTCCACTTAGCCTGCAGCTCTTTCCAAACTGACAGAATCAGCAGGATTTGGTATGCATACACAAGCATATTTATCTGCATTTTAAATTTGGGATAGTCACAGTACTTTGTGGATTTCCATCACTATTGCTTACTAAACTAGTGATGAGATAAGAAGAGTGTGGGATTTAGTTGTTGCTGAGTAAATATTTTGGTCAATGATTCATTGCTACATTTCTATGAGATGCTGTTGCTTGAGTCAGGAAGTGAAAGAGTGGAAAGCACAGCGCTGTTTTCTATGCCAGAACTGAGGGATGATCAGCAATATGCTGTGGATAAGAGCGAACAGACGCTTGCCCTCATGGCTAATGCTGGCACAGTAAGGCAGCAGATAGTACTGCTTGAATTACAAATTCTATTGCTTTCCTTTTTTATCAGTGATCTTTGACCACAGGTGATAAAAGGCACAGATTACACAGATACAATACACAAATTATTCAGCTTCAGGTGAAGACTAGGGAAGGCTGTGAGCTTGAGAGGAATTTTACTAAGCCAAATACAAGATTTGCAACAGTGTTTGAAATCCACTGCCCGCCAAGGGGAAGTAACGCATGCAAGAAAGGACACCCCAGGCTTCTCATCTTTTAACTCCAATTGCTTTGGAGAAGGGCTTGGGCATTGTCTGGGTAAATGGACTCCTGACAAGCTGACTCTGTGAGAAAAGCTAATGGGCATCCTCCACATGGGCTCTTTAAACTGTCTTACTCTGAAACAAGATTTTGGTATCTCCTACAGCCTGGGTATTGGCAAATGCAGCAACCAGTTCCTTCTGGGATTACAGTCCCTATATCCTTCAAGTTAAATATAGCCAGTTTCATACCACCATTTGTATTGCACTTCTACAATTTATTGTTTTGTTTTTGAAATGTGGGGAAGTCATGTGATTTTTTATGAAGACTACACCACCAGCCTATTTGTATTGTATTTTTAGAGACACTGCATTGATTGAAAGAGAACTAGCTAACCTGAGATGTAAACAATGACTGGCATTTGCCTTAACCCATGTGGTTAATATCACTGATTTGTCATGCTGAGTGATGTGAGAAGAGGAACGATTGGTTGCTGATTATTGAACAGCTCAACAGAGGGCACATTTGGCACCTCAGATGAGAGGCTATTCTAATGAGCAGCACTGCTGCCAATTACTTAAGGGCCAGAGCCTTTTCTACAAGAGATTTTGTATGTCTTCAAGATGTTTAACTAAATTCTAGCTCGGTAACAGATTGCAAATAAGATGGTTAGATTTGAGGCTCCATGCATATATATTTCTTTAACATCATCTCACATGCACCTGCCTGCTAATGGAGCCCTTCATTTATTCTCTGGTGATGACTAATTAACTTACCGCACAGCAGTCAATTTAAGAAATGTTTAGTCCTTTGTATAGGTTGACAGGCTTGTGTAATTGAAACATTCCCTTGCACTTTTTATTTACTTATTTGATTCAGGAATGAACATTTTATCGGCCTTGAAAATTGCTAGAAGACATAAGGCTGGAAAGAGACATCTCTGATCATGTATGGCCCATTATAACGACACTGTTTACTTTCAGGTCGAAGCTGTAGGTATCAGATAACCAGTAAAATATAAATATAATATCCCTGATTATATCTCAGCACTCAGCGTGGTGGTCTTAAATATCTGTACTTTAGTATCAGACAAAATTCCCATTTTACATTTTTTCTGGTTGTGAAATATTTTTTTCTTTTTCCAGCAGCATAAACAACATTCATGCTCAGACCATCTGTGAACATCTTAAACCAGGAAGATACTCCAGCCAGGTCCTCCAGCCCCTCAACACATTCCCTCCACATAGAGCATATATATGGATGTGTGATCTTGGGATACAAACACATAGTCCAAAAAACTGGGACTAACACTATGACCCTCAAATATTTTTAGTATTATAACTCCTGATCAGGAGTTATTTTAACTGGCAATTAACAACTAGCTAACTCATTTCCATTTCAAACGTGATTAAGTGATTTAAAGCTGTACCCAAGTTAATCCAGACTTTCTAGAGCACTAAGTCTGCTCATATGAACAAGGCTCCTTCAATGGCAACAGCTTCCACAAGATGCACAGGTAATGACACGACGTTTTCCATTTCCCCACGTGTTCTGTTGGGTCAACTCAGTTGCTTATTGTAGTTGCTGTGGTACATGTTAGTAATGTTAATGACGCAAAATCACATAATGGTGTATTTTTGACAGAAAATATGATGTAAAAATACATATGATTAACTTTATATTGATGTGGGGACACATACCTCTTCTAATAATGGGACCATGAATTTTGCTTAAAATAGATATTTAAAGCTGACTATTTATTTAAATATATGTTTAACAGAATCAGGGTACTTGTGCAGGAAATTCCAGAAGTTCCTTTCTCTGTAATTTTATTGTGCTATCTAGAAAGTCATAACAACAACAAAAAAGTTTTCATTTACTTTGTGATTTAATTTGTGCTCTACATTATTTGCACTTAAAATCATTATAGAATCTGCCTGTAAACTGGATGTTGAAGAAATGTGAGCTTTTGTGAGCCTAATGGCTCTTGATAGATTTCCAGTTGTAACACATATTAGCTTTCGTTTTTGTGCAGGTTAGCACACAGCACACATCCAGAACAAAAATAACACTGAAGTACCCTTAATTTCATGGTCACAGAGCCTAGCTGAGTGAAACCTCTCTGCAAATGCAAGGTATCTTTAGGTACATTAGCACCATAATTTATGGGTATTAAAAATAATAATTTTCTTCTACTTTTCCTCTAGATATATTGGATATGAAAGACATCTAGAAAAAAAAAAGAGGTTGTAATAATATGTTTGGGGTTCTGAGGTTGAAGCACCTTTATATTTTTTTCCTGATGAAATATTTGCTGTTTTCAATCACCTGGGGGACATTGTCTTGATAAAGCCATTGAAATATGCTCCATCAGTCTCAAAGGGTTTTCCTAGCCTACTTTTCACCCTCTTCTTGCCAATTAAGCTGCCACATTATGTATGATAGCGAGGGTCACTTGTTTTTTCCAAGTGTTATTCTGAATTGGTGAAGATGACAGCAGCATACCAGTCTAGTGAATAATTAGAGTGTCTTAAACTCCCAAATCCCCACCTTGCACTAACTATTTTTAACCTCAGCTCCTGTATTCTAGGAGGCTACACGCATTTTTGCCAGAAAAAATCACTGTGGTATTCTGTGCTGCGTGCTTATATTTTATACTAAAGAACTACCAGATCAAATAACTAGAGAGATGATGTTGAAAAATAGGAAACATTTATTTGGAGCAAAAACATATGCAGCACAGGACTTGCATCCACAGGGTAAGATGCAACATCGCTCTAGGACCTCAAAGCATTACTTACACTTTATCTCGTAAATATCCATAGGCAATCCTTCAGGTTTTGAATTTGCATACATCAGTTTAAACATGGTAAAAAGGCAATTCTTCTCAATGCATTAAAACCATGAAGTGCTATTCTAATAATCCTAAAGCAGTAGTCTCCACTGCACTCCGAGTTTTATACCCAATGGCAATTATTTGTTATTTTTTCAAATAACCGTCCCAGAATATCTGCAGAACAGCTTTGCCACTGCATAAGCTCAGAACAAACTGGAAGCAGAGAACATCACAGGTCAGTATGTTTCCTGCAGTGAAAGACCTTCATGAGCCTAAAGCAGCCTTTCCAAAAGAGAGACAAAAATCCTAAATGATCAGGCTTAATCCACTGCCCAAGACATTGAACAAAAAGGCTTAAAGGAAGAATTACTGACATTGGGGGAAGTTTTTAGTGAAAAAGCAGAGATACTTCAGCTTGCCTAGTTTCCCTCACATAGCTGTTAACAACGATTACTAAAACAAAGGAGAAAATGGTACAGTAACAAAGGGATGAGGAGTGACCTTCCTCCCTCTTTTGCCTCATTTTTCAAGTTGGAGCAATGATGCATCCTGTGACCAAACTCCTTAATTGATCTCTCATTCTGTACAGAGCGTGAGACCTAGATTTACAGCATAGATCAAACATTTAAACCAAAATTAAAAATGCTAGCCACCAGGAAGCACTCCAGCAGCTGGCAGTTATCTTTTAAAATGTAACCACAGAAGTATAACTTCCCTCAGCCTCACCCTCTTCCTTGTTACACTCTCTTCCTGAATCTCAATTCAAGGTAAGTATGTTAGGAGCTATTAATTATTCTTGGTTTACCCAGCTCTGGCATAATAATGTCCCTTATACTGAGAGCATCACTGGACTCTTATCTCAAATACAAGTAAATATCCACAATTTAATGGAGTTGTTCTGAAGTGGGTGCAGCCTGTGATTTGCTAACAAAGAGGCAGGCAACTTGTGCTAGGCAGAGAGCTACAGGTTCCACTTGTCTTATGCCTTGGGTCACCATGATCTTTTGACTACAAGAAATCACCTTCTTCTCAACTCTACTGGAAGCAAGGTTATTTGTTACTTGCAAAAGTTGCTGGAAGTGAAAAGCAAGTGGCTGATTTCACAAAAGAGAAATTCTGGGCTGCTGACAGCAGAATTACAGCTTAAACCAAGGTCTGCGCCTTTTTCAAGCTATTGAAGGTTGCACAGACCTACCCAGCCCCAAATACAGAGGTGAACAGATCCTCTCTGCCAGTAGGATGTAGCATACCTTATATTTTAGTGAGTTTTCCCTTTCCCCTAGTACATGAAAATTTTTCAACTCATCATCCTTCCAGTAAGAAAATTTCAGCTCTGGTTTCTATGTGTGAGTTTGCTTTCTCTAGATAGGATTTCAACTGGGAATTCTGTTTCTGTTTCTTTCCCTTTTGCATAATAAAATTTGAAAAAATACATGTGGTAACAATACCAAAAGAATGCAGGCAAAAACAACCCAAGCCCAAACAAACCCATATCAATGTTTATATACTGGGTCTTTAAGATATTCTGAAACACCATGGCAAGGGCAGTAGCAAGCAGGTAAGTTAGATATAATGTTTATTTTAGAGTTAGTGATAAATCACTGTGAGATAATAATGGGAGCATATGTCTCCAACAGCTTTTCAGAAAAGGTGTTCTATTCTAAATGTAAAGTAGTGGACTAAAGAGATAGTGAAGATTTATTTCCTCTTTCTTGGCAAAAATAGATTTCTTTCCTTAGCATATTAATGATGATACATTAAAAATGTTTACAAAATACCATCACTTGAAATTATGAAATGAATGTAATTAGGTTGCCTACAAGCCCTTAGGGCTGTGAACACCAGCTTAAGCATTAGTGAGACAGATTGCAAGCCAGGATTCGAGTTGTTTCCCTCATGCTGAGGAGAAATGGAAACAGTAGTGCAACTGAGAGCTGTGCCTGCATGAAGGGTAAATCTGGAATATGGCAGGGAAAAAATGTCCAGCAAAAGCTAGCACCAACCTGAAAACCCATCCTCATGAACAGCAGTGGTGACTTGTGTCCCTGACCAAGGTTATCCTGGAGAACATTCACTATCATCTGTTTACTAAACAAAGTTTGGCAACCATGCATATTTCAAACATAGTAAACATACATGCAGTTGGGGTAAAAAGATTTCTAAAAAGAAAGGTAGGATGTAACAAGAACAGGAAGCCCCAAGTTTAAAATTGAGTTTGGTTTTGGTTTTTTTTTTTGCTATGTACTCCTCTCAGTAAGTAATTTTTTTTCTTTGTATTCTTCATGTAAAAGTTGATGAAAATAAAGCTTATGAACCTGTGCTTCAGAGTCATCATGCAGCTTAAACAACTGATGCTTAAGCAGTTCTTTAAACACAGTCTCAATCTTTAAAGACTTCCTAAAAGTGTTCTGCATTTCTGAAGCAGAATATTTCAGAAGCAACCAAAATCAATTGAGATTTAATCTCCCTTTTTCAGCTTGCCTATCTGTCTATACAGTATAAAGGCAATTTCCAAACTGAATATGATAACAGCATCAAGCTGTAACTCTGAAAAACCCTTATGGCAATAATTACTCCATTAAGCACTTGTCCCAGGTCTTGAGAAACATCCAGTGGGATTGGAGTCTTGTGTAAAAATTAGGTAAGATAATGTAATGCAGGATTCTGTTACACACATATCCCAAAAGGGATTTGAATATGAATAAATTACCAGTAAGAAGTTATAACTCTATAAAATCCCTATGGCAATGTTTCCTAACCTAGTTCAGAAGGTGAACACCAAGCAGACTGCCTTGGACTCACATGATGAAGGGAATTAAAAGCCTCGATGAAAAGTTGTCTTGCTTCTTGGAAATCATCCACCCAGTGAAATTTGGGGGTTGTGTAAAGGTATGTAAGAAAATGAAATATAATGTAGTATAATGGATGACTCTATTACATGCTAAAGGCTGAACAAGGGTCACATTTACAGTGCAATGCGAACTTCCAGTTTCATATAGTAAGTCCAGAGAGATCTGAGCAACCAAGTACTGCAGACAAACCTCTCTAAACAGCAGAAGCATACATTCCCACAGGAGTTACGCTGTGTGCAGTAGGCTTTTCTAAGCCCAGTGCACATCAATCAGGAAACACCTTCCTGTGCATTTTTGAGAGGCTGCAAGTACCCCTTCTCCCCTCAGGTTGCAGAGTTGTGTGCCTGGACTGCCTTCTCCCTGGAAAGGCATCACTCACAGACACCAATAAAATGGGGTTTTAGCAAGTTTGTGACAACTGCTGAGGTACAGAGGACACATGACATTCTACATCCACCTGGGCAGCACAGTTCCCACGTGGAAGTGTATTTATCACTGCCAAGCAGAGCATCCAAACAGAAGTACTGAACTTCACATGAACATTTGAACACTACATCTGAGATTTTGTATTAGATGTGCTACTGTGAACAGCCAGAAGACAAAAGTAGAATATTTCACCAGAGAAAGTCCACAAACAAGTCAGTGGATCTGAAATATTCTCCCACAACCTGTGTCACCAACATCTTACCTTATGCTGCTCCTCTTGGATGCACAAGAAATCCTTTCAGCACATATCAGAGGGTCATCTAACTCAGCAGCCAAGTCCAGAACGTTGTTGCTTTGTGCTATCTGTTTCCACCTTCCTGAAATATTTTTACACTTAGTTAAAGCCCGCCTCAAAACCTGGAGCTCTCTGAACTGAGAGAGGCAGGTGTACTGAGAACAAGTCCCAAAGGGTTCTTTCCAATTAGCATGGACACTTGCCCCAATACTCAGGGGATGGCTTTTGCTGAAGAATCAATCTAGCAGCCTAGAGTTAGTGAAAAAATAGCTAAATGAACACTAGTATTTAGGGGATCTATAATGTAAACAACAAAACTACAGAATGAGGGAGTCACTTTGCTGCTTTATTTAAATCAGTGTTTCCCTTTAATCACTGTTTAAAATCCATCTTATTTTCCTGTACCATTGTGGATTGCAGGAGCACTACACACTTTAACCATGGTACTGCATTTATTTTCTATGTTAGAGCAACAGTATCTTCTGTTGCTCTAACATAGAAAATATCTGTCTGATATTCCCATAAAAGACAGAGTAAGTTTCTGTTTCTCTATAACTAACCTCAATGTGGCTAGAGAGAGCTAAAAAGAACAGCAAAAAAAGTATCAGATTACTAGCAAAAGATAAAAAACAACAAGCAAACAAAAACCTTACCAGTTTTAGTCCTTTGCAACTAAAGTATTCTGAGACTCTACCAGGCATGTTAGAAACACTTAAAAGCACTTCCCAAGAAGTGTAAATTTTCTCTCCTGCAAACTTAGCTTGATATTACAATTTCTAATAATTATTTACTTACTTTAACAGGAGGAAAACTTACCCCATTAGTTTCTCAAACATGAGCTTCTTGAGTTACTACTATTACCCATCTGAGTTTATTCCAAGGACTAAATCCAAGGTCCTGAGTCTGATTTCAGGTGTCATTTCTTAACCTGTAATTAAGAGGGTTAAGGTTGTACCTTCAGCTCCATGGAACTTGTACAAAATCCCAATGCCAAATCTGGTTTCAGAGAAAAATCTCAAACAGCCATGCTTGCCACTTAGCACAGGTCCTGATTCCTAATCACACTAAAACCAGATGGATGTGCAAGCTCCAGTCCTGCTCTGACCTGATAAGGTGGTCCAGCTGACTGGAGCAGAAGTGCTGTGGTCTCTGAGACAGAGCAATGAAAACAGCTTGTATTAAACAGATATCAAGCAGCTCCTCATTTCTGTATCAGGTTCTTTTGAGGGAAGTCAGGACACTCACTCATGGTACCACCTCTGGACCGTGTGGTTTCCTCAGGTGACTGTTTCCTGCAATTCATGCTTCCCTGGGCACAAGGATTCAGCTTTGGCAGCTGTGGAGTTTCAGGGCTCATCCCTAGAACCATATGAAATATCTAGGGTACCTCAGTCCAATATGTGCTGGCTCATGTTGGAAGTTCCTCACTTTCCATCTTTGTACACCAGGATGTGTCCAGCCATCTCTTGTACCCTTGAAGGAAGGCAAGAGGGCTGGGCTGGTCCAGGGCTCTTGGCAGCCCAGCTGCTGTGAGTGTCCTTTGTTCTGCTTGGAAAGTCATGCCTCTCTGTGCTTTGGAGTACCCAAAATTAGAGTACCAAGTGGGATGTGGAACCACCAGACAACAGTTATCTCCTGCTGTGTATGGAAATGTGCTGTATGGAGTAGCAGCAGAAAACACTGAAAGCACCTCATCTTAGCTCAACCTTAATGTTGTGGTTTGATGCTTTCCTGGGAAATATTTAATTCCTGCATTCCAACAACTCAACCTAACTTAATCTCCAGTGAGAACTTTGTATCTTCTGGTTTATAGGATTAACAAAAAAAAAAAAGGAGAGCTCCTCCTCCATTTTGTGAGTTGAAAATGAAAAAACAGCCAGTCAGAAGTATCAGAGTATTTAAAAGCACCACAGAGTGTTTCAGTTCACCTGGAAAATCTATTTTAAGAAATAAAATAATTTACAAGAGCATTAAAAAATACCCTCTCTCTGAGGGAGGGACATGAATTACAGTTAAAACATATCTATATCCAAATTTGAAGGATCCATACAGAGGACTCTGTTAGCAGGCATCTGAATTTTCTGAGCCTTGGATATATATTTTTGGTCAGAGTTGTATCTTTTCTCATTTTGTGTTCCAATGCTCCTCTGAGGCTACTCATGTACCAGACTGGCTTGAAGTGGTACATCTGTTCCTTCATTATGCTCTGCTCAGGTCTTTAAATACCTGGAGCAAACCCCAGACTCCAGATTTACCTGCTATTTTAATATAGCTGAACTATCTTTTCTCTACTTGGCAGTCACTGTTATTGCACAGGCTGTATAGTTGAAGATCATAAATTTTTATTTGTGCCCAATAAATGCATTCTTTCAATAGGCTAATGCCTGTATCCTGCAATTATTCCAAACAGGTGGGCACTCTGACACTTGCCATTAGCCAGCCTGCAACACACAAATGTATTGATCAAGGCAAAGATGCACTTCTGACTTGTGCTAATCAATGTATCAGTTCTCCAAGGGTTTTTACAGTGTAATGAGCAGGAAATATATATACCACTGCTAAGTTTCTCTCTCTTCAGGGAGTAACTGAGTGCACTTATAGAAGAGCTGATGTACTGATTCGCAGTAAAGTGAAATGACATCTTCAAATAAAATTTTAATCTTAAGTATGTATGTAAAGTTTTGAGGAAGACTGATGGGCAAACTTGCAAAGTTTGCAGAATTATAGGACCTAATATACAGCTATGGAGCTCCTATGCAATTGTACTTTTTACTGTGAGCTTTCCAAAGTTAACTGGAGTTCAACCTGCTTTTAGACCCCTCCAAGGAAGCCAAATGATGCCACAGGAAGTGGGGTTTTTATGAGGAATTAGTAGTTTCTGCTCCCACTAAGTGTGTTATTGAGCTTTTCACTTTCAGAGGTGATATTCCAAACTCTGTATTAGTGGCTGATCTTTAGTTTACACACTTTGCCTTCAGTTCTGGTAGTGCAGCTCTGTGTTAACAGTGTCAAGCAACAGTCACACATTGTCTGCTTATTTTCCAAAATGAGCAAGTCAGTTCTCTGCACACAGCCATGAAACCAAAGCGTGCTGAAGGCTGCCATTGTAATCACACTGCATTCAAATTTACAGTCAAGATTAAAGACCTCTTATTCAGACTAGATTTGTTAAGCTTCTCTCCACTGGTTCTTTCATTCAATGTTCAGAGAATTACACAACTTATCTCCAGTCAGTGGCATGATTTGTTGACTTCGGTAAAGTTTGATGTGCTGTTTCTGGAAAAGCAGCAGATAAAGGGCTTTAATAAGCTGCACTCAGGATTCTGAGTCAGTGCAAACCAGTGCTGCCTCTGGGGGAGGTCATGAAGAGTGTCTAAGGTTACCTAAGGTTTAAGTAGCACAGCAAAAAATGGCATAGAGGGAAAAAAACATCCGCTGAGAACTTTTGTTTACAGTGAACCAGTTAACCTGAAATAGATTATAAAAAGTATACTGCAAGCAATCTCTGCAGTTTTTACTGTAGTCTCATAGTTGTATTCTTTTCATAATGGCAGGATGGGAATTCAACAATTCTCCTTTTGTCTGGATCTCAAAGTCCATACACCAAATACGCTCATTTGACTCTTAAGTATCTCTGAACCAATGGTAACCAAACCAGACATTTTTATAAAGTCTTTTGATACCTGCATGCTTATACTAGTTTTATGGAAAAATATAACAACACTATCACTAGCTGACCCATTTCTCACCACCTACTCTTTTCAGGGGGCAAAACTCCTTCTGAGAGGCACAAAAGGAACCTAGGAATTCTTAATCTCAAAATTGAATGTGTAATCCACCAGCACAGCATGAGTCATATATTTTAATGCCCAGTGTACACAGGCATAAGTGTACAATTGCAGGCAGCTAATGGGTTTACTCTTTTAATGGAGGAAGTCGGCAGCTAATCTGAGGGCTTGGGGTGCAAACACTACCCGTGACCCAACTTAAATTATTGTTTTATTAAGCAAAGACTTAAACATGATTGATATAGTGTAAGCTATTTAATCTGCCATTATAGAATTATTAACATTCATCCATCTGTTCTATAATCAAAGATGTTAATAAAGTTATGAAGATAATAGTATAACAAGTGTTTTTGCTAATCCCAAATTGTTGGGATAGTTCTCATCTGGGAACAGTGAGGGACACAGCAGGGGTAAGAGTCCATCTCTATTAGGAGTGATTAGTACAACTTTAAGCTATAATTGCTTGGATACATTCACACAGGAGACTGCTACCCAGCCATTAAATATCCTTAAGAGGATGATCTTATGTACCAAAAGGTCCAGCAGTTTTTCTGACTTTCTGACAGTTGGGAAGTTTATCTCCACCGAGTGCCTCGAGGGTGACTCACACATACAAAATGCTTCAGAGGTGGCTGACAATTAAAAAAAAAAAAAAGTTGATACATCATCTTTCCAAGCTTATTTCTCTAAGGGGATGCCCAGCAGTCATGTGGCATGAAGGTTTTACTGAGCTGAAGGCACCTTGTGCAGCCTACTGTCTCCATAGTCACCCTGGAGAATCAAGAGCAGCCCTGGCTGTCTGGCATTGCCATTGGCAAATCAGCTAGAACTAAACCTGTGGAAAACATGTGACATCTTCCCTTGAGTCTGAAAACCTTGGTGCACAGCCCCAGCATGCCATTCTTGGGTGCCTGCCTGGAAGAGCTCCAGGCAGGGTCTGGCAGCTCATGGATATCTATTGATTGATAAAGCAGCAAAACAGTGACACCTCATCCCTTCTACAGTGCTCTGCACACTTTTCCTCAACCATGTCATGCTTGCAGTTAGTTTCCCTAAACATTCATGAAAAGTACACTGAGGTCTAGAACTCAGGAAAACCCTCTTTTCTCCCCACAGATGTGCAAACAGAGGATTCAAAAGGTAAAACTGATATCTCAAGATACCAAGAACTGCATTTGCAAAACTGTGAGTTTGCAGAAAGTTATCAACACAACGTGCAGATGAAAGAATTTTAATAATATTTTCTGGATACTGAGTTTAATGGCCAGTTTTGATTTCTGAGAAGAGCTGAAGATGCACCCAAAGGTGCTACTGCAATTTAACCAAACTGTCAGATGAAGAAAACACCACTCAGAGGGCTTTGGAGCCATAAATAATCATGCCTATGAAAGTGATCTACCTTAACAATCACATTCCACACATTTTAGTTTCCTTAAAATTAGGGTTTCTGGTGAGCTGGTTGGGTCTTCCTCTCATTTTCCATTTAAATTTTAAATTGTCCTGAAAGTAGTCTTTTTCTATTTGGCATGATTTTTTTTAATGGTATCTTATTTCTCTCTGTTTTTATCATTTTTGCTATATGCAAAGCTGGAATCATATATCCTCCTCAGCTTTATTAGCGGGCTAGACAACCCTTGCACATCTGGAGCCACACCCATGTTCTGAAATACAGCAACATGCAGAAGCATAGATGGAGCCCTGAACATTTATATCTCCACTGTATTTGTTGCACGGGTGGCTTGAACTTGTACATGCTGACTGATTGAAAGGTACTTTCACTTCATCTGATGTTTCTGATGGAATTCCAGATTACAACTAGAGTTCTTTTTAATGTTGCATTTAGTTTTATTTCAAACTTCTTTTTCCCTAAGTTCTGACTATATAATAGTTCAGAAATGTTCCAAACCATCAGTGCCTTCAAAATTTGCATCATCTGCAGTAATGTAAATGAACGCACCTGTTATGTGTCCAGGTAGTCATGAAAACATTTTTGTGCCCTTTATATTTGATCAGCCTTTGAACCAATACTCTCTTTCCAAGAACTTTCCCTTCATCTCAGCTAAATATCTACTCTTGAGCCCGTTTCTTGCTCATCTTATTCCTTTTCCAATACTTTATTTACACTTCTGAGACATTTCACTAAAACCTTAGCTGAACTGCTGCTTCAACACCCTTTACTCACAGTGCCATGTTCTACTTTTCAGGCTTTTTACCTTCAGGGTTCTCAACTTTTCATAAGACTGTATTCTACTTCTTATGCCTTAACAACCAGAACTGAAGGAGAGTGAAAGAGCAACAAAAGCACACTCATCTAAAAAAAAAAGGAAAAAAAAGGTCAGGAAATATTTATTCTTTCTTCAAAATTCTGAAACTTTTTACAACTTAACTCTAATACAAATGCTTAAAGCAGTATGTAGAAATAAGGAATAATAATTAAGATATGAAATGAAGACATGTAAAATACAAAGATTAAATCTAGAGTCATCTAGAAACTTCTCCACTGCCTTTCCAAGATTGCTGCCCTCTGTTCATGTCCTTACAGGCTTTAATGATTTTCAAACTTTTTATTAAATGTTCCTAAGGAAGAACTGAATAAAAGCTGAGCCAGGACTGAAGAAATTTTTTTTCCATCTTATTTACTCAATCATGAGATAAC